>CP139507.1:449144785-449175985 GCA_021014915.2 Artemisia tridentata subsp. tridentata
GTTTGATTAATTAAAAAGCCTACCATTCTTATTCTTCTCTTCTTATTTCTCTTCTCTAGTTTAGCTTATTAGCTTATTGTTCTTCATACGTAGCTTATTAATAGTGTAGTAGTACGTGCGTATTTAGTCTTATCGTGTGTGTGTTTGAGATCTAATCGTGACCTACACAAGTCAATCGCGATGTTAAGGCCGCGAATGAAAAATTGATCGCTGAGCTTGAGAAATATAAGGTGAATGAACAAGCTTTTGAATTTAATAACAAACGACAGTCAGAACTTGAAACTAGTTATAGAGACTCTATGTTAAGGGAGAAACATTTGCAAATCAAATACGACACTCTCGATGTTAAGTTGAACATGCAAATAAAATCCCTAAACAAGAAAATTTCTGAATTAACCACCCAACTTTCTAAACAAACATCAATTTGTTCTGATCTTGAAAAAGAGAAGAAAGAATTGATTGCTAAGTTTTCCAAATGAGAAAATGATTTTCTTGATGAAATCATTGACAAACAAGAAAGCATTAAAAAGTTGGAAGAATTGCTTGTAAAAACGGGTCAGTCTGCTCAAATTCAAAATATGCTAATTAACGATCCAAACCCAATTTTACATACAATGAAGAAAATGGCTATCGGTTGTGAAAACCCTTATATTCTCAAGAAAGCTCAAAAAGAACAGAATGTGTTGTATAATGGTAATGTGCTAAATGATAATCATGACCCTCCCGAAGTTCGGGATTCTTATGAAACGATTGAGCTTACCAAAGAGAGTCATGTTAAAATGAGCCAGAAAAACCCAGATTTCAGACCAATTGATTATAATGAGCTTAACAAAATTTCTGGAGTGTATCAGGTTCAAAGAGAGTCACCATTGTTTTTCAAAAAACCAGTGGTTGTTACAAAGAGAAAAGTTGTTTCGAAACATCTTTCTAACATCGAACAAATATTCTCTAAGAACACTTGTAACACAAGTGAAACTAGACAATTTTTGGCCGATCTTATAAGGAGAATTGAAACACTTCAATAAACTGTGACATCCAAACAAACAATATTGTCAATGATTGGTTTTCAAGTTTTCATACAAAACAGAAAAAGATGTTTGAAAAAGATATCATTCCTCCACTATCTGCAATTTATGCGGTAGTTCTTAATGTTGAAAGATGTCTTCTGCAAGAAACAACCGACTTTGTCAAGGACCACAAATCCCTGGTGAAGGAAGCCAATGAAAACATTGAACACATAAAAGTTTTGGAACGACACAATGACCTGCTCTCTGAAGTAGCTCTATCGACTGAAATTGTGTCCATTATTTATCAAACATATTCTGTAGAGGATGATGAAAGACTGAGAGCTGAGACTTCTGCAATTGTTGAAAAATATGAAAATGCATATGCTAAGATTGAAAAGGAAAATATAACATATTTTAAACAACTTGATCGAAAAAAAGAAGAATGCAAGTATGACAAATTATCGTATGAGCGTTCTTCCAAAAACATGCAAGAACAAATTAATCTTCTGAAGTCTCAGCTTGAAAGTCAAAATAGGAAGGGTGAGGAAACTAAGGACAAGCCAGTTGTTAAACCAAAAATGTCAATTTCTCAAAGTGTTCCAGTCACTCCAACACCCTTGCCTAAACAAAGTGATAAAGGAAAAGAGAAAGCAGTTGTCGAAACACCAAATGTGATTGCACCTGGACTTTATAGGATTAGTACCACCACTGCGTCTACCTCTACTTCTAAAACATATAGGGCGATAGACAAAAGTGTGAAAGAAAATCCAAATGAGACTAGGGAAGATAAAATTTCAAAAGACAACAAGATAAATCCTAATGCGTGTGCCTTACCTTCTACAGGAGTAGAAAGTACCTCTAGGAGCAGCGGACTATAGCCTAGGAGCAATACAAGGAACAATAGAGTCTCGCCTGCATCTAAGAGTGAAATCAATAATAAAACGGGAGAAGTAGAAGAACACCCTAGGATTTTATCGCTTTTCAAGAAGAAACATATGTCATCTACATGTAATGTTAAAGACAAAATTTCTACTGAATGTAATGAATCTGTTTGCTTAATGAGAAAGAAATCTTTGTCTGAAAATGCTTGTGATGATATTGTTTCTAATGATGTGAATGTGCATGCCTCGCCTAAACAGAAAGATGTGCCTTCAGGAACTAGTGCTAGGTCTAGATACATTAAAAGACTTATAGCAAAAGCTAGGAAAACCACTAGTAGCCTATTACCTAAGGACCATCTTAAGTTTTGCACATGGAAACCAACGGGTAGAAAAATTTACACCTAAGAATGGCAAATTAAAAGTTGTTCCACTAGAGCAAGAAGAAACCTTCTATGAGTGTGATTCATTTCTTACCCCTACGGTTTCCAAATGCAAAATCATCTGTTATTGGCAGGTCATTGAAATTTGTCTTTGGATCGTCAACTCAGGTTGCTCCAAGCACATGACCGGGAATCTGAAGCTGCTGATCAACTTTGTATGGAAGTTCATGGGAATAGTTCGGTTTGGAAATGATCATGTAGCAGCTATTCTGGGTTATGGAGATCTTCAGTTTGGGAATTTTTTAATCACTCGGGTTTACTATGTCGAAGGATTGGGACACAACCTGTTTTCAGTCGGACAGTTTTGTGACGCAGATTTAGAGGTTGCATTTAGAAGGAATACATGTTTCGTTAGGAAATTGATTGGAGATGATCTCTTAACTGGAAATCGTGGAACCAATCTATATGCTATCGACATTAACCAAATGGCCTTTTCATCACCAATTTGTCTTATGACAAGAGCTGATGAAACTAAGTCCTGGTTGTGGCACAGACGTCTATCCCATATCAACTTTGACACAATAACAAAGCTTGCCAAAGATGACATCGTCACCGATCTCCCTAAATTCAAATACACCAAAGAACACTTATGTCCATCCTGTGAGCAAGGCAAAAGCAAATGGGCAACTTATAAACCTAAAACCGTTCCCAGTTTGGTTGATAAGTTACATCTGTTGCACATGGACTTATGTGGCCCAATGAGAGTTGAGAGTATCAATGGGAAGAAGTATATTCTTGTGATTGTCGATGACTATTCAAGATATACGCGTGTAAGGTTTTTGCGATCAAAAGACGAAGCACCAGGCATCATCATCACCTTTCTGAAGCGTATTCAAGTTCTACTTCAAGCTCAAGTCAGGATCGTAAGAACTGAAAATGGCAAGGAATTCACCAATCAGGAGTTAAGAACATACTTTGAAGAAACTGGAATTACTCACTAGACATCAGTTGTTAGAACTCCACAGCAGAATGGGGTAGTTGAAAGAAGAAATAGAACTCTTGTGGAAGCTGCTCGCACAATGCTGATTTATTCCAGTGCACCGTTATTCTTATGGGCTGATGCTGTTTCCACTGCTTGTTTTACATAAAACCAATCCCTAATCCATCCAAGATTCAATAAAACCCCATATGAATTAGTGAACAACGAAAAACCCGATATCTCTTACCTTCATGTATTTGGCGCCTTGTGCTATCCTACGAACGACAGAAAAGATCTGGGGAAGCTGAAAGCTAAGGGTGATATTGGTATCTTCATTGGTTAGTCAGACCACTCGAGGGCATTCAGGGTGTATAACAGATGAACGAAAAGAGTAATGGAGATGATGAATGTGAAATTTGATGAGATTTCACAGATGGCTTCTGAGAGACTCGCTCTAGAACCCGCGCCTAACCCGATGGCTTCTAATTATATCGGATTAGGCCCCGCACCAAACAGTCAAACTTCTGGACATATCAGTTCAGGACTCGTACCACAAGGAGCTCAGTCAACTACTACTGACAAACCAACAACTCAAGAACTGGACACTTTCTTCGAGTATATGTATGATGAGTATTATGGTGGAGCTTCGACAAATGCATCTCAACAACGTTCCGCTGCACCCGCTCAACGACATCAACCACCACCACCACCTCAAGATGCATAAAAAACAATCGAAGCTGAAGCACCAACTCCCTCAACATCATCAACATCTACTCCACCAACTCCATTAATTGAGATTGTGTTACCAAGAGTTGATGAGCAAAACCAAACCACACAAATTCAAGAAGAACAACAGAACGATGCTGTGTTAGAAGAAGAATCATTCGAAAATCCGTTTGCAACAGAATTTGCTGAATCTTCTTCTAGATTACATGAACCATCTAACACGCATTCGTCAAATCCAAGGTACCCTTCAACGTTAAAGTGGACTAAAGACCATCCAATAGAACATGTCAATCAAAACCCGTGTTATAATGATGACTTCTGATTATATCTGATCAGGACTCGCATTGTTAATGGCAAAAGAAAACAAAGAATCCTTGAGCACATGATCAAGATTTTTCAAAATCTTTCTCCAAATTCTGTGCTTAAGATTCTTCAAAAAAGATAACTCCCTCTATACCCTTAAATGATTTTAAACTCACACGTTTAAACAATATGCTTTATTTAAGGGAGAGTATAAAAAGAAAATCAAAATGTTCCAAATAATGCAAAAATGATCCGTCTTTCTCTCTAAAAAGCTCTCATTTTAATCTCTTGATATCAAAAATATCACTACGTGCTATTTTTGAGGGGGGGATTAGGTATAAGGGGGAGAAGACATGATTAAAATGTGATCAAAATATTCAAAGATCGTGGATTGAATCTCAAAAGAGCTCGACTCAAGATTTTAACCCTCAAATTGATGAAAACTAAATGTCCGTTATCGAAAAGACTTGTCCGGGAAGGGTAATAATTTCAAGCTGATTCATCCAGTGATGTAAACGTGTCTCGCAAAGGACTTGTCTGAGTAGAATGTACCAATTCTAGAGATGATCATTGAATATGACCGGGCCGGGTAATAATTTCAAGCTAGTCTAACTAGTGATGTAAACGTGTCTCGCAATGGTCATATTCATTGAAAATCGATCAATTCTAAAATGTGCGAACGCTACCCAACATGTGCAAATTTATTTCAAAAATGCATGAGCACATGTAGTCTATCTAAATTTCTATCTACTGATTCGTCTACAGAAATGACGAATTGTTCATATATTTATTTAAAATCAATTTGGTTATCTTTGGCTTGACTATTCTCTTGATGAAAGTTTGAAAGACTTTTCCAAATATCATTTGTCGTTTGACACATTAAAATTCTTTATATTTAATTTTCGGCAAGACTTTGTAAATCATTATTTTAGCTTTGATATTTTTGTAAAATTTGCTTTTAAAATCATCACTTTGATTTTCAAAATTTATTTCCGTTGGTTTAAAGTCACCAATTGAAATAGTATGCCAAAGATCTTGATCTATTGATTTAACATAACTTTCAAATCTATTTTTCCATTCAACAAAGTTATTGTTTTTGAAAAATGGTGGTTCTTGCAAAGAGCGCCCTTCCAGATATCTTTCAGACTCCATAGATCGATTCAAGTATTAAAGTACAGTATACTTTAAAGTTCTTGAGTGACCTTGCTCTGATACCAATTGTAGAAACTAGAAAGGGAGGGGGGTTGAATAGTTTCACCGTTTACAATTACGTTTTAAGATTTTTATTCCTTTTTGTTCCTTTTTGAAAAACGTTTTATTTGAAGTTATGCTGTAACACCCGGTAATTTTCCAAACCTTTCCACTAGCCAAATATATTTTCGTTTTATTATTTATGCATCACCTTAGTATTTAAACTTTTTCTGAACTTACTTGAACTTGAGAAACGCAAGATATCTTGAGAAACAGAAACGTCGTCTCTTTATTTGAGACGGCACAACCTAGAAAGCACGAAACGAATCAAATTTGCTAAATAAATTAACTTTGAGAAAGTTATGCGTATTTATACTCGTTTTTACTAGAAAAATTATTTCATGAACAATGGCGCAAGTTTCGTAATTTTTTGAGTCCGTTTGGTACGTCAAATGGGTCCCGCGAGAGATATATTAAAAGTTTGCTATAATTACCCTTTTACCCCCTTCGCCCCTTTTTACACCCACACCCCTTACACTTTGAATTGTACACCTTTGGCCCCTCACCACTTATAAAACCATTTCATTTTCTCTCTCCCCTCTCATAATAACACTCTCACACCAACATCATCTCTCTCTCTCTCTCTCTCACCCCTCGCCAGATCACCGTCGGCCGCCTCTACCACCTTCGCCGAAAATTTTTCCGACCAACCCCGAAACTTACCACAATCGTAGATCAAGCCCCTCTCCTCATTTCTGGAGAGTTTGAAGTATTTTGGAGCCGTTTTGTTCACCACCGCCGCCACCTCGACACCACCACCACCCGCTGCTTCTTCCTCGCCACCTCCTCTTTCAGTTTTGGTAACGCACGCGCCCCTAAACCTTTTTATTTCTTTTAAAATCAAAACCCTAACCCTAAATTTTATTAAAACCGATTTTAATAAATAAAAACTTTATAAAACCTTTTGTTTTGCTTTAAAACTTGTAGATCTGCTTGGTTTTGATCATAACTCGGTCCGAGTCACGTGACTCAGCGAGTTGACTCGGTACGAGTTCTTGTTTATTTTCATTTATTTGGCTTCGTTTTGACTTGTGTATTTGTTTTTGTAGCTTGGATTTGGATTTTGAAAGGTTTTGGTCTCGGTTTGTGTTTCGGTCGTGGGCTAGACTCCCACTGAGTCGACCTAGAGTCACGGCATAGGTTTAGTTTGGTTTTTGTTTGTGTTTGGTCTTGGAGATAAATTGGATTTGTTTGGTTCTGTTTTGGTTAGTCGTAGCCGAGGGCCACAACGGCTCGACGAGGAGTGAGCCGTGACTCAAGGCGAGTCACGGCATAAGGTGTAGTTTGTTGTTTGTGTTTGGGATGGATTTGTTTTGGTTTCGGATTGGTTATCTTAATGCCGAGAGTTACATAAGCTCGAATAGAGTCGAGCCATGACTCACGGGAGTCACGGCAACGGTTATTAAAGTTTATTTGTATCGAGTCGAGTTTGGACTTGGATAAGTCATTTGGGTCTAGTAATGAGTCCGTTAGCGTCTATTTATTTTATTTGGTTATCAATTGGTGTTTCGGGATAATATTTGTACAACTTGGGATATGATTTGGACATTTGACTTGGATATTGAATAACCTTTGCTTGGATGAGATTGGACGTTATTGGATTTACGATATTAGCCGATGGACCTTATGGACAATTTTGGTACTTGAGACGGAAGAGTATGATAGACTCATAAGAGTTTAACATATTTGGACCCGAACATACACAAAATGGTCGATAAACTTGACAACTAATATATACGCGAATGATAATGTCTAATAATATATTGATAACTTGTAAAATGTGACGATAAAACTTATAAACGGACGCATCAAGGGTCGTAACGACTTGGAAATGCTTTATAAACGGACGCATCATGTCCAATTTTCGATAAAACCTTTTATAACTAAATCATTTATAATTACTTAATATCCTAAAAACTTTTCAAAACTTATACGTTTCCTCCTTAAATTATGACTTTATATCAACTATTTGGGAAATGGGGAAAAATACCGAAACTACCTATTGATATTTTCTTTCTTGTTTTCGTGTTTTATTTTCCTTTTTTTATTATTATTTCTTCTTTCTTTTCTTATTTCTTCTCTCTTTTCTTTTACCTTTTCCTGCGTGTTCATTTGTGTTCGCCAACTTTTGTTATTTTACTTTTCTTGAATATCCACACGAGTCTTAAACATCATTTCTTTCAATTGCCATTGTAACTAAACCGTTTTCATTTTCAAATACGAGTATTGCTTTATAAATCATTTCAAGGTTTATTTCTGAGACATGCCATTTATTTATTAGGTTGTGCTGAGGTTCACTTACCGTGCTATTCCATCTGATTATTTGTGATATCTCGTTTCTCTGCTACTAAGGTGTGATTCATAGCCCCACTTTACTTTTAAATTGTTTATAAACCCATGGGGGAGATACATGCTACTTACTTTTCATGAACACAATTGTTTAAATGTATGCTATTCCTGACTAAGATGATATTGCTAAGTACCGTCCTTGCCAAAAGCAAGTCCCTCGATCATGAACCATTAATCACTTGCGAGTGAGCGCGAATATAGGGATATAGGACTATAGGAATTGACCCTCCCGCGATGTTGACTATGTCCGGTCCGCATGTGATGTACTATATTCGATTTTATCAAGGTATCTGGCAAAGTACCTTCTTGAGGGCAACTATTATATTATGAAATTTCGCGGTTACTGTCGACTTATGCCAATGTTATTGGTGCCGGTTAACTTTTTGTGTGTCATGAGCTTAGCAATGGTTACGATGCTTTACCCGATATATGTATTTGTTAGTTATATCTTCCAGACTTAAAATCTTGTGTTCAACTGCTTTACTTATTAAACCTATGGATTACACTCAACCTTTGTGTTGACTTTTTAGCATGTTTTATCTCAGGTATTTGAGGCATACTTTGCTGGCATTGGGAGTGGAATGAAGACTATGAATGGCTATCTATTAGCTTTTACTATCTATCTACTTTACTATCTTTTGACTATCTTTATCATTCGAAAAACCCTTTTGAACTATGTCTTTTATTCCGCTGCAAGTTATGTTTTAAGAGTCTTCTGAACTCTAAATGTTTATTTATATATTTCGAATGATATGTTTTTGCTAAAACGACTCGTTATGAGGTTGTTTTCTATGATTATGACTGTCTTACCCTCGAGTAATACCCATAACTATGTTCCGCTGCCATATCCCGAGTTGGGGGTGTTACATATGTGATATCTATCGAATATATGTAAACACAATAATAATGAGTAAAGTAAACAAAGTAAAGACAAGAGATAAAGGAAGAAAAAAACCAAACCGAGACACGGAGATTTATAGTGGTTCGGCACGAAGCTCACTCTTCGCCCTACTCCACTCCTCGAGTATCACACTCGAGAGTTCACAATCACTATGTCAAAACTCCCTTCAGGCGGAGCAAACCGTACAACAACGCTTAAACCAATTTACAACACCGTCCAAGTCTTCACATGGACGTACATACCGTCTAAGTCTTTACACACCAATACAAGGACTCACACTAAGTCCTAGTATTCACACACCTAAACACGGACTTACACTTTGTCCAATATTACACTAACACACATAATCTCGACTCACACACAAGCCGGATACACAAATATACAATATACACAAATGAGAGAGTTGGGAGGAAGAAGAGAATCATAGCAAAAGTTACGTGTGTATGTGATGACTAATCTAAAACAATTCGTTTCTTGACGAATGCGAGTGTTCTTCTCTTGCACTTTGAAGTAGGGGATAACGGGATCACTTATAAACACGTATCAACATGTTATAGTGATCAAAGAAGAAGAAGGAAAGAATAGAATATTTTTGTGCAAAGAGGGTTGATTTTTCTGAAGGAATGGTGCAGTATATATCGGCACCAGGAGGAGCGGGGACGGTCTGTTAAACCTTGGACGGTCCTATACATATAAGGGATCGTCACCTGTTTATGGGACCGTCCCGACATACGCACCTATTTTTGTCCTTGGTGAAAATTTTATCTTGTTTGGGCAGGAAAACTAGCTGTTGGAGAATTTGAAATTCAAATTTATTTTCTTATTAAGACATTTCTTTATAATTACAAAAATACTTTTGTAAAAGTGTTTTGTCACATAAAAATGTGAGGTTTTAGGAAAATAAATTTTTTGATCACTTTACTAATATTAGTATAGTGTTTGTTCATACCTGAAGTGATATTGTAGTCGAAACGAATTTTCCCGATTAAAAACTTATTAATGTAGTTTTACATAAGATGTTTTTACATTTTATGATTATCAAAACTTATAGAGATCGAATAATACAAATGACGTTTTTGATATTATTTTTATTAAAAGAGGCAACTTTCCTGTCAAGAATAAGAATAAAGTAGTGTTTTAAGGTTATCCTATTATATTTTAACTGAATGTCTATTTTTAGTTACACTTTCGACTCTAGTTTGTTATATTGTTATAAAGATAATTGATGAATTATAATGGTGAAGATTAAAAGTTCTTTGAACCAACGAACGTAAAAAATTTGTGTATAAATGCACCGTCGGCAATTGAATAGTAATATCACCATTTACATACAGACTTCATAATCAACTTGGGCTAGTTGAGCCATTCGTTTTAAATTGGGATAATTACACGGAAATGTATCTAACTTGTCATTTTTTGTAGTTTTGTGTATCCTATTATTATTATTATTTTTTTTTTTTTTGTAGTTTCATGTACTCAACTTTTGAATTCAATTAATTCTGTGTACCAGGGTGATCAGTTGTGTGTACTATTAAACTTTTTTTTTGTAGTTCTATGTACTCAACTTTTGGGTATATCGGTCTCAATTGGTGACTTTGCAAAGTTGAGGACATGGAACTACATGAATTCAAAAGTTGAGTACGTGGAACTACAAAAAAAATAGTAGGATACACAGAACTACAAAAGGTGATAATACATTTCCGTGTAATTATCCCTTTTAAATTTTGTATTAGCTGATCCATTCAACTACATTTATTAGGATGTAATTAGTTTGAGTAACTTATCTATTCAACTACTTATATGTCAACATATTTATAATAGCCAATTAAATAAGCGTGACATGAGCATATTTTTCCTTAATATCAATTTTCAAACAAAACATTATTCATTTCATAATTCTCATTTTTAACTTTTTACTCTAACGATGTTCTACTTTGAACAATCTTTTTATATAAGCTAAAATTATGCTCATCATATATATTATCAACACTTATAAATTACAATTTTATCATACAAATCATTTTAATCCCATACGAGGGCAATGAAAACTTTGGAACAATCAGTACTCTTTAACATGTATCAACTACAAGCAAGGTTGCAAAAATCACGAGTCGGTAGTTGGTCGTTCGACCCTCTTGTAGCTTATAATCGGTCTAGGCGAGACGAATCAGTGATTAATCGGATTGGAATTTCCGACAAGTTTTGGGTATTTCAGTCAAGATTTGCCTTCAAAAACAACTTGTAACAGATATAAACAAAGACTATAAGTAATTAAACCATGTTTCCGACAAGTTTATGTTATTTACGGCGAGATTTGCATGTTTCCGAGAAGTTTAACCACCGTCAACCATTGTTAACCACCGTTGAGCATTTTTTTGACCGATTTGCACAAATCATAAAAGTTGGTGGCCGATTAGCGCCTGGCGACGATTAATCGGCCTTGTAAGCTTTTGTTTTTTTTTTTTTTTTTTCAACACTTACAAGTAATGTTAAAGTTGTTTGTAGGTCCAATTGGGTGACAAACAAATACAAGTAACACCATGTTATCCCTATAAAACTTATCTTATTCTTGCAGATCAGCTTTAGTAATTAATTACTTGTGTCTCGGAATAACACTAGACATATAATGAGAAGTGATTGGCACATTCTAAAAATTTATTGGCACACTCTATTGTATGCAGCAGGCAATTCAAAATCCGTGATCTATGGTTTCAAGTTTTGATTTTTAAGACCTTATATAGTCGATTTCTCACCAAAAATAACCTTAAGGGCTGTTCAAAATCGGAAGAAGAAAACATGCGAAAAACGCATTTTTGGCCAATTTTACGTGTACACTATGTAACCAAAAACGTCATACGACAAGCAACAAACAACAGTTTGTTTTGCCTTAGTAAAATCGACCTATAAACCCTAAAGGGTTGTTTGTGCCGATTGGTTATAGAGGAAAATGGGAAGAGAGATATTGTGTTAGTTTTCCAACAGTCATCATAATGATTAAGTCTAATCCTTATATAATTTATTGAATAACTTGGTGAACAAGTTCCTCTCCTTAGGCCGGCCCCCATAAGACAAATATGGGTTTCCCATATTTGTTTTGGGTTAACTCCATTAAACATGTCCAATCATATTTAATAGTAGCCTTTAGTTAATTAACGCGTCTAATGGATTAATTAACGACCATTAATCGATTCGTGAATTATTAACTAATATAAATAACATACTATAAATATATTAAATATATTATAATTGGTAATACCTCGGTGTATATACGTGTGACCCGATAGGCTCACGTATTTCTAACCGTATAATTATTTAATATGATATGAGCACTTCCCAATAAAATATGTATGACCTCACATGACAATGGCAAAAACTTTAAGTTATTAGAGACAAATTAAGTTAACAATCATAAAAGAAACATCTTAAATAAGCAAATGGAAAATAGAAATGAGTTGTTTGATTAAAAAAAAAAAAAAATAAAATCTATTAGGGCATACATTAACATATTATTTTCTTCGTTTTAGCTCCAAATCTCACCACTTTCCATGTCTTTTTCACTTTTGCTCTAGATTTACTAGGAATTAGAAATATGAACGATTAAATAACAACTCTTGGATAAAAATATAGTAAATGAGCAATATAAAATGGATAAATGATACATAAAATATGTTCTTATATAAATAATGGTTTTATTAGAAGAGAAATGTAATTGTGTCTAACTGAACTAGTAAACTGAAATACTAGAACATATTATTAACTCAATTTAATATTACTAGAACATATTACTCGTATTAACTCTATTTTAGTATTAATTATTAGATGAGATATTTGACCCAATACAGGCTTGTGGGCTTAAGGTCCATTAGAGTTTTATTATCGTTTCGTATTTATACTCTATAAATAGTTTATCATTAATAAAGTTCCATGGGGTTTTACAAATCTAACATGGTATCGAAACAGGTCTGCCTCAAACCTAGATGGCTATGTTGAGTCAAATCCCTTATGTCACCCCCGTTAAACCCTGGCCGCCATCATTTATCCCTTCCCAATTTATTCACTTTGCTTTTTAATTCTGCACAAAACCCAACATGAATCATCTTCGTCGGCCGCCAGAAGCCGACTGCTTAAAAAAAAAAAAAAAAAAAAAAAAATTCTATGCTTTGCTTTTATTTTTGTTTCTTTGCTTTTGTTGCTGCTGCATGATAAAGATTAATCTCCGATTGTTGTCGAATGCCGTCATCAAAATTAATTATTTGTTTTTGCTTTGCTACCGCTTTATTTTTCTTTCGCTGCTGCAGATGAAGATTTGTCACTGCTTGCTGTCGAACGTCTTCATCAACAAAAACTTTTATTGCTTTAATGTTTATTTAGCCTTCTCATTCAATCCGAGCTTTCGCGATTTCGCCGCTTAGATTACAAGGAGTATTAGATGAGATCTTTGGCTTAAGCCCGGCCTGCGAGTTTGAATTCCATTATAGTTTTATTATAGTTTCATATTTGTACTCTATAAATAGTTTATCATTAATAAAGTTGAACCACCAGGGTTTTATCAATCTTGTCGTAAATGTAATTGTGGAAAACTAGAAGGGGGGGTTGAATAGTTTTACGTCTTTTTAATTTTATTATGAAAACTTTGTTTTATACTTTTAAAAACTTTAGATTCTAGTTTGTTATGAAAAATAAAACATAAATCTTATTATTAGTTATATATGTATTCTTTTAAATTGATTGTAAAAGTTTTGGTTTCTTGAATGGATTTTCAATTTGATCTTTATGTGAAGTTGACCTCTAATTAATACTAGCAATTATATAAGACTATGTGTATGAAAGTAATGATGATGCAAGTAAAGAAATAAATAAGGTATGGAAAGATCTAACCGAGACACGAGAGATTTATAGTGGTTCGGCTACAAGGACACCTTCCTTGCCCTACTCCACTCCCCGAGCACACCTTGCTCGAGAGTTTTCTTCACAACTTCAATAAGCTCCCTTATGGCGGAGAAAACCGTACACAACTTTGGCTTACACGGGTTTAACGACACAAAGCTAAATGTCGAGTTCTAATCGTAGCTAGAACCAATCTCACAACTTCACAACACAACTTCTACACGACTTAATCACGACATCTTCACGACTTCTTCACAACGGCTTCACGACTTCTTCACGACTTCAACACGACCGCTACACAACCTCTATGATGCGGCTTCACGACTTCAACACTATGTCTTCATGACTTAAGACTTCACGACTTCAACATGACCGCTACACAACCTCTATGATACGGCTTCACGACTTCAACACTAGGACTTCACGACTAGGACTTCACGGCTTCAACACGACCGCTACACAACTTCTATGCTACGGCTTCACGACTTCAACACTAGGACTTCACGACTAGGACTTCACAACTTTAACACGACCGCTTCACAGCTTCTATGCTACGGCTTCATGACTTCAACACAAGGACTTCATGTCTTCTAAGCTACGGCTTCACAACTTCTACACCACGGCTTCACGACTTCTACATTTTGACCTCACAACTTCTATACCACAACTACTTATACAACATCTTCACTACTTACACACAACACTAATCTACAACATACACCTTACATACAAATGAATGAATGATTTACAAACTTTGTTAAACACACAACTTAAGTAACAAAATGATACTAAGTTGTAATACTTCTAATCTTGATTGATAGAAGTATTCTTCTTTTGCACTTGGATGGTGGAAGCTTGGATCACTTGGAAACCAATGCTTAAGATTACATGATCAAAGGTTTATTTAAGATATGAAATGAGATCTACAACAGAAAGTTTTAGTGCAAAAGGGTTGAGAAAAAATCCAGGAGAAGGCTTGTATTTATAGGGAAAAATCTGGACAGCTGGAGCCTACTGGAGCGGGGGCGGTCCCCTTAAATAGGGGGCGGTCCCCTTAATTATTAAGGGGGCCGCCTAGTAAAATTAAGGGGGCCGCCCCTACTGAACGTTGGCCAATTTTGTCCTTTTGTGGGAAGGTTTTTCTGGAACATTTTAACTGATTTTGGTTAAAAATTTGAATTCATATTTTTATAAAAGATTAAACATTTTTATTTAATACCAAAAATGTTTTTCAAAAATATATAAAATGTTTTTGATGTTTTATAAAAAATCTAGTTATTAAGAAAATGTTCCTTTGATCATATAATGCATTAAGCACTTGTTTATTCATACCTTAAGTGATTAAGTTGTAGAAATGAATATTTACAACTAAATACTTGTTTATTTGATAAGTTTATGTTTTAATGAGTTTACATTTTGTGATCATCAAAACATAGAGATATGAATAAATATTGATAATGTTTTTAGGCATTATTTATGTCAACAATCTCCCCCTTTTTGATGATTACAAAACCTAAACTCATTAAATCCAAAAAGTTATTTTTGGACAAGTATTTAGTGAGTTTATATTCACTTCTCCCCCTTTTTGTAGCATCAAAAAGGTTGAGCCGACAAGTTTTAGAGAC
The DNA here is from genome assembly GCA_021014915.2 of Artemisia tridentata subsp. tridentata. Lineage (NCBI taxonomy): Eukaryota > Viridiplantae > Streptophyta > Magnoliopsida > Asterales > Asteraceae > Artemisia > Artemisia tridentata. Next base: position 449,160,075 of record CP139507.1, read on the forward strand.
AAAATTTGTCGGAACGCGAACTCCCCCTTGATGTGTGCTCCCCCTCGTTTGAGGGCACCAAGGAATCGATATATGGAATACTTGCAAGAAAAATATTAGAAGCACAAGCATATATATAGCAAAAATAAGCATGCATATAAGGACATTCATTAAAAATGTTGTGTATCAATACACAACCATCCAAGATTATATTCAATCCTACATTAGCTAGTAAGTAATGCAATCTACATAATCATTCTAGGAGTACATGATCTTTCATGGGGCTTGCACACAAAATGGTTTGAAAAATTATTTTTGATTAAGCATTGCATATGCTTAATTTGGTGAGAATGAAGGTGGTGGTAGTGTAGTGGGTGAAAATGATGGAGGTTGTGGTGGAGGTTGGTTGTTAAGCATGTGTTCAAGGAATGAAAACATGTAGTGTATCTCATCTCTAAGACCAAAGATGATGGTTTGGTTATGGATGTGGTGGTATTGGTGATGATGAGAAATGAGCATCAAGAGGTGTTATTGGTGATATGGAAATGACAAGTTGGGTGAATGGAGGTTCTTGAGTAGGAGGTGGAGTTGATGCTCTTGATGGTGGTGATGAAAGGTGTGAGTTGATGTAGTTATTGATGGATGAAAGGGTGTTTTTGATGGTGCATTTGGTGCACTTGGGGATTAACATTGAGGTGGTGGTGATGGAGTTTTGGTGTCTTAGAGATGATTTTGGTGATAGCATGGTGAATGAAAATGGGTGTTTGATGGAGGTGATGGTTGATTTAGGTAAGGTTTGGGCTAGATAAAAGGGGTCGCAAGATGCAAAAGAAAACAGTAAATTTTACTGCCCAGATGGCCGGTCCCCTTAAAATTAAGGGGACCGCCTAGGGAATTAAGGGGGCCGCCCATCTGGTGTTTTCCCAGGCGACCAAATTTGAAAAATTTCCAGAAAAGGGTCATTTTTAGGGTGTTTTTGCAGCAAGCTCCATTTGAATCATGTACATCAAGAATGATTAAATAGTGACATAAACATGTTAATTACGCATGCATACATTTAAAACATATTACGGAATAAGCATGTTATTAATCATCAAGCATGTATATATATCATGATATCAAGTATACAAGCAATAAGCATAACAATCATATATTAAAGACAAGAAATAAAGCATTCATTAGTTGAAAATAATTATGTTAAAAGCATAATTATTGATACAACACATATTTTGCTTATAGCATGCAATAAGTAGAAAATTTTAAATTGCCTAAGAGACCCATTGGACTTGCTTGAGACATGAAAACTTGGATTATTTTGGATGGATGATGGTAAAGAGGGGGCAAAAAAATGTTGGATTAATGGGGTTGTAAGTTTGGGTGTATGGATATTGGAAAGAGTGTTGATAGAGGAATTGGAGGTGGAGAGCTTGGACTTGACCATGTTGAATGAGGGTTTTGATGTTGTTCAAGTGGTGGTGTTGGATTAGATCTAGTGAGAAGATACTCAATCCAAGTGAGACGCTCATTTAAGGTGATGGTTTGGTTTTGGAGAAAGATGCAACAAGGACTATTGTTGACATGTTTCTTAATTTGACTCAAGTGATGTGGTGATGATGGTAATGATGGTGAGATGGATGGTGATGATGGTAATGATGGTTTGACTTTGGAGAAAGATGCAACAAGGACAATTGTTGACATGTTTCTCAATTTGACTCGAGTGATGTGGTGATGATGATGGTGATATGGTGAGATGGATGGTGATGATGGTAATGATGGTTTGACTTTGGAGAAAGATGCAACAAGGACAATTGTTGACATGTTTCTCAATTTGACTCAAGTGATGTGGTGATGATGGTAATGATGGTGATATGGATGGTGATGGGTTTAAGTTGCTTTGAGCAAGGTGCAAAGCAAGGAGAGCATTAAGCTCATGGGCTTCCTTGAGTTCTTCAATGAACTTCAAGTGTTGAGTGGAAGGTGATGATAATGGAGAGTGGTTGTTATTTGGTGGAAGTGGTGGTGACACTTTTGGTAGTGGAGACATTTGTGGATTTGGGTAATTATGAGTGAATGAAGGTGGACATATGGATGATAGGTTATGTGTGTGAAAGGGTTCATTAGGATGAGGTTTAGGTGTTGGTTGAGTTTGAACAACATCATTTGTTGGGTTATGGTAAATGTCAAGCTTCCTCCTCCAAATGGGTATTTATGGTGTAGTGATGATGTGATTGTGGAAGGTAAATTTTGGAGGGTGGTTTGTGACAAAATGTGTTTGTGAATTTTGGGAGGTATAGGATAAAATGGGTTGAAAATTGAAAAAGAAATCAATAATCCGTCACTCCAGATGGCCGGTCCCTTAATTTTAAGGGGGCCGCCTGGGTATTTAAGGGGGCCGCCCATCTGCTGACTTCCAGATTACTGGAAATGGGTTTTTGGCATAAATTTGTAGAAAAGGTTGTATTTTTTGGTTTAGTTTCAAGCAAGTCCAACTTCTTTCAAGGCAATTTAGGATTTAATAACTCATATATGCTAAGCATATTTATTTAAGCAACTTTATCTAACATGCAAACTACTCATTAAGCATATAACATGTATATACATATATTAGACAAGAAGATAATACATAGCACCATGTAATTCATAGTATTATACTTAGGAAGATTAAAAGGCTAGTTAATTAATCCTATTGATTATCTATGTACAAGGAAATGTGGAGTTGTGATAGCATGGACTTTTAGACTTGTACCAAGTGAGATCTTAAATAAGTAAACCATGATTTTTCATTTTTGATTTAGTTCACTTATAAGTGTCATATACACAAGTATATATGACATATATGAGATCACCAAGCATGATTTAAAGAAATGTTTTTGGCATTATTCAACAATGCTTGAAAGTAGGTTTTATGTGGATGTGAAAAATATATTAATGAAATAGTTTTGGCTTTGTTTTCAAAATGTTTTTATGAGGAAAGAAAACATATTTTTCCAATCTTTGGTTTTTGATAAACACGTAATTATAGACACAAGTTTGGAAGAAAGGTAGGATGGTGAAACATGTTTAATAGGAATGTGTCATAATCTTTTGAAAAATCATTTTTCCAAAATGTGAAGTTTTTACAAATTTAAAAACAAGTCCCATTAATTATAGGTTTAAAAATAGTGGTTTATAAAAGATCTCATGCTCAAGTCTATTGTCACATGCTACCTCTTTCTACATATCCTATGGCATTTAAGCATGTATTATGACAAAATACAAAAATACATCATGTCATAGTAGTTAGAGAAAAACAAAAGCTATTATAATGACAATGCATTTAACAACTAAACAAATAATTACGAAGGCATGCAGTCAAATCACATAGGAGCAAGTAAACATCTAGAAATTTTATATACGCAAGATGACATAAATCTAGGAATGAAAAGCTCTAGTGAAAAGCAAAGTTCATAACAGTAAACTATCGTTAGGTATATTTAGGAAGAATAATGTATTCAAGTTGGAGAATGAGTATGAGACTATTACTAGTGGTGCTCAATTCAGGCTAAACACGACCGTTTTTACGGGTTACACACACCCAACTTCTCACATAGAAGCAATTCAACCGTTAGGTCAAATTGAGTTTCTAGTCAATAGATTCTCCAGTAGTCATTCTCTTTTTAGAAGAAATTAAGTTCCTAAATTTACTTATCGAAGAGTACCAAATATGAAGATTGCTTGGTTCACTAACACTTAGGGGGGCTAACTAAAGGGTTTCTAGTTTATTAAGCCACAGAACGAATATAACTAAAGTGTAAAGGCAAAGCAACCTATCAGACTAAGTATATCCTAAGGCATTAATAAGATTATATGCATGAAGTAATTACTTATGAAATTTTAAATAGAGAACTTACCTCACGTCCTAGCTTTTCTTCGTAATGTCTCAGATGATGATCATATTTAAACCGAAGTGGCTTGACCCGAACATGTCTTGTACGGATCATGATCTTCTCCTTCGTCTGTGTCACTTCATGATTTTGGATTGAGTTCACTTTGGAGTTGATTCATGTAGTCTTCGTCGCTAACACCTACATTAACAACATTTGAACTAGTAGCACATGTATCTATTTTATCTAAAAGTTTATCTATTAAATTTCTAAGATAACTAATTCATGTACAAGATTAAAATCCTCATCTTTGGCTTGACATTTTTCTTGATGAAAGTTTTAGAAAATTTTTCAAATATCATTTGCCGTTTTACAGAAGAATATTCTTTCATATTCAACTTTCGGCAATGTTTTTATAAATAATTATTTTAGCTTTATTATTTATTTCATTCTTTGTTTTCAAATAATCAATTTGACTTTCAAAATCCGTTTTTGTTTGATTTTCAAAATCACCAATCGAAATGACATGCCAAAGATCTAGATCAATTGATTTCATATAAGTTTCAAATTTATTTTTCCATTCAAGAAAAGTATAGTTTTCAAATAGTGGTGGTTTTAGCAAAGATTCCCCTTCTAGATATTTTTCGAATTCCATAGATCGATTCAAGTTTTAAAATACAGTATATTTTAAAGATCTTGATTGACGTGGCTCTTGATACCAATTGTGGAAAACTAGAAGGGAGGGTTGAATAGTTTTACGTCTTTTTAATTTTATTATGAAAACTTTGTTTTATACTTTTAAAAACTTTAGATTCTAGTTTGTTATGAAAAATAAAACATAAATCTTATTATTAGTTATATATGTATTCTTTTAAATTGATTGTAAAAGTTTTGGTTTCTTGAATGGATTTTCAATTTGATCTTTATGTGAAGTTGACCTCTAATTAATACTAGCAATTATATAAGACTATGTGTATGAAAGTAATGATGATGCAAGTAAAGAAATAAATAAGGTATGGAAAGATCTAACCGAGACACGAGAGATTTATAGTGGTTCGGCTACAAGGACACCTTCCTTGCCCTACTCCACTCCCCGAGCACACCTTGCTCGAGAGTTTTCTTCACAACTTCAATAAGCTCCCTTATGGCGGAGAAAACCGTACACAACTTTGGCTTACACGGGTTTAACGACACAAAGCTAAATGTCGAGTTCTAATCGTAGCTAGAACCAATCTCACAACTTCACAACACAACTTCTACACGACTTAATCACGACATCTTCACGACTTCTTCACAACGGCTTCACGACTTCTTCACGACTTCAACACGACCGCTACACAACCTCTATGATGCGGCTTCACGACTTCAACACTATGTCTTCATGACTTAAGACTTCACGACTTCAACATGACCGCTACACAACCTCTATGATACGGCTTCACGACTTCAACACTAGGACTTCACGACTAGGACTTCACGGCTTCAACACGACCGCTACACAACTTCTATGCTACGGCTTCACGACTTCAACACTAGGACTTCACGACTAGGACTTCACAACTTTAACACGACCGCTTCACAGCTTCTATGCTACGGCTTCATGACTTCAACACAAGGACTTCATGTCTTCTAAGCTACGGCTTCACAACTTCTACACCACGGCTTCACGACTTCTACATTTTGACCTCACAACTTCTATACCACAACTACTTATACAACATCTTCACTACTTACACACAACACTAATCTACAACATACACCTTACATACAAATGAATGAATGATTTACAAACTTTGTTAAACACACAACTTAAGTAACAAAATGATACTAAGTTGTAATACTTCTAATCTTGATTGATAGAAGTATTCTTCTTTTGCACTTGGATGGTGGAAGCTTGGATCACTTGGAAACCAATGCTTAAGATTACATGATCAAAGGTTTATTTAAGATATGAAATGAGATCTACAACAGAAAGTTTTAGTGCAAAAGGGTTGAGAAAAAATCCAGGAGAAGGCTTGTATTTATAGGGAAAAATCTGGACAGCTGGAGCCTACTGGAGCGGGGGCGGTCCCCTTAAATAGGGGGCGGTCCCCTTAATTATTAAGGGGGCCGCCTAGTAAAATTAAGGGGGCCGCCCCTACTGAACGTTGGCCAATTTTGTCCTTTTGTGGGAAGGTTTTTCTGGAACATTTTAACTGATTTTGGTTAAAAATTTGAATTCATATTTTTATAAAAGATTAAACATTTTTATTTAATACCAAAAATGTTTTTCAAAAATATATAAAATGTTTTTGATGTTTTATAAAAAATCTAGTTATTAAGAAAATGTTCCTTTGATCATATAATGCATTAAGCACTTGTTTATTCATACCTTAAGTGATTAAGTTGTAGAAATGAATATTTACAACTAAATACTTGTTTATTTGATAAGTTTATGTTTTAATGAGTTTACATTTTGTGATCATCAAAACATAGAGATATGAATAAATATTGATAATGTTTTTAGGCATTATTTATGTCAACAATCTCCCCCTTTTTGATGATTACAAAACCTAAACTCATTAAATCCAAAAAGTTATTTTTGGACAAGTATTTAGTGAGTTTATATTCACTTCTCCCCCTTTTTGTAGCATCAAAAAGGTTGAGCCGACAAGTTTTAGAGACAAAATTTGTCGGAACGCGAACTCCCCCTTGATGTGTGCTCCCCCTCCTTTTAGGGCACCAAGGAATCGATATATGGAATACTTGCAAGAAAAATATTAGAAGCACAAGCATATATATAGCAAAAATAAGCATGCATATAAGGACATTCATTAAAAATGTTGTGTATCAATACACAACCATCCAAGATTATATTCAATCCTACATTAGCTAGTAAGTAATGCAATCTACATAATCATTCTAGGAGTACATGATCTTTCATGGGGCTTGCACACAAAATGGTTTGAAAAATTATTTTTGATTAAGCATTGCATATGCTTAATTTGGTGAGAATGAAGGTGGTGGTAGTGTAGTGGGTGAAAATGATGGAGGTTGTGATGGTCATTATTTTTGTAATATTTATAATTAAGTGTGTCATTGTACGAATTAGTTTAAGTAAATTAGGGCTTGGACTTAAACCTATAGATTAAATGTTATGAGTATTAGTACATGTAAAAGGCCCAAGTTTAGTCCAAGCCCACCCATCTCATGAAATGTATAAATACCACCTTCCATCCTCATTTGGAAGGTTGGTCCTCTAGTTGCTCTAGGTTTGTATCAAGGATAATTGTGTGAATAAAAGTCTTCATTTCTTAATCCACTATTACTCTTTGATCTAATCTAGTGATATAGTTGTAGGTTAGGATTGAATATTAGACATTAACAAGTGGTATCAAGAGCAAAAACAAAAAATTAAGATCTAGGAATTTTTAGGGATGTTACTGTTCATCAGCATACCCTAATCGAGTTTCTGGACACCTGATCGAGTTTCTCACAAGGTTCACCGAGTTTCTGTCACTTTCTCTCGAGTTAGAAAGTCAGTGGCTAGAAAATATCATACTTGCTCGACTTTCTGAAGCTTCATCGAGTTTCTGGACAAGATCTAGTCGAGTTTCTAAAAGTTACTCGAGTTTCTGAATCACTTGATCGAGTTTCTGAAGACCTAGTCGAGTTTCTGAATCACTTGATCGAGTTTCTGAAGACCTAGTTGAGTTTCTGAATCACTTGATCGAGTTTCAGAAGACCTAGTCGAGTTTCTGAATCACTTAATTGAGTTTCTGAAGACCTAATCGAGTTTCTGAATCACTTGATTGAGTTTCTAAAGACCTAGTCGAGTTTCCGAAGACTTGATCGAGTTTCTGGAGAAGATAATCGAGTTTCTATCTCAGTTGATCGAGTTTTTGTGTACATTGATCGAGTTTCTTGAGCAATTAGTCGACTTTCTGTGGACTTAACCGAGTTTCTGGATAACTTGCTCGAGTTTCTGTGTATTTAATCGACTTTCTAGACAACTTGCTCGACTTTCTGTGCACTTAATCTACTTTCTGTGAACTTGTTCGAGTTTCTGGTTAACTTGATCGAGTTTCTGGCACATTAGTCGAGTTTCTGTGTAGTTTAGTCGAGTTTCTGGAAAGATTGCTCAAGTTTCTGAAGATTGCTCGAGTTACTAAAGATTGCTCAAGTTTCTAAAGTTCATCAACTTTCTTAAGTTCATCAACTTTTTGAGTTCATCAACTTTCTTAAGTTAATCAACTTTCTGAGTTCATCAACTTTCTTAAGATAATCAACTTTCTGAGTTCATCAACTTTCTTAAGTGTTCATCAACTTTCTGAACTTTATCAACTTTCTTTAGTTCATCAACTTTCTGAAGTTCATCAACTTTCTGAAGTTCATCAAGTTTCTGAAGATTACTCAAGTTTCTCAAGTTTGTGAACCGTAACCAACCCACTCCTAGTTCTTTAACCGATCCAACATCATCTTAACCATACAACTTTATCAATGACGACTCAACAAGACATCCATGTAGCCGGTGCCGAAAACCGTCCTCCGATGCTTGAAAAAGGTGGATACCTTCCATGGACAAGCCGAATGCTTCGCTATATCAAAACAAAAGAAAATGGCAAACTCCTACTTCATTCCATCAAGAATGGACCATTCAAGCCTCGTCAGATTCAAGACCCTGGAAATCCAAATGAAACACCTACTACCCAACTATTCCTTCGTTTACAAACAAAAAATGATTACACACCAGAGGATTGGAAGCAAGTTGCAGCAGATGACTTGGCAATGCACTTAATTCAACTTGGTTTACCACGGGAAATATTTGCTGCTGTGGACAGTTGTGAAACTGCTTATGATATGTGGGAACGAGTTCGAAGGCTTTGTCATGGCACTGAGATTGGTATACAAGACGTTGAAAACAAGTTGCTTACTGAATGGGATAAGTTTACATCAACTCCAGCAGAACCAATTGAATCTTACTATACAAGGTTTTGCACTCTAATGAATGAGCTGATAAGAAACAAGCTGGAACCAAGACAAATTGTTCAAAACATCAAGTTCATCAACAACTTACCAGAAGAATGGGGACGATATGTCACGATTGTTAACAAAACAAAGAACCTTCATGAGGTGAACTATGATCAGCTCTATGACTTTCTAAAGCAGAACCAGAAAGAGGCAGATGAAGTAAGGAAAGAAAAGTTAGCTAAGCAACATGATCATCTTGCACTCGTTGCTCAGACACCAACACCTGTAACAGTGAATACACAACCATCATCATCATCTCCCACTCAGAACTACATGCAACAATCATATGTTCCATCAACTACTGTCGTACCACTACAACCATTCTACCCACAACAATAACAAGTCATTCCACAACAACATTGCCCAAAATATCCTGAACCAGAGTTTAATGAAAATGATGAGTCCACTGCTGCTTTGACTCAAGCATTTGCTTACCCAACAAAGGCTTTCCAAGGACGTTTCTCTACACCCACCAACAACAACCAAAGAATCTCATCGAACACTCGGCACAGGCAGATTGCACAACCGAGTTTCAACATGGGTCAACAAGGACAAATGGTTGGAGGTTAATGGGAATCAGCAGGGATACGCTCCTCGATACCAGATGGGTAATCAGAATGCAGGGCAGTATGTTGGAAATCAGATGGGTCAATTTGTTGGAAACCAGAGGGGTCAGAATGTTGGGAATCAGTTTGGGAATGTTGCTGCTCCAGTTGCTGGGAATGTTGGAAATGTGAATCAGGGTAATCAGATGAGTAATTTGCTAAAGTGTTTCAACGGTCAAGGAACTGGTCATATATCAAGGAACTGTCCCACCAAGCCGAAAAAGAAATATCCAGCTTATTTGCAGAAAGCATTGATGTTGGCATAGAAAGAAACGGCTGGGTTACAGTTAAGTGCAGAAGAGAATGATTTCATGGCTCTTATGGATGACATGGAAGACCTTGAAGACATTGATGCCAACTGCATTTTCATGGCAAATCTTCAGGAGGTTAAATATGACACGGATTCTGAAACACCTCCTTCATATGATATCAATGGAGTCTCTGAGGTACCACCATATGCTACATGTCACAATAATGAAATATTGGAAATGTCACCTCAGAATGAACAGCATCCTGTGACTCCTGCACCCACTTATGATACCTATATGGACTCCCCAAGTTGTAGTAATACTAATTTAGCTACTCCAGATATGGATCCTAATGGAGGCTTCAAGCCACAGCATACTAAGAATGATAAGGAAACACGTGCTTTATTTGAATCACTATTTCAAAATTGTAGTATTGAAATTAAAAAGGTCAAAAAGGTCAATCGCGATGTTAAGGCCGCGAATGAAAAGTTGACCGCCAAGCTTGAGAGATATAAGGTGAATGAAAAAGTTTTTGAAATTAATCAAACCCGACAGTCAGAATTAGAAGATGGTTACAAAAACTCCGTTTCAAGAGAAAAACAATTGCAAATTAAGTATGACACTCTTGATGTTTACTTAAACAAGAAAATAAGATCCTTAAACACGGAAGTTTCTGATTTACAAAACCAACTTTCTAAACAAAAACCAACTTGTTCTGATCTTAAAAAAGAAAAGAAAGAGTTGAAAGCAAAGTTTTCAAAACGCGAAAATGAACTTCTTGATGAAATCATTGAGAAACAAGAAACAATTAAGAAGTTGGAAAATCTGCTTGTAAAAACGGGTCATTCTACACAAATAATTAATATGCTAATTAACGATCCAAACCCGCTTTTACATACAATGAAGAAAATGGCTATCGGTTGTGAAAACCCTGGTTATCTCAAGAAAGCTCAGCAAGAACAGAATGTGTTATATAATGGTAGTGTGCTAAATGATAAACATGATCCTCCCGAAGTTCGGGATTCTTTTGAAACGATTGAGCTTGCCGAAGAGAGTAGAAACAAAATGAGACAAATAAACCCATAAATTAAACCAATTGATTATAACAAGCTTAACACAATTTCTGGAGTACATCTTGTTCAAAAAGAGTCACCAATGTTTTTCAAGAAACCAGTGGTTATCTCAAAACGAAAAGTTGTTTCCAAAAATCTTTCAAATCTGGTACAAATGTCCTCTAGCAACCCTTTTAACACAAGCGAAGCTAGACGATATTTGGATGATCTGAAAGACAAAGTAAAAACACTTCAAAGTATTGTTGACTCAAAAACAAATCTTAGCATCAACAACTGGCATTCAAGTTTTCATAATGAAATGAAAAAGGTGTTTGAAACAGAAATTACTACTCCAATTTATAACATTAATGCGAGAGTAATTCATGTTAAAAATGCAATTTTAAAAGAAACAGCTGACTTTGTCAAGGACCACCAATCACTGGTAAAGGAAGCAAATGAAAACATTAAACGCATCAAAGTTTTGGAAACCCACAATGATACTCTCTTCGAGGCAGTTCTATCGACCGAAATTATGTCCATTATTTATCAAACATATTCTGTAGAAGATGATGAGGGACTGAGAGCTGAGACTTCTAAAATTGTGTTAAAATATGAAAATGCGCTTGTTAAGCTTGAAAAGGAAAATGTCACATATTTTAAACAACTTGATCGTAAAAAAGAAGAATGCAAGTATGACAAATTGTCGTATGAGCGTTCTTACAAAAACATGCAAGAACAAATTGATCTCTTGAAGTCTCAGCTTGATATTCAAAAAGGGAAGGGTGAGGAAACTAAGTTTGGAAAACCATCAACTTCGGACAAAGCGGTTGGAAAACCAAAAATATCAATTTCTCAAAGTGTTCCGAAAGCTGATGTGATAATTGATTTGACAAAACCAGTCACTCCAACACCCTTGCCAAAAGTAAGTGAAAAAGCAAAATGTGCTGATAAAGGGAAAGCAGTTGTCCAAACACCGAATGTGATAGCACCTGGTCTCTATAGGATTAGTCCCACTACTGCATCTGCCTCTACATCTAAAACATATAGGGCGATAGACAAGAGTGTAAAAGATAATCCAAAAGAATCTAGGATCGCTAAAACAACTTCAAAGGACAACAAGATAAATCCTAATGTGTGTGCCTTACCTTCTAAAGGAATAGAAAGCACCTCTAGGAGCAGCAGACTAAAACCTAGGAGCAATACAAGGAAGAATAGAGTCTCGCCTGTCTCTAAGAGTGAATGCAAGAATAAAACTGAAGAAGTAGAAGAACACCCTAGGAATTTACCGCTTTCAAATAAGAAATATATGTCATCTGAATGTTATGTTAAAAGTACTGATTCTAGTGCATGTAATGACTCGGTTTGTTTGATGTGCGAGAAATCTTTGTCTGAAAATGTTTGTGATGATATTGTTTCTAAATCTGTGAATGTGAATGCCATGCCTAAATAGAAAGATGTTCCTCCAGGAACTAGTGCTAAATCTATATATGTTCAAACAATCATTAAAGCAGCTAGGTCCACCACTAGTAGCATACTACCTAGGAACTATCTTAAGTTGTGCGTATGGGTTCGTACGGGTAGAGAATTCATTATAGAAAATGGTAGATTAAAAAAGGCTAAGAAAGAACCAGTAAAAACCATCTATGAATGTGATTCGTCTGTTACCCCTAACCCCATGGAACCAAATGATAAACAGTTTCCAAAGCCCACCCTTTCTTTGAACCTTGTCAATGATCGAACTGAAATTAAAGATATGAACTTAGTGCCATTTGATATCGAAATATGTCTTTGGATCGTTGACTCAGGTTGCTCTAAGCACATGACCAGGAATCTGAAGCTGCTGATCAACTTTGTATGGAAGTTCATGGGAACTATTCGGTTTGGAAATGATCATGTAGCAGCTATTCGGGGTTATGGAGATCTTCAGTTTGGAAACTTCTTAATCACTCGGGTTTACTATGTCGAAGGGTTGGGACACAATCTGTTTTCAGTCGGGCAGTTTTGCGATGCAGATTTAGAGGTTGCATTTAGGAGAAATACTTGCCTCGTTAGGAATTTGATTGGAGATGATCTCTTAACTGGAAATCGTGGAACCAATCTCTATGCTATTGACATAAACCAAATGGCCTCTTCATCACCAATTTTTCTTATGACAAGAGCTGACGAAACTAAGTCCTGGTTGTGGCACAGACGTTTATCCCATCTGAACTTCGACACCTTAACAAAACTTGCCAAAGACGACATCGTCATCGGTCTCCCAAAGTTCAAATACACCAAAGAACACTTATGTCCATCCTGTGAGCAAGGCAAAAGCAAATGGGCAACATACAAACCCAAAACCGTGCCCAGTTCGGTCGATAAGTTACATTTGTTGCATATGGACTTATGTGGCCCAATGAGAGTTGAAAGTATCAATGGGAAGAAGTATATTCTTGTTATCGTCGATGACTATTCAAGATATACATGGGTAAGGTTTTTGAGGTCAAAAGATGAAGCACCAGGCATCATCATCACTTTTTTGAAGCGAATTCAAGTCCTACTTCAAGCTCCAGTTAGGATAGTAAGAACTGACAACGGCACGGAATTCACAAATCAGGAGTTAAGAACATATTTTGAAGAGACTGGAATCACTTACTAGACATCAGCTGTTAGAACTCCACAGCAGAATGGAGTAGTTGAAAGAAGAAATAGAACTCTTGTGGAAGCTGCTCGCACGATGCTGATTTATTCTAGTGCACCGTTATTCTTATGGGCTGATGCTGTTGCCACTGCTTGTTTTACTCAGAACCGATCCCTAATCCATCCAAGATTCAATAAAACCCCATATGAATTAGTGAACAACAGAAAACCCGATATCTCTTACCTTCATGTATTTGGCGCTTTGTGTTATCCTACGAACGACAGAGAATATATGGGGAAACTGAAAGCTAAGGGTGATATTGGAATCTTCATTGCTGACTCAGACAACTCGAGGGCATTCAGGGTGTATAATAGAAGGACTAAAAGAGTAATGGAGACGATGAATGTGAAGTTTGATGAGATTTTACAAATGGCTTCTGAGAGACTCGCTCTAAAACCCGCGCTTAACCCAATGGCTTCTAATCATACCAGATTAGAACCCGCACCAAACAGTCAGACTTCTGGACATATCAGTTCAGGACTCGTACCACAAGGAGCTCAGTCAACTACTACTGAAAAACCAACAAATCAAGAACTGGACACATTCTTCGAGTATATGTATGATGAGTACTATGGTAGAGCTTCGGCAAATGAATCACAACAACATTCCGCTGCACCCGCTCAACAACATCAACCACCACCACCGCAAGATGCATCTACAACATTAGAAGCTGACGCACCAACTCCCTCTACGTCATCAACATCTACTCCAGCAACTCCAGTAATTGAGATTGTGTTACCAAGAGTTGATGAGCAAAACCAAACCACACCAATTCAAGAAAAACAACAACAAAACGATGCCGTGTTAGAAGAAGAACCATTTGAAAACCCGTTTGCAACGGATTCTGCTGAATCTACTTCAAGGTTACATGAACCATCTAACACGCATTCGTCAAATCCAAGGTACCCTTCAACGTTACAGTGGACTAAAGACCATCCAATAGATCACGTTATTGGTGAACCTTCAAGGCCAGTTCAGACGAGAAGACAACTTGCCACCGATTGCGACATGTGCATCTTTACCTGCTCAGTCACTCTAAAAGAGCCAAAGAACATTCAGGAAGCAATGGCAGACAATGCATGGATTGAAGCAATGCAGGAAGAACTTCTCCAATATAAATTACATGACACTTGAGATTTAGTGCCGAGACCAATTGACAAACTCGTCATTGATCTTAAGTGGTTATGGAAGAACAAAAAGGATGAAGAGATGACTGTCATTCGCAACAAAGCTCATCTCGTGGCCAAGGGATTCAGACAGGAAGAGGGAATAGATTTTGAATAGTCATTCGAGCCAGTAGCAAGGATTGAGGCAATCAAGATTTTCTTAGCATACGCGGCTCACAAGAACATCACGGTCTATCAGATGGATATCAAGACGGCTTTCTTGAATGGAACTCTTAAAGAAGAAGTGTGCGTGAGTCAGCCAGATACATTCGTTGAAAAAGATCATCCGTACTACGTCTACAAACTAAAGATAGCTATCTATGGTTTGAAACAAGCCCCACGGGCATGGTATGACGAGTTATCATCTTTCCAAATTCAAAATTATTTCACCAAAGGAACAATTGACCCGACCATGTTTACTAAAAAAATTCAAAGATGACATTTTGATTGTTCAGATTTATGTGGACGACATTATTTTTGGGTCCAATAATCCGAAACATTCAAAACATTTTAAAAATCTCATGAAAAGCAAATTTGAAAGGTCCATGTTGGAGGAATTAAAATTCTTTTTGGGTTTACAAATTCATCAAACCCCACGTGGTATTTTTATAAATCAAGCTAAATACACTATTGAGATTTTAAAGAAACATGGAATGGAAAATTGTGACTCTGTTGGTACACCAATGGTCACTTCACCCAAAATAGAAGCTGATCTATATGGGAAACCCATCGATCCGAAAAAATATCAGAGCATGATTGGTTCTCTCATGTATCTAACAGCTAGTCGACCCAATATACATTTTGTTGTGTGTTTGTTAGCAAGATTTCAGGCAAAACCTACAGAACTGCACCTCCAAGAGGTCAAACGAATCTTCCGGTATCTACGAAGAACCATCAACATGGGACTTTGGTATCCGAAGGATTCGGAGTTCAATCTCATAGCCTTTTCAGATGCGGATCATGCTGGTTGCCAAGAAACAGCAAAGAGTACATCCGGGGGAGCTCAATTTTTGGGAGAAAAGCTAGTAGGCTGGTCATCAAGGAAACAAGACTGTACGGCATTATCAACCACTGAAGCCAAGTATGTGTCTCTATCTGCTCACAGATTATGGTTTCTCTTTCGACCGCATACCTATCTATTGTGACTCGAAAAGTGCCATAGCCATCTCGTGCAATCCCGTGCAACACTCGAAGACCAAGCATATTAGAGTCCGCTATCACTTCATAAAGGAACACGTCGAAGAGGGTACTGTTGAATTATTTTTCGTGAAGACTGAATACCAACTCGCCGATCTATTTACTAAAGCC
>CP139507.1:449176085-449634790 GCA_021014915.2 Artemisia tridentata subsp. tridentata
AGAATTCATGTGACCATTGGATGATCAATAGTCACACAAAATACACATTTTTTCACTTAAAACAGCATATGGTCACACTTATCAACACTTTTGGCCACTTTATGCTTAATTGTATGTGACTAAATAACCAAAACAAAGATGCTTTGTGTGACTAAATATTACAAAAGGCCACACAAACATAAAATTCATGTGGCCATTGGATGATCAATAGTCACACAAAATACACATTTCTTCACTTAAAACAGCATATGGTCACACTTATTAACACTTTTGGCCACTTTATGCTTAATTGTATGTGACTATATACCGAAAACAAACATGCTTTGTGTGACTAAATATTACAAAATGCCACACAAACTAAGAATTCATGTGACCATTGGATGATCAATAGTCACACAAAATACACATTTCTTCACTTAAAACAGCATATGGTCACACTTATTAACACTTTTGGCCACTTTATGCTTAATTGTATGTGACTAAATACCCAAAGCAAACATGCTTTGTGTGACTAAATATTACAAAAGGCCACACAAACTAAGAATTCATGTGACCATTGGATGATCAATAGTATACATTTCTTCACTTTAAATAGCATATGGTCACACTTATTAACACTTTTGGCCACTGTTTTTTAAATTGTATGTGACTAACTTGAAAAAAACAACACACGATGTGTGACTAAATCATCACAAACGTCACATTTATTATATTTTCGTGTGGCTATAGGATGGGAAATAGTCACACATACTGATGAATCCAACAAAACTTGTGCCTAATTAGTCACACATATTCGGGTTTTGGTCACTCTTTTTCGATGAAAACGGCCACAAACTAAACAATGTGACTATATGATACCTACGGTGGCGCGACTTTTTGTCACACACACCCAAAAAAACGTGTGTGACTATATGCATATAGTCACGCATTTCCAGTGTGACGATAGGCAGAATCTGTACCAGTGTAACATCAGTTTCTGTTTAAACATTAAATTATCAGGTATACGTTTTATTACGCTAGCTCTAAGTTCATGTAACCGAAGCTTTAACAGTTCTGCATGCTCTAGAACATGTAAATCATAAAAGCCCTAGCAAGTGTTAATCCCAGACACTTGAACATTGAAATGGTATACGTTCGTTTGCCTATCCGGTCAAACCCAACGGGGACGTTACTCCCAATAGATCTATTTATAACATTCACGCTTCCCAGCAGGAATTAACGGTTCATGAAATTCGGGCAGTATGGGACACATCAGACTTAGGCTAATCTGCGTAATAACTCTGTATAACAGTATTAACAACACAAAATTTGGTTTATGCATGTTTCTCCTCCCAAAACAAGTAAAAGTAAAAACGGGGCTATAAACTCACCTTTTCTGGTCTGAACAGTGAATGCTTGTGAGATTTTGGAATGCACGGCACCAACATGCAACCTATACTAAATCATCATGTCTTAGTTTTCAAGTATTAAATTCAGTTCTTTTCGAATATAACTTTTAAATATTTCAGGGTTTAAGTTGTTTTCACTTAAGTGTAGTTACTACGGTCTTCCAAGGATACAGTGATGTAATCCTACAACTAACCTATTGGTAGGGTAATAAGGGGTTGAAATCTCTAATGGTCTAGGTACAAGTTTAACTTAGCCTAGTCGGGATGTGTATCTATATATCCTATAACGGTGTAACCTATTTTGTATGTCTGTAAATGTTGATTCTTAAAATTTGACTAAACATTTGGTGGTGTTTATTACTTAGCTAGAAATTTATCTATATTTGGATTTAATTTAGAATTTCAGTTTGTGTTAGTATAGTTAATTTATTACGACTCATATTTAAATATGTCTTTTGCCTAACTCGTTCTAGTTTAGCTTGTTTTTATATTCGTGTTGTCACTTGTGACGTTTATTATCTACATATTGTTAACTTGGGTAATTTAATTAGTCTCCCTATTTATTTATTCAGCCTTAGTCTAAAGTTCTATGTCTCGTCTAATATATCCTAGTTGAACGTATTTAGGTTAGCGACATCCATTTTTAATTTATTCGTTATTAATGACAAATATAAGTGTTTTCATATATTTTTCATTACGGGCCATGGTCACGACTATCGTATACTTATTGTTAACCTAGTTTCCTTACTACATCTCTCGACCTAGTATAAATATTGTGTTAACACTTTTTCCTAAATGTTCGTAATCTTAATTGTTCTATAAGGTGTACGTATACATTGGCATTAATCTAGTCATGTGTATCTATATAATTATTCCTATCCCCAATAATATAAGTGTGGTTTGTCTATTTATATCTAGTAGTTTATTAGTTGGTGTTGGCTTATCATATCGGTCATTAATATCTACTTTGATTTTTGGCGCAACTTGTTTTACTTAGTTACCTAGTCGAATTCTTTTGTATCTAAGTGTTTATGTTTACACAAGTAGATTTCTATGTCTATTTTAGTGTGTTCGGTTCTTTTATTGGTCGACATATGTTATTATATTTTAACTTGCGACGGCTTTTAAAGTTTTAAATTGTATTTGACGTATAAAGTGTTGAATTTAATTTATTGTGTAACGGTTTTTATTATTTCGCTTAATTGTTTGCGTCATGTTTTTCAAGTTTTTAAGTATAAGTGTCATAATAAAATCTATTTTTGTTTTTCGGCTATGTTTGCTTTTGTTGCGACTATAAATTGAATAATTTTCGCCAAGTGTTGATTTCTCAAGTCCTATATAAGTAAACGAATTTATATTTCTCTCTTTCATTTTCCAACTATTGTTGCTATAAAGTCTATTTGATAATAACTAGTTGGTGCATCTATCGATTCACTTTAGTTGTTTCGACTACTTATGTATTACTGCCAACCGAATGGTTATTTAACACTAATGGTGCTAATGGAACTAGTGGGCTGCTCCTAATGGACTTTCTGACGGGCTGATGGGCCGCACTTAAGCCCTTCTTTCAAATTGAGTTCTGGGCTGTTTGACAATAAATGGGGGTTCCTAAATGGGCTTCAAGTGGGCTGTTCTTGGGTTGTGTTTAGCCTGAAGTTTACACTAAGGGTGAAGGCAGTTAACCTTTTTACGCCAAGTTATCAACTTGGCAGCCTTGTTGAGACTTTTGTTTGAGGATTTCAAGTACTACCTATCGCGACCAAAGTCTCACTAAGTGATCAATGCCCAAACACCTCTCGGGCTCAAGTCACTTGGGAGTCCGAGTACTAGTTTACAGTTTACACTACATTCTCGACCCGTTTTGGGGTCATCAATGGGTACACTTAGGGACCTCAAAAGAAAAGATTTAAGTTTCTAAGTTTCCATTCTCTCTACAATGTCTCGACATATGTCCAAATGACCTCAAAGTCTAACTACTTGGATTTTATTCAGTTGTCACCTACTGGTCTCTTGGGGGTGTATTTTGACTAGTATCTAGTGTTCCTATTCGACCACAATTCTTACTTATTGGGTTTGTTTTGAACCAATGTTGCTATCCTTTGGCCAAATATTACCACAGCGCACCCTACTTGGGTGGCTGTTGGGAGGGTCTAGACTCAGGTTATTTCTAAAGCGTTACCTCCATTGCAAAACTTCTCAACCGAATCCAAGTACTCAAGCTTAACGCTCAATCCTTTGAGGAGTGCCTTCACTAGTTTATACGCCATAACCTCCTAGACATTCGAATTGAGTCCTTTCCAACAAGATCCTACAAATCTCCTAACGGTTCAAGGGATTAGGTTTACAATGCCAATAATACACAAATCAAACCTAGGTCTCTAATAGCAAATTCAGGAACAGATTTATCTACTGAGTCCACACCTTCGTCTAGGTCTCGGAGGTCACATCAAAGAAAACAACTTTCATAATGGCCAACACGGATCTACGACTAACCACTTGAATCTCAAATTTTCCTAAATCCTAAACCTCAAAGACGGTAACAACATCTGACAACCATTTCTATGTTTTACTAAAGTCCTACGCCACACTACAACATCAACAACAACGTTTGATCAATTTATCCTAAAAAAATAAATCATCATTATTATTTGACCCAACTAAGTATTATATTACCAAAAATTTCTCAAGATCTATTATGATTTCTGGTAATCGATTCGACAGAAAAGTAACATAATCAATATTCGAAATTTCTTATTCATTCGACCTAGGACTTTATCCTAAATAAAACTATTTGAATCTGAAGCAAACATTAAACCTCACAATGATTTCTGGGTGAATGAACTTGTAGGAGGCTTTAAACCCTCGAACTATTGCTCCACACCGATCAATCCCTCTTCTCCAAACCGAATCACAACACTCTTACCCTTTACCTTTCTTGAATTTTCTTCTCAGATCTTGTTTAGTTTTTCTTGAGTGGGTTGTGATTCGACATCTCTTGGAGGCTCGGAATTTATGGCGTATTGTGGAGAGTAGCTCCAAATGAGCTTTCGGTTTTTGGGGAGATAAACTTTACCACTTAAATGCTAACTCTACATCCGTTACATCTTACCCTATATCATCTTGTGAAAAAGGTTTTTGGTCAAAGGATTTGGGTGAGGCTGTAGTTTGAGATAGCGATGTGTCATGCTTAGTTGAGGACAGATGATGCGATGCTAGGTTTAGTTATTATGATACTCGGTTTCTAATGGTTTGATATCACCACAAGTCATCATAAGTGCATAATTAAATGAACAAGTCTCAAAAGTGATGGGGGTAAGGAGGGACGCATCTTAATATCTTAATTTCAAAGGTCAAGGAAATTCACTACAGAGAGGTTCGTTCAAAATACCATTACAACTTGTCTCTTAAGGAGTACAATTATTCGAGAAATTACGACCTAAGGAAATCTAGGGGTGGACGTCATCATGCGTAGAAAGAGTTCCAAGCCGTAAGTCCATTCATCCTGCTATTCGGGTTCTGAGTAACCTTCACACTTCCACTTCTCGGTTTGGGGCTAGCAGTCCTATAGTGCCCAATCAATCCACAATCAAGGCAAACTGCGGTGGTGAGTTTGGCGTCAATTTCATGAGCAAAAGCCTCGCAATTCTTGGTTCGATGGCCGACTACTCCGCAGTTTCCACACTTCAGAGGACAAGGTTCGTGATGATGAAATGGACACACATTGCACTTAGGCAGACTTCCAGCATATCCCTTATTTATGCTGGTGCCTGTAGCAAGGGTACTAACGCTTCTCCGACTCTTGGAGTGGTCTTCCTACTTTCCCTTAAGTTCAGCCGCTCTCCCGGCATTTGTCCTAGTTGTGGGTCCTATTGGCTTGTGGGTCCTTGGGGCCTAGTAGTCCTGGAGGTAGTGTCGTTCCCTCTCTGGAACGAGAAGAAACTTCCTAATTACCTTTTCTTTAGCCGAGCATCTGTCTGGCTCATCTCGGGGCTCATTGGTGCTTTCCCTTGACGGTGTGCGGTTGCATTGTCTCTTTGCACCTTGGGATTCCAAAACCCTTCCTCTATTCTTTTGATTTCACTGTAGGTGCAGTACTTCCTACGCACCATTTCCTTAAAATTTTCCAAGGCATTGCGTAGGCAGCATCAATGCCCGTGATCTTTAGGTGGTTATTCCACCAAACCTGAGCACCATCAGCGAAGGTGAGTGAAGCATACTTTACCCTATCTCTTTTTGCACAACCACATGCTTGGAACATGGCTTCCAGCCGTTCCATCCATCTTAACACAGCAATGGTCCCTTCTGTCCCATTGAGGCTTCCCGACATGACCTTTCGAAACTCTTGATAAGTGTCAGCGGGGTTGTTATCCTTAGGTTGGGAGCTTCCAATCTCAGTGGTGGTGTTGTTGGCCTTAGTTGCGGCTAGGGTTGCTGCTACTCGATGATTAACTAACATGTCTAGCATGGCTGGGTTTATGATAAGTAGGTCTGCTCCATTTTCGGCTGAGGCGGTGGCGGCAATAAGTTGGTCATGCACAGCATTGGGCGTTCTTCCTGTCGGATTCATCTATAACATAAAAGATGAAAACGAATGAGATCTTAAACGGAAGTCATATGTGTTTCAAAATTGATGAAGCACATCTTTGAAATGGGTAGGTCTCTAGGAGAAACTATCAGAATATAAATAAGGTCCGTGTCCTTGCTAATTCCCTAGAATATACTCTTAATGTCTACCTAGGGAAAATTTAGAATCTCAGTCATAATTGGAACTTATAGTCTTAATTCTTAAATATATACTTCACTGTAAGTCTCATCCAGGAGTCGTCTTGTCCTAGATGGTTTAGGTCAATAGTCCAGAGTAAATATATATCGGTCTGAGGTATAATTCTTAGTAAGAATTTTGTAGGAAAAATTCCTTTGATACCTTAAAGTTCTTTAATAATTTTTGCTTAGGGTTTAAGTCTCGTAGCCATGTAGCGGTCTTCTAGTTTGGACTCCTAAGATGTCTCTGGTGTTCTAAGAGTCAGTGGTAATAAGTCGTATTTCATTGAGCACGTCGTGCTGCTACTTAATATCTAAGTAATGGCGTTTTACTAGTCTTTCCTAGGTTTGTTTTTGGCGTTTAACATCGAGTTGCTAGAATTCTTGACTAAAGTAGTAATACTTAAAGGTCCACTAAAATGATAGAATGTATAATTCTTACGATGAGAGTTTGGTCATTTTGTGAGTCCTTAGGGTTTCTATTAAGTTTCTAGTTAATCCTAGTAAATTTTCGGGTTCTCAAGGGTTTCCTGGTTTACTTATTGTCCGTCCTTGCTAAGGGTCTTTTATCTGCGGCTAAAATCTTATGAGTCTCATGGACGTATCATTTACTTTTTCCTCTCCTGGGAGGGTATGATAGAGCCTTGTGACGCCCAGGGTATAATGAGAATATTGCTAAAATTTCCGGGTCCTATGGGTAAGGTTCGTAGTCCTAAATTTGGTCATGAAATGACGATGTTGACTGCCTCTAGTAGTTATTTTGTCGGCTTAACGGGATATGGCGCATAGAGCTCGTCTTGGTAGAATCACGTTGATTGTTGCTAGCGATCGTCCAGTCGGTTCGTTCAAGTGCACAATGTATCGTACGGGAGGAAGGCTTAAGGGTCTGAATATACTCGTCACGGTCAATTAACTCCTTTTTTTCCTAAAGAGTCATAATGTGTTCCAGTCGTCTTACGGGGTTACGATATATATCTAGTTGCTATCGAACTTAGAGATCGGTCAGCTTCCCATTCTTGAGTTAAACCGTCAAAAATCTTAGGTATCCTTTCGGTAGTTTAAGTTGAGAACCTTAAACTACGTAACAACTTGAATCTATCTTAACTTCACAACTCATCAGACAAGAACTGTCATGAAATTAAGTTCAATGTCAAGTTGTAAGAAAGAAACTCAACATTTTTGGAGGATCGACTCAACCTCTGGATCGCCTCCATTTAAACAACTAGTAGATAACCAAGGAGATGGCTCAACTAAGGAAGGTCTGACGATAGTTGGGAGTTGGGGGTTTCCTATTAAACTAGGTCGTAATCGAGACAAGGTATACTTACTATGATATCTAAGTCGAATTTGTCCTCGGTTGTTACTAATATGGTCACCTAATTCTCATATTTCCATCCTATGTAATCCTTTGGGTTTTCTCAAGATGAGGTAAGAATTTGGGGTCATTGTCTCTTGTGTATTAGTTAGGTTGGTTGTAAGGGGTGTTGAGTTTAGTTGACAGGGAGATATTTATCTGGTGAGGGTGGTAATGGGAAGTATGTTCCGAGGAAATTTTTATGGGGCGTCTAAAATAGGATTCATTATTTGGGAAAATAGTAGAAAATTTGTCGTTTGGTTTGTGGGCAAAGAGTGGAGTAAATTGGTAGGTTGGTTGGAAATTTTGAGTAAGGTCATGTTTTGAGATTTTTATGAAATGGTAATTATATAACTCTTGGGGTTTTGGGAAATTTTGTGGTTAAAGGGAACGAACAAGGCAATTTCACAGGTTATTAATGAAATATCGTCTATAGTTTTAATAAGGCTATCATTTGTCTGAGGGTAATTGGGAGATTTTTGGGGAAGGTGGAGTAAAATTATACACTACTAGAAAAACAGCTATTCTTGACTCCAAATGCGAGTCAAGAAGAGGCTTTATGACGCGCAAATGCGAGTCAAGGATGGACCCGTCATAAAGCTTCTTGACTCGCATTTGTGCGTCATCCCTCTATGACGCGCACTTATGACCCACGTTTTATGACTCTCCTTTTTGCGTGTCATAACCTAATTTTTTTTTAATTATGACCCACGTTTTATGACTCTCCTTTTTGCATTATGACCCACGTTTTATGACTCTCCTTTTTGCGAGTCATAACCTAATTTTTTTTTTTTTTTAAATTAATTTTTTCCAGTTCCTAATTTTCTATTAAATGACAATTAAAAACCTGATAATTGTACAAAATTAACGCATTTCATATATATCAAAACCATGCGTTACCAATTCATTACATAACAATTCATGTCAAAATATATACCGATAATTAGTTAAAGTTACTACAATGTACGATTTCTACCTAAAAATGAAATTCGACACATAAATTGCCCATTCTTCTCGAATATCGTCGAAATCCGCATCCGTGTACTCATTGCTATCACCACCAATCTAGTCAAATAAAACAACATTTTAGAAACAGTTAATTACTACTTAAACTACTTAAAACAGTTAATTTATATATGATATTCTAGGGACATATATGAGAAAGATGCATCATATGGCACTAAATAGGATTACAGAGTATTTTATAGTACAAAAACTCGCCTAGAACAACTGTCAGAACATAATAGCATTTTTCCGTATATAACAATGGTATTAGTAATGACCCGACCAGTATGAAAGACTACCTGTCTTCCAACCTGTCAGATCAGTGTATTTTGCCACATATTTACAAAATTAGACATGTCAGGGTTTTGAATTCTGGATTCGCCGCTGATAACAGGGTGTGGTATTTCAAGAAAAAAAACTAACATACTGAAAAAGTGATCTTAACCTGATATCCGCTTGGCTTTGGATTGACAATGTAATCATCAAACTCGCCATCGATTGGTGTCCAAAGCCTACAGAAAGCCAAGGAAAGGTGAACCAAAATAATAAACATCTTTCACTTATATTACTGATCTTACATGAAGTTATATAGTGAGTTAGTGACTAGTCATTAATTTGCAGGAACAGTTGCTAGACATGCTTTGGATGGCTGATGGCATGCCAAGTTCTAGCATGAAGCAGCTATGATCCTACCTACCCATTTCCCATCTGATCTAAATCAGTACTAGGTTGTACTTTATTCATAACGGGTCGAAAGACAGGGAAGTGGAGCAAGCAACCTCAAGGTTACTCCTTGGAATCACGCATTATCCAAGGCCTCATGGTTTCCTAACTCTTATATTCAACAAATGAAATATGGGCATCACTCATACCTTGCTGTAGATGCTGTATAAACTTTTAAGGCGGCTAGATAAGGTGACTTCCATTCCAGGAACATAGCTGCAAATATAAGAATAGAAACAAAGTCAAGGCAGGGTAAACAAGACTAAGAGCTAAAGATCTATCTAACATGATCTTACGAGGTTGATATAAACAACTCGTGTTCCAAATCCAAATGAGCAAAAACAAATAAATAAACAATCCAAATCCGAACCATGTTTCACAGGGGGTACGACTCGAAACCCAAACCGACTCAAACAATTACAACAAAAGAAGCAAAAACTTACAACATTAGAAGCCTTTAATCCTGGCTCAACCGACTCAAACAAAAAACTCGGCGCATCACGATCATCTTCTTTAACAAGACACCTATGTTAATATCCTGAAATATGCAAAATATGAAAGACATCAATAGCAATACACAATACATCAATATCAAGCAAACACAATCACCATCTACCCAAAAAGAACTGGTCACAATTTAACTACATGCTAAATAATCTAAATAAACATGTGCACATTGCTCTCTTACCGGTTCACCATCAGCAGACATTGTCAAAGCCAAAACGGAAAGGATATCTGCAAGCAATTTCTGCATCAAAAGATAAAAGCCAATCAGAAAAACAGAGACATACAATAGAAACACCTTCTTCTACAAAAAAAAGGATAATCACTACCCTAACAAACATACACCGAACATAAGTTTCAACACTACCAATATTACATAACCGATAATCACTACTGAATTATAGTAACAATAACTAATCACTACTTAACACATACATAGTAGAAGTAAAACATGTGCGAACAATATTAATAGACAATCACTACCTAAAACACACGCACGCAGAGTTACACACAGTAAAAATTATTTTAACCTTATACATATTACAAAACTAAACACTCGTTGATAAAACTAACCGATACTCATCTTGGAGAGCTTGTTGGGAGCACCACCAGTAACCTTAGCAACACGAAGAAGAGCAAGTTCAGCTTTCAAATCCTTCAACTGTGCGAACAAATCCACTTCCAATAAGTCTCAACTTCGCCAAAAACAACAAAACCACAACGATATCAACACCAACCACGGAAAAAAAACAGAGCTGGTACAGTTATGAGGCAGAAGATGACAACGAACTCACTTATTTCTTGAAGAGCATATGACCCCCATTGTGCCAACAGATCTGACAATATGGATTCCAGATTTGGCCAAAAACTGTTCTGGATCTTCAAGACATCGAGAACAGTCCGTAGCCCACATCTAGACAGTACAACATTCTCCAACATGCTTTCAGGGCTTTCACCAAGCAAGACCTTCAACACACACAATAAATAGAACTATGAGTATAGAAAGGATGACGGCTAGTAATTCTTCTTATGCATGAATCAAAAGAGAGATTCACCACTTCAAAATTATGTGAGGCAAGTTATAAAAAAGTAGAAGCACATTAAAATCCAAGAAACTATTAATTAGTGTAGTAGTTGCCACTTGCAAATAAGATTAAGCTTGGTTACTACGAGTTACCTTGATTACTGCTGTAGCTAATGCTGAAATTGAGCGAAGATTGTAGCTACAAAAAGTATAAATACATATCACATAGATGAATCTTGATCAATAAAAACTAGTAAAAAGATTAAAAAAAAATACAAACCCGCCCTCAAGGATAACAAGCAACTTTCCACTAGATAAAGAAGTCAGCATTTTTGTCATCTGTGCATAACCAGCAGGTGTCACCTACAAGATTAAAACTCGTTAATTATTAAAAAAAACAGGAATAAATTGCATAGAAGTACACTGAAAGGTGGATGAGAATGTTACATCACAGCATCCAAGGGGATCACCCCTTGCAGCATCAAACCCAGCTGAAATTATTGTGATATCAGGGGCAAATTTACGAGCTGCAATCAAGTGAGATTAAGTTAATAAAGGGAAAATACTAAAAAAGAAAAAGAAATTAGGTACGAAATAACCTATTGGAAGCACAACATGCTCGAATGCAAAAATATAATCATTATCTCCAACTCCTCCTCGACTCCACGGAACATTTACACAGTAACCTTCTCCACCCATGGAGCCAACCTGGAAAAAATTTATATCTACAGTTAATTGACATATAAAACCCACTTAGACACAGCGTCAGCATAAGCAGCTCGTGCAAAATAAATTCAGATGCATCCACATGATTGTAGTCTAATACTTTTAAGTGAAATGATTTTGGTTACCTCATGGGCAGCACCAGTACCAGGATAGAATTGTCCCCCTTCATGCCTATGTAAGGATATATACAAGACCTGTATTAAATCAGTATCATCAATATCAATTTATAGCAATCTGCCAAGCAAGCAGCGGAGACACAAACAAGTGTCGTGAACTGTGACAACTGAACCCAAACATTAATAGTCACAAAAACAAATGTATACTGAGACCCTTGTGGTTTTGTTATACCAACCGAAACATAAGCTCACCAAATAAGCTACAACAAACAAATCCCACAGCTACAATCCAAACACCACTGAGACCGAAACAATACTAGACACCCTATGTGGGTTTCATGGAACCGAGCAGTCAACACCAACAACAACTCATCTAATCAATATATACTCAAATAAAACAAGTGTGTTTAACCCAAATCCGTGACCCGTATAGGAAGCCGAATCAAACAAACACCCTTTTATCAAGTTTTTACCATGCGATAAATAAATCAAAAACATGTTTTAATCCTTATTTTAATCCACGAAAACTTTATAAACCATTTATATAATCGGTTAAATGAATAATTTCGAAGGTGGGTTATGTTGTCGACATACCAAACGAGGAAGAGGAAGGAGATAAAGAGGCGTTGGAGTTGCGGCAGATTGACACCAAACGTGGTTAAAACCCTCGATCTACAACTTCAACTCAAAACACAAGATCTTGATCTCCTTGTCTTTGTGATGATGGTGGCGTGGAGTGGCTGTGGTGATGGAGTGGAAGGATCGATTGATAAACAATGTTTTAAAAACCGGTTTTTTAGTCGAACCGGCCATGCTTCCGTTACCGGTCGAACCGGTCGAACCGGACCGGTTGAACCGGCCGAACCGCCCAAAAAAAAAAGTCAAAAAGTCAAAACCGGTTGAACCGGACCGGTCGAACCGGAAAAAACCGGCCAGTTCGCTACAGTAAACGGGTCTATAAAAAACCGGGGTTTTTTAAACCGGCCGACCAGCCGGAGGCCGGTCGAACCGGCCGGTCCGGTCCGGTTTTTAAAACATTGTTGATAAATCGATTGATAATTAAGAGAGAGAGAGATGGAATGATTTTTAGAGAGAGGTAGGATAAGATCTGATATTATCTTATAACAAAGAATATAAGAGGACACGGTAGCTGGCTAAATTTTACTGACTATGACCCATACGTTATGACGCTTCTGAAAACGAGTCATCCTCAATAGAAAATTTACTCGTTATGACTCTTATTTTATGACTTTGCTCTTTGCGCGTCATCTTGTAGCGGGGGTCATAAAAAGCGAGTCAGGGATAGCCCTTTTTCTAGTAGTTATATAATGGCAGTTTGGGAAAGGAAATGATTGAATTTATAGCAGAAATATATAAAGACACGAAGTTGTTATAGATTAAGATTGGATTACATGGCTTGAAAATTACAAGTTCACTACTAAAGTCCTACACTAATTGAGAACTAATTAGTTAAATGAGTCACTACTAATCAAATCTAGGACTGGCTCCTGGTCCTATCCATGTGTCGAAACCTAAAAGCATGCTCTGCAAGTTGCGCCTCAGCTTTCACGAGGCGGGTTCTTAGTGCTAGGTTCTCATCACGGTGTTCTTAATAATGCTGCAACCTGAGCTTCTAAAATCAACATTCTCCCGTGAGTCATCTGAGCAACTTCTTGAGCTACAACCTGTGACTGCTCAATCCTACCTGATCTATCTCCTAAGTCAAGAAGGTCTCAGCTATTTGGAGTGGGTCCTAGCATAGAGTCGACTGATATCCCTATCATACTGCTCGAAACGAGCTGGATGTAACACATCAAATAAATCGGAGTGGAGTCCCAATATGTCGGTCTGTAAGTCTAGTTGAGCCTGAATCTGTGGGATGGTAGCGGTCTCTGTAACTGCTGGTGATGACACTGGGAGTGAGGGGTGCGGTATTTCTGGGCTAACCTCTATCTCATCCTGGGCTCTCCCTGAGCCCTCTCCAATCTCAAAAGTACTAGGCACATCCTCTAGCACTATTCTGGTTCGAGGTACAGCTACTCTCTGTCCCATCCCCGAATCTGAGTTAGCATCGTCCCCTGTATCTTCTACAGGAATACTTTCATCCACAGTCTGTCCTACACCTTCTGCTGAATAGGAGTCATTACTTCTCCTAAGTCTCTGACGTAGGGGTGAGTGGCTAGGTGATACTGAGGCGTCTATCTGGGAACGTAATGACCTATAATAGGATGGAGACACTAAAAGGATATGGGCAGGGTTTTGGGTACTCTCTGCAGTATGGGATAATGGTCTGTATGATTATGCGTGTTGTAAGGCGAGAGATAATCTGGGTAGCTGGTGTGGTATGAATATATGATGGTGGTGCAGGCTCAAGTGACCAAAATGGTATATGTGTGTGAGTATCTTAAAATAATAACTAGTGTGGGTCAAGTGTATACATATATGTATAGTACTCATAGTAAGCTTAGTATGTCACAAGTTATGTCATGCAGTCAAGTTAAAATGAGCCTCAAGCAACATGGAAAACACTTAATATGTCACAAAGTATTACATGCAGTCAAGTCAACATGGCAAACATGCAGTCAAGTCAAAATAAACCTCAGACAATATAGCAAGCAAGGCAAGCGGCGGACATAGGGACTTGTTTTTGAAAAAGTGGTTATAGTTTAGGTTTTATATATACCTAGTTCTCTATAACCTAGGCTCTTATGCCAATCTGTAACACCCCTAAATTCTCACTTTTGCGGAAGCATACATGTCATTGGGAGTGCTACTGAAATGGAAATCACAACACAAGGTAACGAAGAACCAAATACACGCTTTAGGAAAATGGATTCATTTATTTATTTTAAAGTATATAAATCTTTAGTTTACAAAGACTATTTACAAGTTACTGGTCCCTCAAAAACAAGTCTCTTTCATTATTTAAAAACTCATTGGTCAAGTATAAAACTGCCGCCTTGCCACTCCTTGCCATTCATTGCATAACTTCAATACCTGAGAAAAACATACTAAAAAGGTCAGCTAAAAGCTGGTGAGTTCATAGGTTTCAGTTAAAAACAAATATATCAAAGTTTGTAACATCAGTTTCTGTTTAAACATTAAATTATCAGGTATACGTTTTATTACGCTAGCTCTAAGTTCATGTAACCGAAGCTTTAACAGTTCTGCATGCTCTAGAACATGTAAATCATAAAAGCCCTAGCAAGTGTTTATCCTAGACACTTGAACATTGAAATGATATACGTTAGTTTGCCTATCCGGTCAAACCCAACGGGGACGTTACTCCCAATAGATCTATTTATAACATTCACGCTTCCCAGCAGGAATTAACGGTTCATGAAATTCGGGCAGTATAGGACACATTAGACTTAGGCTAATCTGCGTAATAACTATGTATAACAGTATTAACAACACAAAATTTTGTTTATGCATGTTTCTCCCCCCAAAACAAGTAAAAGTAAAAACGGGGCTATAAACTCACCTTTTCTGGTCTGAACAGTGAATACTTGTGAGATTTGGGAATGCACGGCACCAACATGCAACCTATATTAAATAATCATGTCTTAGTTTTCAAGTATTAAATTCAGTTCTTTTCGAATATCACTTTTAAATATTTCAAGGTTTAAGTTGTTTTCACTTAAGTGTAGTTACTACGGTCTTCCAAGGATACGGTGATGTAATCCTACAACTAACCTATTGGTAGGGTAATAAGGGGTTGAAATCTCTAATGGTCTAGGTACAAATTTAACTTAGCTTAGTCGGGATGTGTATCTATATATCCTATAACGGTGTAACCTATTTTGTATGTCTGTAAATGTTGAATCTTAAAATTTGACTAAACATTTGGTGGTGTTTATTACTTAGCTAGAAATTTATCTATATTTGGATTTAATTTAGAATTTCAGTTTGTGTTAGTATAGTTAATTTATTACGACTCATATTTAAATATGTCTTTTGCCTAACTCGTTCTAGTTTAGCTTGTTTTTATATTCGTGTTGTCACTTGTGACGTTTATTATCTACATATTGTTAACTTGGGTAATTTAATTAGTCTCCCTATTTATTTATTCAGCCTTAGTCTAAAGTTCTATGTCTCGTCTAATATATCCTAGTTGAACGTATTTAGGTTAGCGACATCCATTTTTAATTTATTCGTTATTAATGACAAATATAAGTGTTTTCATATATTTTTCGTTACGTGTCATGGTCACAACTATCGTATACTTATTATTAACCTAGTTTCCTTACTACATCTCTCGACCTAGTATAAATATTGTGTTAACACTTTTTCCTAAATGTTCGTAATCTTAATTGTTCTATAAGGTGTACGTATACATTGGCATTAATCTAGTCATGTGTATCTATATAATTATTCCTATCCCCAATAATATAAGTGTGGTTTGTCTATTTATATCTAGTAGTTTATTAGTTGGTGTTGGCTTATCATATCGGTCATTAATATCTACTTTGATTTTTGGCGCAACTTGTTTTACTTAGTTACCTAGTCGAATTCTTTTGTATCTAAGTGTTTATGTTTACACAAGTAGATTTCTATGTCTATTTTAGTGTGTTCGGTTCTTTTATTGGTCGACATATGTTATTATATTTTAACTTGCGACGGCTTTTAAAGTTTTAAATTGTATTTGACGTATAAAGTGTTGAATTTAATTTATTGTGCAACGGTTTTTATTATTTCGCTTAATTGTTTGCGTCATGTTTTTCAAGTTTTTAAGTATAAGTGTCATAATAAAATCTATTTTTGTTTTTCGGCTATGTTTGCTTTTGTTGCGACTATAAATTGAATAATTTTCGCCAAGTGTTGATTTCTCAAGTCCTAAATAAGTAAACGAATTTATATTTCTCTCTTTCATTTTCCAACTATTGTTGCTATAAAGTCTATTTGATAATAACTAGTTGGTGCATCTATCGATTCACTTTAGTTGTTTCGACTACTTATGTATTACTGCCAACCGAATGGTTATTTAACACTAATGGTGCTAATGGAACTAGTGGGCTGCTCCTAATGGACTTTCTGACGGGCTGATGGGCCGCACTTAAGCCCTTCTTTCAAATTGAGTTCTGGGCTGTTTGACAATAAATGGGGGTTCCTAAATGGGCTTCAAGTGGGCTGTTCTTGGGTTGTGTTTAGCCTGAAGTTTACACTAAGGGTGAAGGCAGTTAACCTTTTTACGCCAAGTTATCAACTTGGCAGCCTTGTTGAGACTTTTGTTTGAGGATTTCAAGTACTACCTATCGCGACCAAAGTCTCACTAAGTGATCAATGCCCAAACACCTCTCGGGCTCAAGTCACTTGGGAGTCATATGTTTACAGTTTACACTACATTCTCGACCAGTTTTGGGGTCATCAATGGGTACACTTAGGGCCTCAAAAGAAAAGATTTAAGTTTCTAAGTTTCCATTCTCTCTACAATGTCTCGACATATGTCCAAATGACCTCAAAGTCTAACTACTTGGATTTTATTCAGTTGTCACCTACTGGTCCCTTGGGGGTGTATTTTGACTAGTATCTAGTGTTCCTATTCGACCACAATTCTTACTTATTGGGTTTGTTTTGAACCAATGTTGCTATCCTTTGGCCAAATATTACCACAGCGCACCCTACTTGGGTGGCTGTTGGGAGGGTCTAGACTCAGGTTATTTCTAAAGCGTTACCTCCATTGCAAAACTTCTCAACCGAATCCAAGTACTCAAGCTTAACGCTCAATCCTTTGAGGAGTGCCTTCACTAGTTTATACGCCATAACCTCCTAGACATTCGACTTGAGTCCTTTCCAACAAGATCCTACAAATCTCCTAACGGTTCAAGGGATTAGGTTTACAATGCCAATAATACACAAATCAAACCTAGGTCTCTAATTGCAAATTCAGGAACAGATTTATCTACTGAGTCCACACCTTCGTCTAGGTCTCGGAGGTCACATCAAAGAAAACAACTTTCATAATGGCCAACACGGATCTACGACTAACCACTTGAATCTCAAATTTTCCTAAATCCTAAACCTCAAAGACGGTAACAACATCTGACAACCATTTCTATGTTTTACTAAAGTCCTACGCCACACTACAACATCAACAACAACGTTTGATCAATTTATCCTAAAAAAATAAATCATCATTATTATTTGACCCAACTAAGTATTATATTACCAAAAATTTCTCAAGATCTATTATGATTTCTGGTAATCGATTCGACAGAAAAGTAACATAATCAATATTCGAAATTTCTTATTCATTCGACCTAGGACTTTATCCTAAATAAAACTATTTGAATCCGAAGCAAACATTAAACCTCACAATGATTTCTGGGTGAATGAACTTGTAGGAGGCTTTAAACCCTCGAAC
Organism: Artemisia tridentata subsp. tridentata; assembly: GCA_021014915.2. Lineage (NCBI taxonomy): Eukaryota > Viridiplantae > Streptophyta > Magnoliopsida > Asterales > Asteraceae > Artemisia > Artemisia tridentata. The sequence goes on from CP139507.1 coordinate 449,194,051, forward strand.
TATTGCTCCACACCGATCAATCCCTCTTCTCCAAACCGAATCACAACACTCTTACCCTTTACCTTTCTTGAATTTTCTTCTCAGATCTTGTTTAGTTTTTCTTGAGTGGGTTGTGATTCGACATCTCTTGGAGGCTCGGAATTTATGGCGTATTGTGGAGAGTAGCTCCAAATGAGCATTCGGTTTTTGGGGAGATAAACTTTACCACTTAAATGCTAACTCTACATCCGTTACATCTTACCCTATATCATCTTGTGACAAAGGTTTTTGGTCAAAGGATTTGGGTGAGGCTGTAGTTTGAGATAGCGATGTGTCATGGTGTTCTTGGGGTAGGGGAGGAGACGACAAGAAGAAAAAAAAGAAAAGAGATAGGGTTATAGTCTTTTCTCGGTTTAGGTGTGAGTGGAAGGGAGTTATAGTAGTATTTTTATACCCGTGTTTCGTCATACTGTGTCATATTTGGATCTGTCTTGGAACCGTCACCAATATGTGTGTTTCTTTTCCTAGAGTCGTTTTGTAATTGTTGAATATCTTCCTTGAGTCCAAACTATTTACTAACATTTTTGAACCTCAAATTTATTTCTGGTTTGCGTGTGATGTCAGTCCGGGTGAAACTGGGATAACCTCCCATTTTCAATACAACATAGTGAACAAGTTATAATATGTGATCTTTTCACTGTTCCCTGGTGAGATTTTCGGGTGTCAATAAATGCAGGTCTGTTTCCTGTTATAATCACATAAGGCTACATCAAATAGTTCAATCACAATAAATAAATTGTTATGCATTTAATATTAGGACAAATTTGTCATTTGTCCCAACTACTCCCCAGTCTCCCCACTACCCCCACTACCCTCTCCAGTACCTCGAGACTCACCCTGTGAAGCATTTTGTGATCCTGATGTCCACGGCAAGGCACTCGCTAGCTGCTCGGTAAAACCCGGCTGTCTCCTGGCCCAATCCAGCAAAATATCGACAGCTCCTGGGATTGCTTTTGCACGGTTTCTAGCAGCGAGGACGAGGAGGCTTGCTCGCGAGCTCGTGAGGCGCTGAGGGTCGTCTTCTGACCACCGTCGGGTAACACTGGAATGTTCAAACAAAGCTTATAGATTTGTTATCCTATTTCCCTGATCATCAAGTGTGGTATCAAACGCGCTTTCTCCTCAAAAATCATCAGCTTGAGCGTCCAACATCTCTCTGTAGTACGGCTTTTTCCTCAACCATTCCAGAATCTTGTCTCTCATCCACGGGCTAATGTTCTTATAAGAACCATATTCATCATAAATTTCATAGCCATATGTATTAAGAACTTCATTAAAGAGACCCTCCAACGATAAAAACATTGGCCACTCCTTTTTCGACGTGTAACGATCCATTGTTATGTGTGTTTTGTGGGAATTAATGATTTGGTTATTTGTGTTTTGCCGATTTGAGGATAATCGGTTAGGTTATATATAAGTAAAACTTTGGCGGGATAAAGTTGCAATTTGGCAGGATAAATTGGCGCCAGCACTTTTGGCGGGGACATGTCCCCGCCAAAAGCTAGAAAATATTGGCGGGCTTAAGTTATCTTTAAGAGGGAAAATGGATAAAACTTTCGGCGGGGACTTGAGATGTTACTGTGCAGGTAAACTGTCCCCGCCAAAAGTGAGGGCGGGAAAAAAACCCGGGAACAATTAAGAGTTCCAACTTTGGTCAAAATTCGTCAAATATGGAAAACACTTTCGGCGGGGACATGTCCCGGCCAAAAAGTCCCGTTGAAAATTTAGTAAACGGTCAGCGAGACATTGTGCCAACTCAGCACCGTTTTTGTAGTTTAGCGACTTTCGGCGGGGACATGGGCATCCACGCCAAAACCATCCTCGCTCGTCCTCTCTTTTGTTGTAGTGGTAGTCCAGTTTTTAAGAATTATCGGTATGGTAAGAATCATCCACGGACCATTCTAAAGAACATCACCAATCCCTTCTTTGGAACTGATTGAAACAGATTAAACCATTAGCATTCATCATAATCTTTTGTATGCCTTATTTTCCACAAACGTTAAAACATAATTTTAAACAACTGAAACCCCACATGTTTACCAATGAAATAACCGTATAATGAGTTAGTCAATCTGCCATTTACCTCCTCCACAGATGATCTAGGTATCACTACTTCGCATTCACCAGAAGCAGGCATAGTAAAAACACGAAAGTTAACTTGAGTTTTGTTTAGACCAGATTCAGCATTCAATCGATTAGCATAAGACTTTCGTTGGGTTTTGTTTTTGAATATACAGAAAGAAGATGGAGATATTAAAAATGATGGTCACGTGTCTTCAATTAATGTTTTTCTACTTATTTGTCTTCTAGTCTTTTTTTATTTTTTTTATTTATTTTTTTATTTTTTTATATTTTTGTTGTTGTTGTTGTCAGATATTTTACACATAAGGTGTAGGGCCATAAGAGGTCTTTGGATTTGTTTATTTAGTTTTTCAATTATAATTTTAGGAAGTTTATTTACGTTTAATTTTGTAAAAAGGTTATAGTTATATCTTTGATTTAAAAGATTACTGTATTATCTCTGTACCATGTTTAAATGACCTAATTCTGAGAACTAAAACTACAAAATACTAGTTTTACCTTAATAAACAAAAAACTATTTGCAATGCGGAGCAAGCCAAAAATCATGCCACATTTTATTTTGTTTTTTGTTTTTTTTTTCTTCTGTTGATGTGTTTATGTTTGTATTTATCATTTTTTGGATCTTGATCACTTATAGTATTATGTTATGAGACATGATGGTTTCGTATCATGTTACACTAATTGTGTTATTAAAAAGAGATATTATCTCTTTAACATTGAAAATCCTTATAGATAACTTCTAAAACATATTACAACAAAAATAGATCTGAGACACTATTTTCCTCATCAATTAATTATCATAAGATATTTTCGTTGTTTTCAAATTAAATAACGTTTCATGACACCCAATAAACAACGACGAAATTAAGTTAGTTAGATTTGAATTATGATAATATTTTTAACTAGTGACATATTCTCGATCTTAATTATCACCTCCTCTTTCGTAAAATAATGCCCGGGCTCATGCAAGAAAACAAATAAGTTTATCTTATTGCAACCTCACTCAACCTAGTGCTACCACTTGAATTTCCTCTATATATACCATCGGGTAAGCAACTAGCTTCATTGTCTTCAACTAATTAGTACTTACTCCAAATTAGTACTACCATGGGTAAGCCTCATTCCTTCACGAGTATCGAGCTTGAATCCTTCGTCTTTCCATAGTCCATCAAGCCTCCTAGTGCAACTAAAACTTTGGTCCTCGCAGGCGCTGGTATTTCCACATTTACGTCCTCAAGTTATAAATAATTAGTGAAACATAAAACATAAGTTCTTAAACATGATTTTTTGATAACCAACATCACTTTATAAGTTAGGTGATTCGACATAATATTATTAAAAAACGAAAAAAAAATTACACTTATAGCCTTTTAACTTGTTAACTCTTGGCATCATCTAAGTTAGACAGAATATAGCATCATTTTCTCAATATGTTGGTACCGTCCACGGGTATGTGTTGAGAAAAGTGACACCAGACTGAAGCAAACCCACAGCTAAAATAAGAAAATACTAATAAAAGATGACACACGGATTTTACGTGGAAAACCCCAATAGGGTAAAAACCACGGGCAAGGAAAGATACGTTTCACTATGATGAAAACTAGGAGTTACACCTTCTCTCTAACTACAAAGATAAACACTTATATCTCTTGTATTAGGAGATACTACACAAACTCTCTAATAGACTCAAATACTAGGAGAAAGAAAGAGACCAACAATTAACACACACAAGTGTTATTGTTCGAATGGGATGCTTATTGAGTTGGGTTCGCTGCCTTTTTATAGGCTAGTAAATGGGCTACTTGACATCATCGATGAGCTCATCACCATGTGAACACAAGACCAATCAAAGTAGGCGCCAGTGGTTTGTTGAATACATTCCACCGATTTGCATTTTACTTTCATCACCCATGACACCATCATAGGTTCACCTTCTAGAAGCCCACCATAATAATTTATTTTAACAATCTCCCACTTGAAGATCCGATTGAAGCTAAATCGATCTTCACACCGTTATCCTTCCTTGCACTTTCATGTTGCTTACGTTTCCGCTAGGCCGCATGAGGATCGGCACCATATAAACTTGTCACTGTTGATTGCTTTCGTCAGATAATCTGCCACGTTATCATCAGTATGAATTTTCTGCATATCCACGGTTCCTTCTTCCACTTTCTCACGAACGAAGTGATACTGAACTCGTATATGCTTTGTCTTTGAATGAAATGCTGTATTCCTTGCAAGATACAAGGCACTCTGGTTGTCACAAAATAGAGTAATTTTCTCTTGTTTGTGCCCCAATTCTTCCAACAACATCTTCAACCATACTGCTTCTTTGCTGGCTTGAGCAGCTGCAACATATTCTGCTTCCGTCGTTGACATAGCGACAACTGACTGCAGTTTTGAAACCCAGCTTACTGTTCCGCCAGAAAGTGTAAACACATACCCGGTGGTTGATTTACTTCCGTCAAGATCACCTGCGTAATCAGAATCAACATATCCCTTGACAATTATATCCAATTCCCCATAACATAATGCAACATCAGAGGTTCCTTTAATATATCTAAAGATCCTCTTCACAGCTTCCCAATGCTCTCTACCAGGTTTCGTCATGTACCGACTCACTACTCCCACTGCATGTGCAATGTCTGGTCTTGTACAAATCATCGCGAACATTAAACTTCCCACTGCTGATGCATACGGTACTCGAGACATCTCCATCCTCTCTTCTTCACTGCTAGGACTCATGTTGGAGGATAACTTGACATTAGTAGGAAACGGGGTTGATATTGGCTTACAATCTTGCATATTAAACCTTTGCAAGATTTTCTTCACATAACTTTTCTGTGAAAGCCAAATTTTCCTACTAACTCTATCTCGGTGAATTTGCATCCCTAGAATCTTGTTTGCGGGTCCCAAGTCTTTCATCTCGAATTCCCTAGCGAGTTGTGCCTTACTGATACGATCTTTGTTGGGGCCTGCAACCAACATGTCGTCAACATATAACAGCAAGATGACAAAATCATTGTCTCTAAACCTCTTGTAATATGCACAAGGGTCTGCGTGTAGTCTGTTATATCCAAGGCCAATGATGAAAGAATCAAATCTCTTGTACCAACACCGCGGCGCCTGCTTTAAACCGTACAGAGATTTGTTTAACCTGCAAACCAAGTTCTCTTTTCCTTTTTGTTTAAAACCTTCTGGTTGGAGCATGTAAATTTCTTCCTCAAGATTTCCATGAAGAAATGCAGTTTTCACATCTAGCTGCTCTAGATGTAAATCATACGTAGCACACATTGTAGTGCTATCACCTTCTTCATTTTCTTGAATTTTGTCTTCCATAAAGACAACATCTCTGCTGACGACTACTTTGTGGGCAGTGGGGTCCCACAAGCGATACCCCTTTACTCCGTCAGCGTACCCCAAGAACAAACATTTTCTGGATTTCGGATCCAGCTTTGTAGTTTCTTGAGAATTGTACATCACGTACACAGGACTTCCAAATATATGAAGGTCAGAATAGTTGACCGGCTTTCCCGTCCACATCTCCATCGGTGTCTTCAACTCAACTGCAGTTGAAGATGACCGATTTATCACATAACAGGCGGTATTGACTGCTTCCGCCCAGAACGATTTTTCCAAGCTTGCAGTTGCCAACATTGCCCTTGCTCTTTCTAACAAGGTTCTGTTCATCCGCTCTGCCACTCCGTTTTGTTGAGGAGTGTATGCCGTCGTGAACTGCCTTTTGATTCCTTCTTGCCTGCAAAAGGTATCAAATTCATCACCAGTGTATTCGCCTCCATTATCAGTCCTCAAACACTTGATCTTCTTTCCAGAATCAAGTTCAACCCGCGCTTTGTAAACCTTGAAAACTTCAAACACATCAGACTTCTTCTTGATTGGGTACACCCAACATCTCCTGGAATAGTCATCAATGAAGGATACAAAATACTTTGCTCCTCCCAGGGATAGAACCGGTGCTTGCCCCACATCAGAGTGAACCAATTCTAGAACAGAGAAACTTCTAGAATTTGATGTCTTGAATTTAAGGCGATGCTGCTTGCTGATAACACAATGCTCACAGAAAGGTAAAGAAACCTTTGTGAGGCCAGGAATTAACTTCCTTTCAACAAGAATCTTCATTCCTTGTTCCGACATATGTCCAAGCTTTTGATGCCATGTTATTGCAACTCTATGACTTGGACTATGTGAAGCAACAAATGCTTCCGCCTCCTCCATTATCTCTCCCTTCAGTTGGTATAAGTTCGCAGCCACCTTTTCACCTTTCATAAGTACAAGCGCGCCTTTTATAACTTTCATGATCTTGTTTTGTATTTCAACCTTACAACCAAGATCATCCAATTGTCCTAGAGACAAGAGATTCTTTTTCAGGCCCTCCACGTGTCGCACATCCCGAATAGTACAAACTGTATCATCATGCACCTTCACCATGATATTTCCAATTCCAATGATCCTTAGTTTATGATCATTGCAACTGTACACAGATCCGCCTCTAGAGATAGGTTTATATTGATGAAACCATTCTCTTCTTGCGGTCATATGAAAAGTAGCTCCCGTATCGAACAGCCATACATCTGCAAATCTTTTCCTGCCATCATTTGCAACCGCTGCTTCACAACATAGAGCGTTACCATCTTCTAAAGTGCTAGCGACATTTCCCTGAGGATTAGAGTTATTCAAACTCCTACAATCCTTCTTCATGTGACCCGGCTTGCCACATTTGTAGCATATATAATTCTTCTTCCTTCTTGTTCTAGATTTACCATGATTGTGACTCCCACTGGAGCCAGGTTCCATTGACCTCCCTCTCGTCACCACCAAAGCCTCCACCTGCCTTGAACTGGTTTGCCTGTCCTCCCTATTGTTGCGCCTATTTTCCTCTTCCAGAATGGCGGCTGCAACATCATCGAAGACTAGATAGTCCGAAAGAACATTACTGGTTAAGTTGATGATGAGTTGGTCATATGAGTCAGGTAAACTTTGAAGTAGAATTTCAGCACGTTCTTGTGGCTCTATTTTACAACTCAAAGACGTGAGCTGAGAAAATAGAGTATTCAAGTTATTAACGTGCTCAGTCACTGAAGTAGATTCCGTCATGCGAAGAGCATAAAGTTTCCTCTTGAGAAATATTTTATTGTGGAGCGATCTTGCCTCGTACAATCGAGCAAGATGATCCCAAATCTCCTTTGCACTTTTCTTCTCCTCTATGCTTGACAAAACTCCATCTGCTAATGCCAGATGAAGATTTGCAATAGCATTTCCGTCCATCTCGTCCCATTTACTGTCATCCGTGACCTCAGCTGGCCTTTCGTCAATGGCCGCTAAACATTTATCCTTTCTAAGGATAGCCTTCATCTTTAATTTCCACAACGAGAAATTATTCCCATTGAATTTTTCAATTTCAAATTTCGCCGCCATTGCTACAATCACAATCTTCTTTTCGACAAAACTACTATTTTTTTTTTGAAGAATAGTAACAGACACCTTTTGAGTGCGTATAATCTTACTTATCTTTTGATGTGGAGGGTCCACTTATTAGTGGCAACCACAGAGCATACGATAAATAATTATACACACACCCAACCTTAGCTCTTGATACCACTTGTTGAGAAAAGTGACACCGGACTGAAGCAAACCCACAGCTAAAATAAGAAAATACTAATAAAAGATGACACACGGATTTTACGTGGAAAACCCCAATAGGGTAAAAACCACGGGCAAGGAAAGATACGTTTCACTATGATGAAAACTAGGAGTTACACCTTCTCTCTAAATACAAAGATAAACACTTATATCTCTTGTATTAGGAAATGCTACACAAACTCTCTAATAGACTCAAATACTAGGAGAAAGAAAGAGACCAACAATTAACACACACAAGTGTTATTGTTTGAATGGGATGCTTATTGAGTTGGGTTCGCTGCCTTTTTATAGGCAAGTAAATGGGCTACTTGACATCATCGATGAGCTCATCACCATGTGAACACAAGACCAATCAAAGTAGGCGCCAGTGGTTTATTGAATACATTCCAGCGATTTGCATTTTACTTTCATCACCCATGACACCATCATAGGTTCACCTTCTAGAAGCCCACCATAATAATTTATTTTAACAATCTCCCACTTGAAGATCCGATTGAAGCTAAATCGATCATCACACCGTTATCCTTCCTTGCACTTTCATGTTGCTTACGTTTCCGCTAGGCCGCATGAGGATCGGCACCATATAAACTTGTCACTGTTGATTGCTTTCGTCAGATAATCTGCCACGTTATCATCAGTATAAATTTTCTGCATATCCACGGTTCCTTCTTCCACTTTCTCACGAACGAAGTGATACTGAACTCGTATATGCTTTGTCTTTGAATGAAATGTTGTATTCCTTGCAAGATACAAGGCACTCTGGTTGTCACAAAATAGAGTAATTTTCTCTTGTTTGTGCCCCAGTTCTTCCAACAACATCTTCAACCATACTGCTTCTTTGCTGGCTTGAGCAGCTGCAACATATTCTGCTTCCGTCGTTGACATAGCGACAACTGACTGCAGTTTTGAAACCCAGCTTACTGTTCCGCCAGAAAGTGTAAACACATACCCGGTGGTTGATTTACTTCCGTCAAGATCACCTGCGTAATCAGAATCAACATATCCCTTGACAATTATATCCGATTCCCCATAACATAATGCAACATCAGAGGTTCCTTTAATATATCTAAAGATCCTCTTTACAGCTTCCCAATGCTCTCTACCATGTTTCGCCATGTACCGACTCACTACTCCCACTGCATGTGCAATGTCTCGTCTTGTACAAATCATCGATGAGCTCATCACCATGTGAACACAAGACCAATCAAAGTAGGCGCCAGTGGTTTGTTGAATACATTCCACCGATTTGCATTTTACTTTCATCACCCATGACACCATCATAGGTTCACCTTCTAGAAGCCCACCATAATAATTTATTTTAACAGTATGTTTTTCGCTGAAGCGGCGGCAGAAAAGATTCTAAGGTCTGGAAAGATAATGCAACCTATAATGATGTAGATGCTGCAACCATGGAAAAGTATCTCAACGTTTTTAAGGATGAAAACTTATTGCCAGGCAACTCTGTTCTCTACACCATTTTGTCCGATGGCTCAGTTACGGTGAATATTGCAAAAGATGGTATCATACCCGCGCGAAGCACCAATCGCAGTATTAGAGAACACAAAAATGGGATATACGTTGATCAAGGCAATGTTTCGAAAGAATGACGGTACTGTCCCAGAAGCGAGGCAAAGTGTCGCCTCAAGACTTTCGGGTTTTTTCAACTAAAGAAAAATCCAAGGGTCGATCTTCTGGTCACATAACAATCCATCGATCACTTGAGTGATTTATTTTAATGTATGGTGTGCCAAATTTGTACTTTATTTGAAAAATAATAAATCCATGTCTAAAATCATTCCTTGAGTTATTTTAAAGATCTTAAAATTAAAAAAGATCGAGGAAACAATTCTAGTCACACATTTTAAACTAACAAAAACACCTACTTACATTCCTACGGCCTCCTCTTTTTTAATTAAAATCCAATTTCTTCCTTATTTTTTTAAATAATAAATCTCAAAAACCGTTAATCGTTCGGTGAAACAAATTACACGATTACGATAAACATTTAATTATGTTTCAATAGTAGAGGGGCACTTTCATATATTTTCAAGGGGTTTTTGCATATATATCATTCTGAAAATGCATAATTGCATATATATCCATAGCATGCATAAAAATCATTGTACTATGTGCATCAAAAACTTGTACAAAGGATATATATGCAATTATTCACTTTGTTAGGGATATATATGCAATTCTGCCTATTTTTTTTTTTTTTTTTTTTGAAAAAACTTTTTTTTTTTTTTTTTTTTTTTTTTTGGTTTTTATGGGGTTTTTTGGTTGAAGAGTTTACATGGCATATCACATGTGATATAACACTAATTTGTATCAAGATGCTATTGCAAAATGGGCATAATTAAGTATTTATGTAAAACTCTAAAATTATTCACCGTTTGTAGAAAAAGTTTAGAATAGCTTTCAAGTTTTCAGCACTTATAATTCTACACAAGTTCGTTTAAGACTATAAGCGCGAGTAATGTTAGACCCGTTTTCCGGGTGTTGGGACCCCACCCTAGATGAAAGTGGATAAAGACCTAATGTGATTGGTTAGTCAACAAAGTTATGTGAAAGTCAAACCCGATAGTCAAACTAATAGTCAAAGTATGACTAATATAGTAATATGGAATATGATGAATAAACTAAAGGGACCTAGATTGCCAAGTGTTAATTAGGTGATATAAGTTAGTTGTGGCTAAAGTAAGAAGAAAGAGACTAGAAGGACCATTCTTGCCAATAGTCCAAAGATGACACCTAACTAGTTATATCTAGTTATTTCTAGACTTTTCATCAATTATTGAGGGAGAGAGTGAGGCCGGCTATGGAGGAGGAAAAGAGAGGGAAATGGTGAAAGTGGATGTGCCATGATGATGATTATCAAATGGTATGATCCTTAGCTATGATTCCCATTCAAGTAAGTAATCTATTTCCTTTATTTAGATTAGTTATAGATGAGAAGGAAAGTGGGAAATCATCATATGATATGGGTGTGATCATATGATGATTTGGTTAGCAAGGTGAGTATGTTTTGATAGGTTTTGATAACCCTTGTTATGTATTGATTGTTATGTTATTAGGGTTTGATATGTTATAGAAGGATGATGATGATGATGATGATGATGACTAGTGAGGATGATGATGATGATGGTGATATAATGATTGTTGGCTTAGCTTGGATTCAAGGTAAGTAAACCGGTTATGATTTAATGTTATAATGATTTCTTACATTATGTGTTATTTGGATGCTATGATGAGGTTATTTGAATGTGTTTAAATTAGTGTGGGATGAGGAAGTAGATGTAGGGCTAGTTTGGCATAACTAGCAAAAGAGAATGAGAGTTGAGTTGGATTAGTATAAGTATGTAGGAAAGGTTGGGATGAATTGATAAGGCTTGAAGTGGCTAAGGTATGAGTTATGTTTAGTTTTGCGATGAAATAGTTGGCTTGTAATGCTTAATTTGTGATTAAGTTATGATGTTATGTTATAATCGTTTACTTACTAAGCGTAAGCTTATTTCGTTAGTTGTCAATGTTTTGTAGGTTCTTGTGCGGCGGAAGGAAGATTTATGTGTTATAGCATAAGGATTCGGGAGTGGATTTGGAGAATAATATGCATTAGGAGCTAGGTAGAATACCGAGCTCGAGTCAAAGTTGTACCCGAGAGTCTATTTTATGAGTCGTATAATGTGTGTGTCAAAATCGGGTAACGGTTTGGGGTTTAATGAGTTTGTCAAGTCTGTTTTATGTGTTTGAGTAAAGTTAAAGGGGCGTTTGGTTTATGTATGAAATTACCCATTTTGGGATGTAAACGGGTCAAGTACCCTTGAAACATGTGTGTTATGTTAATGTAATGCTTTCGGTAAAGTTTGGTTTAAAATGGAAGTCGTATGGGTCGATTATAGCGAAAACAGGATGTAAACGAAGTGTTTTTGGGAATTTGCAGGTCCATGCCGGAGGTTTGGAGGCCAAACCCACGGCATGGATGAGTTTGGGAAACCCCCAAACTGACCAGAGGGCCCATGCCGCCCGGTTTAGCTTTATGCCGGCGGTATGGGGGTGATTTTGGGGCCATGCCGGCGGTATGGGCCAGTTTCCAGATTTTGTCGATTTTCAAAAATTCATATCTTTTAATCCGTAAGTCGAAACGGGTCGTGCGACCTATCGTTTCGAAAGTAATTGAATGTACTTTCATTTAAAAATAGCCTCAAGGGCTGAATGTTTCTAGATTTTTGTCAGATGTCAAAAGAGTGTCCGTATGTCCATGAAAGTCAAATATTTTTGCGTAAAAAGTTTTAATTTTTGGTCTAAACGGGCACGGGGCGTTACAAGTAAATTATATGAATCTTAGTATTTTTCAAACAATATATAGCTATATAGAAAAATGTTTGTAATTTATTTACAAAATATCAATTTTGATCACCCTTAAAAATATAGTGATTAATTTGTTACTCACACCTAATTCCTTAGTTATATGGCTGACTTTTTAAAAACGAAGGTGATTTGCGCACTCAATAAATTAATTGGCACAATGTAAACTATGTGTATTGACATTTATACCCTTATGCTAATTTTAAAACGTAAGTGATGGTACTTGGATATTTAAGGATATAAATCTCAAGACACATATTTTAGAGTGTGTCAATCAATTTATAGAGTATGCAAATCACCTCCCTTCTAAAAGGAAAATGATGGAGAGACATAAATATATGTCTAATTTCATGTCTAAACTTATGTGTCATGATCCTGTTAGTTTGTGAAAAAGTGAGATCTTAAATGCAGCCAACAGGATAATGGCACATAACTTTAGGCATGAATTTAGTCACATCTTTTAGGTCACCCAATCACTACTCCTTCTAAAAAGGGTTAAAGTATGATGCAATATTAGAGTGTCATGTTTATGTGTTGAGTGTTGTCATGTTGGTGATGGTATGAATAAGGCGAAGCCAGAAAGTTTTATTCGAGGGGTACACTTTAATAAATTTTGGAAACTACATTATAAATTGGTTCTTAAAAGGAGTAAAAAAAAATTAAAAAATAAATAAATAAATAAATAATTACACTACAATTTTTTTCGCTAAAGAAACACGTACCCGTGTCCCCCTCTAGACTCCCCCCATGATATGATGGGGTGGAATGATTTTTTATATTTTTTGAGTAAAGTGATTGACATTTACTTGTTGAGTTATTCAACATTCTATTTGTGAGAAGACGAATATAATTATAACTTCATATTTAACTCCATACAGAAACTAACATTACAAATATAAATTTGTCTAGTTTCTTACAATAGTAATAAAACTTACTTCTTGTTCAAATAAATAAATAATAATATTAATAATATTAATATTAATAATAATAATAATAAAATTTACTTCTAAAAGGTTACGGGCCATTAGACCAGTGCCAACGGGCTCGTTGGTTTGTCAACCGACGAGCGTCGGTTAACTGACATTGATGGAACCACCTCGTCGGTAGTGTGTCCGTTGGGTGTTCTTCGGTTTGGCTACGAGCAATGGACGAGGTGGTGCAAGGCCTATTTGTTTTTCGTGTGAGTGTTTTCTGTGTATCGAGTTATTCGAGTTATTCAGATTAAGAATAGCTAATTGGGTCCGGTTTGCAAACTTAGCTTATTAGGGTGTCAGGTTAACCCAAATCAGAAATGTTATATTTCATTCATATATTTTATTGTTTTTAGGAAAAAAGATGGCCCATTTTTCTTTCTTATATAAGGGCTTATTCGATGGACCCGTATCCGACTGACTCGTACATGATTAACTCATACTCCAACTTATTAAAATCAGGTAAAAGTAAACCCTTTTATCGTCAAAACCCCGAAAAACAACTTTCGTACTTAACACGAGGAATAAACCCTCAAAGGCTCAAACTATGCGCATTTTAGAATGTACTTTTACAAAAAAGTAATTGGGAAGTTATTTTTGAAGCTCAATATCTATAAACATAAATTTATGTATGACCTCACATGACAATGGCAAAAACTTTTAAGTTAGTAGAAACAAATTAAGTTAACAATCATAAAAAAATAAAAAATAATAAAAATAATAAAAAAAAATTTAAATGGGCAAAAGAAAATTTAAAATGAGTTGTTTGATAAAAAAATCTGGATGAAAATGAAAAATATATTAGAGCATGCAGTAATATAATGTCATTATGAGTGTTAATGGATGACACATATAGTCATCCCAACTCAACTTGAGTGTCAAGGTCGGCGTTATTGGCCACGACATTTCGACTACACTACTTTTTAGTATGTATTTTAGTAAGTACAACTTTTAGCGTTATGAATGCAAATAAAATATGCTTCGTTATTACTCATAAACTACAACCAACTAAAAGAAATACTACATCTTTTTACTTATTTTCCCACAATTTATTTGTCGATCATCATGATCTTAGCAAAAGGGCCCACTCTTTTTATCTTCGTTAGAGCACAAGATACGGTAACGTATTATAGCTGAGTTATATCCGTTATGGCCATGGTGGAAGACCTATAACCCCAAGGGCCAGTTGGTGATGGCGAGTTATCGCTACGTTATAGGGTTAGTGGATGCCATATAACTGATGGGTACCCCTCTTAGGAACTGATGTTGCGATAGGAGATAAGTAGAAAGAATAGTTGGAGGATACAACATTTTTCTTTCTTGGTTGTTTAACAGTAAGTTCAACCAGGTGACAAACAAATAACACCATGCTATCCCTACAAAATTTATCTTATTCTTGCAGATTGGCTTTACTAATTAATTACTAGTGTCTCGGAATGACACTAGGGATATATATATATATATTACTTTCGAGTACTATTACAAAATCCAAACCTGCATTGAAATAACAAGTTTCAAATACAACTTATGTATTCTTTACACAACGATCGAACAAATCGACCATCTGTGTCACCGTGTGATTGAGATGACGTTATAGTTCCTAACAAAATGTGTCACCTTTCTACAGAAAAAATCTAAATTTTTTGAGTACCATATATGTCACCAAGGTGCCTCTTTATGAAAGATTGTGTCCAGCTTCTGGCCTTTTAGCTTCAAAGTTTCGATCTCAACATCAAGATCCTTGATCACCCCTCTCACGGCATAAAGTTTTTCTTTGATTATTTTCATCTCCTCTTCTGCTTTCACTTGTTCGTTCCTCATTGCTTCCAGGAGCAAGTTCGATTCAAACAATAGTCCCTTAAGCTTATTGATCTGGGCTCTTAAAAAACCGACATTCATGCCTATCTCTTCAAAGGCCTTTAAGGTTTTATCCCATGTTTCAATATCGTCACGAGTAATGGCACTACAAAAAAGGGGAAGAAGGTCGACAATCTCGACCCAAATATTGAAGTGGGGTCGAGACTAGGGGTGGCAATTTCTGACCCGACACGAAACCCGACCTGAAACCGACACGAAAATTAACAGGTTCGGGTTGAGCTAAATAGATTTCGGGTCAGGTTTGGGTCGACATATCTAACCTGTTTATTAAATAGGTCAGGTTCGGGTTGGGAATAAAATAAATGAGTCGACCCGCCAACCCGTTTAAGATTTTTTTTCTTAATTAAAAATTATTTATATTTAATTATATGGGTTAAATGGGTTAAACGGGTCGACCCACTAACCCGTTTAACTAGTGTAATGTGCTAACTTTTGTATATAAAACGGGTTAAATGGGTCAACCCGAAACCCTTTTAACATATTCAACCCGTGTAACCTATTTAACCCATCAACCCAAGTATATATACGGGTTAAATGGGTCAGGTTCGGGTTACGTATAAACAGGTTAGGGTTGATGTAGCTGACCCAATGATTTAAATGGGTCTGGTTCGGGTTGGGGCTTTCTGACTGCCAACCTGACAACCCGAACCCGCCTACCCGAACCCGACCCGAATTGCCACACCTAGTCGAGACAAAGGCGTGGGGTCGACAATCTTGACCCTTTTTGGTCGTACCAATTTTCTTGTCCCAAAGCGATTTGTCTCGACATACCAGTCAAAGCTTTAAATTACACTTTGACTCGACACATTATTTGCAAATTTGGTACGATATTATCGTACCAAATCTTTTTACCTTTTTTTATTTTTTTTATTTTCCGTAAATCATTTATTTAAATACGTAAAATGTTTTTAGAAATTCAAAATGGTACGACATTGTCGTACCAAACATTTATTTATTTTCGGTAAATCATTTATTTAAGGGCAAATGGCACAAAAATGTATCAAACTTAGGGTCCATTTCCAATCAAGGTACTCTTCTTTTTTTCTTGCATAAAAAGGTACTCAACAAATTTTTTTGGCGGATTTGGGTTTTTACTAACGTTCGTTAACTCACTTCGTTAGTAAATTACATATTTGGTCCTCAAATTCGTATAATCATTTCATGTGACATCCAAAAAAAAATTCGTATAACAATGTCATTTCCGGCCACACTATTAAATTCTGGCAATATTCATTATTAAATTCTGGCTATCTAAACTTGAATACTGGCAATATCTAAACTTAAATTCTGGCAATATTCATTATAACAATGTTATTAAATTCATTATTAAAGCGTTTGGTTCGCCGTAATCTGGCGTAATTGGATGTAATTGTAATTCAGATTACATTACGTAGGCTGTTTGGTTCACAGAATGGAGGGAATTGTAATTCAGATTACATTACGTAGGCTATTTGGTTTGCGTTGTAATTGTAATTCAGTCATTACAATTACATCAAAGGAGGGAATTCAATCATTACAATTACATTCCAAATTTTTTTTTGGATGTTGAATGAAATGATTATACGAATTCGAGGATTAAACATGTAATTTACTAACGAAGTGAGTTAACGAACGTTAGTAAAAAACCCAAATCCGCCAAAAAAATTTGTTGAGTACCTTTTTATGCAAGAAAAAAAGAATAGTACTTTAATTGAAAATGGACCCTAAGTTTGGTACCTTTTTGTGCCATTTGCCCTTTATTTAAATACTTAAAATGTTTTTAGAAATTGAAAATGGTACGACATTGTCGTACCAAACATTTATTTATTTTCGGTAAATCATTTATTTAAATACGTAAAATGTTTTGGAAATTCAAAATGGTACGACATTGTCGTACCAAACGTTTATTTATTTTCGGTAAATCGTTTACTTAAATTCGTAAAGTATTTTCGGAAATACAAGCTCTGATGGTGACTTTACAAGCTCTGATGGCGTCAGCAATTGTTACAGTTTCAAGAATTATTCCAACCACTAGGTTTTTTTTTGGACGGCGAACTTCAAACAAATTATTTGGTAAGAGTCGTCACTCGCCACACCGGCAGGCCCAAATCCACCACTTGGCCAGACTATGTTGTCTTAACCGGGCCCACGCTGGGCAAGTGGGGACTTAACGGCGTCCTCCCGGAAACCGTACCGCGTCCACACAAGTTACCTTGCTGGAGAAACGGCCGGATGAAAACCGGGTTTTTGCTCATGATTGAACCTGCGCAACAAGGGCAACAGAGATTCTTTCCATCATTGTAACATTGAGAACCTTGAGGTTTTTGTTAAGATATGTCATTTGACTACAACATAAATCATAGTATTTGATCAGAAAGTGTTTTGGTATTTCTGAATCTATGACTAAAGTATCCACGACGATATTGAAATCGTCAATACCCTTTATATCATTGAACTCAATAACGGATTATGAGAATTTGATTCCTTTAGAAACTGGTGCATCTGCACACTCACCGTCGGCTACTATATCCATATCTACGGCTTTCTGAATATTCTCTAAGTTTTTTTATTCTTACGTTGGTCTGATCGTATAAGAGCAAAAATCAAAAGAAGAAATAAGCATAATATTTATGAAAATGGTCGAGGTGGCACATTAATTGTAACACCCCCATTTTCGAGACACGCAGCGGAATATAAGCTTGGGGTGTTACTTCATGGTTCACAGTCATGAGAATAGAAAACGACTCGTAAAGAGACGTTTTTAAATAAAATTGTTATCATTCATTTATTCAATATCAGAGTACATAAGATAGGTCCCAGAGGGAAGTTCAGAAATACATGATAAAAGTTAAATTATTCATTGAATGATAACAAAGTGGACACTCTTGTAAAAAGAAAGTCCACAGCCACTTCGTGCCATTGCCATACTCCTAGTTACCTGAGATAAACATGCTTAAAAAGTCAACACAAAGGTTGAGTGAATCTATAGTGTTTAAAGTTATAATCAGTTTGAACACAAGCCAAAATAAAAGAATTCAGTTATATCGTAGTTCAGGAATATTGCACTAAACCTCATGACACGCAATGCGTTAACAGTTTCCAGGTTCCACAATCACGATTGAAATGAGAGTGGTCTTGCCCCCGAGTTAAAGATATCAAATATAATGCATCTGTCTAACCGGCTACCACGTAGATATCCATCCGGTTAGAACAAATGGGTCGTCAGGCCAATAGATCTATTCACATATTCGCGCTCACCCAGCAGGTGACTAATGGTGCATGATATGAGGGTCTTTTAAAAAAATAATTCAATCTCAATAATAAGGTAAGTTAGCCTAGTGCAATAACAATCAGGAAAATACTTGTGTTCGGTTTAATAGCATGTATCTCCCCACATATTTGGAAAACATGTAAATAAGAAAAGTGGGACTATAAACTCACCTGATCAATCTGGATGGAAAACAAAGTTATACAAAGTTGATAAACGTCTCCGGCTTGCAACCTGGGTTGGTTATGTCAAGTTCTCAGTAACTGTGTTCTGAACATATAAGTTTTATCATTTGCTTCGTTTCGTTTGTTATCGTATTTTTATTAAGATTAATTCTAATAAGATTAATAATAATACTAATAATAATAATAATGATAATAATAATTATAATAATAATTAAATTAGAGTTTTTAAGTATATTTGCCTTTTAGACCCTAAAGTATCTAGGTTTGGCAACATTTACCCTCGGACTTTAGTTAGTTGTTGCTTTGTATACTCAAGTTTCAAAATAAACAGTTTTACCCCCTTAGGGATTCCCCGATCACAAAACAAACCCAAAACAGAAAACTTATAGAGTTTTGACAGAAATGGTCCCTATGTCTCTAAGGTTTTTCACTCGACATCCTCTAGCTCAAAAACAATTTATTTCTAGCGATTTAAGCCATGACCTTTTACAAAACCTTTTCTAAAGTGTTTATAAATGTTTTGAAAGTATTCTTGTAAAACCTTGAAGCTTGGTTCGAACCCACGACTTGGTAAATCAAAACAGAAAACCTTGCGTCTCAGTTTTACTCAACAGAAAATACGCCCACTTAATTTGCTTCGTTCTCCCTCGTTTCTTAACGAAAATCCCTGATTCTTTTTCCTACTTTTAGACCTTTTAAAGTACATTAAGCATGTCTAATTTTAGAATTTTTAGATTACGTTTGATAGGGTAAATCGAAGCCCAAAGCAGCAGACCTGCTGTTGGGTCGACTGAGGTGAAAAAGAAAGAAAAACTTTGTGTTTTTGAAATCCGACTTTTAGACACCATGTTTTTATGATATATTCTGTTATTATAAGATGTTTAAAGTATTTCTAAACTACTCTTAACATCCTATATCATCTAGATCATTATTTCAAAATTATATGTATATATGTACTCGATAGAATATATGTTAAACAAAAATGTGTTTTAGCTACTTCTGGGTTATGACACTGATTATTACATGTTTTAAACTTTATTTAGACACAAAATATCTATATGAAAGCAAGTAAAAAGGGGCCAGAACTTACCTCACTTGAAATGGTCGACTAGGGTTATTTTTGATGAAATGGGATTCGAACTTCCTCTTCACTAGACCTAACTTGTTTCCTACTGCTTCTCTAGACTAATTTGAACATATGAGGGACTAAAGGATCATTGGTGTGAAGGGTAGAGGCTGTTTGTAGTGTGTCGAATGGGTTGTGATGGTTTAGGGCTCCTATGGTGGTTGCTATTTATAGAAGGTTAACTAGGGTTTCATGGAGCTTCTATGTCAGATTTGGGAAGGTGTGAGATGATGTGTAAGGCTAGGGAGGCGCCACATGAGGGGGAAAGTGAATAGGGTGATGTGTAAACTTATGGTTCATACACCTAGGGCTTGTTCTAGAAGAGAGACCATGTGTACTCTTCTTCTCCATCCAAATGGTTCACTTAGGGTTTAAGTATTCTAATTACTAGTTAGTTTGTAGTTAAATTTGAACTAGGTAGTGTAATTGTCTAGTTATGGTTCGAATCCATGCTTAGATGGGTTGTACTAATGCTTTGTAATCTTGTAAACTAGGGTTTTGGGTAGAGTTAGGGTTTCCTAGGTTTAGGGTAAGTTAGAAATAAAATTTGAATTTAAATAACCTAGTTTTACATGTATCGATTTTTATATATTAGGTAGAAAATAGTTTTTGTGCTTTAGGTAGTTGTACTCTAGGCTAAGAAGACTTGTACTTATGTAAGAAAAATAGGAAAAATGTATTTTTAATTATTTCTTAATTTTCTATAATTTTTATGTAATTTTTATTACACTTTAAATACAAATAAATGAGTTTTTATGATCTTGTGCATTTAAGGGTTGTACATTTGAGTTTATGGAGTTGTACATATGTTAAATAAATAAATAAATTATTTTTAGAATTTATTGTGTGAAAATATTAAAAAGTATGTAATTTAAATAATTATTTTTAAAGTTTTTGTAAGGTTTTTATTTTTATTTAAGTTTTTTGCTTAAAGAACTTGTACCTTGACTTAAAACACTTGTACATAATATTTTTATAAAAATATTAACTAGAGTTTACAAATAAAATAATAGTTTCTGAGAAATTAGGGTTTTATCGGAAGTTATTGTGGAATTAGGGTTTCTGTGCTTTAGTGACTTATACATTATTTAAATAATTTATATGTCGCTATTTTTATAGTTTCGTTATCTTCATTTGTTGCTATGGTGGTTTAGAATTTCATAAAACTCTCATCAGTTAAGAAACATTCAGTTTTAAACGTACGTTAGCGAAATAACGTAAAGTGGTAAGTGGGACCTCATAACGTTTTAGGTCAATGATGTTTACATAGATAAATGTTAAATCAGTTAAGGTTGGGTTGCAAGCAGGGTTGTCAGGGATGTGATCTTCGTCACATAAGATAATAGTTATAATCAGGAAAGAAAGAAAAAAAAATTCTACGTGGAAAAAGATAAGTACTAGAAAATTATATAGGGAAATCTTACAGTGGTTACATTAGTGAGTGTGTCGAGTTATATTGTGTGGTATATCAGAAGAGTCAATGAGTTGATTTATTAAAGTTAAACGGGTCAAAATGACAAAAAGTCTCCCAATTATATTTTTGATCCACACAATCTCCAAAAAAAGTTATTCAAAGAATCAAGATTATTTTTTGCTAAATCGTGATCGTAATCAGTGAAAATACTAGTAATTTACACAAAAAAGTGAAAAACAAATTTAAAAAAAAAAAAAAAAAAAAAAAGTATTTCCAATACAACCCAACCCGACTCACCCGTGTCAGACTTTCAGCCCATGCTAAAAATGATTCATTTCAGCCCAAGCCTGTTTTCACCCATGACCCGACCAGCCCTGCCCTGCCCTATAAGAAATGGTGAAGACCTTAGGACATATGTAAAGCAACTTACAAACATTCACGACACTCATTCCGCTCGGAATTAAGTTAAGAAGGCCAAGAGCTCCATCGATTTCATTTAGACCATGTACCCTTACAACGGACACAAGGACCAACAATTAAAGTTTCTGAGCGAACCTTCCTGATTATAGTTTTGTGACATGATAATCTCCAAATAAGCACTGCATGTGATTATTTGTTGAGTTTTCTTTTACTCACCATTCTTTATACATGATCTTTAATTTGATTCAATGATCTTATTTTTATATTTGTGTTTTCTAATTAGTTGCTAGTTTTTGTTATGGACACCATATACTCCTTTCATGTTTTCTGAAGTACTGTTCATGTCTTCAAATTCTGTGACTTGCAGCGTAATTTTTGTTCGTGATTTAACATATAATGCCTTAAACCAGAAACTTGATTCAGAAATTCTCTAATGCAGGTATTCCGTTTTATATGTTCATCTAATACATGTTCACAGTTAATCACTTCAACAAGTTCCTGCTAGAGAGGATGACGATTTTGGTGTCTTTCTTTTGTATTAGTTCCTATACGGTGAGGATAACTTAATGTACGACTCGTAGAGACGTACCATCCTTTTCATTAATTCAAGATCATTAAAATTGTATGTTACCTACTGTTAACATTAAGGGACCATTTCCGCTCTTTTCATTTAAGCTTATTTTTTGTTCTCTTTTTTATATAAGCTTATTTTTTGTTATTAAGACCATTCACATCGATCCCGTTAAACATGCGTTAAAGAGGGCATTTTTGCACTTTAACGTGCGTTAACTTCAGTTAGCCGATGTGTGTAGATGCGTTAACGTGGCGTTAAGGTGCTGCGTTAGCACCTTAACGTCACGTTAAGGGTGTTATTTGTAAAAAAAAAAAAAAAAAAAACTTTTTCTTTACACTTTCGGCCCTTGTTGTTTGAGTATGATTTTTTTTTTTTTTTTTTTTTTTTTTTTTTTTTTTTTTTTTTTTCATTTGTGCCCCTTGTGTTTTAGTATTGTGTTTTAGATGCAATGGCTATAATAAAACTTGTAACGTCGAATATCTTAGCAAACTGAAAATACATTAAACATCAACTAGAATACATTAAACATGAAATTGAACCTACATTAAACAACGACTCGAAAAACAACAAACGATTAACGTAAACAGCGAACGATTAATGAAAAGTATCATCTGAATCTGGGTAACCATCTTCAGATGATTCGGAAGGCATGTAAATACCACACTCCCACCTTTCCCTGCGTTCTTCAGCCTCTTTTGCTTCCCGCACCAAACGATCCCTTTCCTCTTCTCTTTCATTATATTCCATTTCCAGCAAGACCTGCATGTCTTGATCCATTAGGCGAAGTTGTTCATCAGTTAACCCATACGGATTTGGGTCTTCGTTGGCAACCGGTGGAATGTGCACCGGTTCATTATGTTCCATTTCCAACAAGACCGGAAAGGTATGCTCTGGGGGAGTATGAAATTCTTCATTATCGCGAGGTGGACTTGGAAACTGTTGTCCAAAATCCTTTTTGCGAGGTGGGCTTGGAAATTGTTGCCCGAAGTCTTTTCTGGAAGACATTATGAATTAGAGATGTTTGGATCTAGAGTATTTGAGAAGCTTGGAATGTGTTTTTGTGTGACATGTGCTTCAGAAGCATGGGTATTTATAGGGTACAAATGCACACGTTTTGTTAACGTGACTTTGAATTTTAATTGTTGTGACTAAGATGCGTTAACGCAGCGTTATTATGGTGTACTTTAGTTTACGTTTGAATTTGAATAATACTCAGCGTTAACGCAGCGTTAACGCTACTTCAACGGCTACTTTAACGACTATAAAAACCACCTTCACAAGACTTCATTTTCTCACACTAATTTAAACACAAACACCATGGCTAACGAACCAGCAGAGGTGCAAAGGGCTATCCTCAACCGATTACGAACAGAACAAGAAAAAGAACTCAAACTTATTAACAGTTTGTTTGGCGAGATAACTCGTATTATGCTACAAATGCATAATCGTGCTCCAGAGATCGAAAGGCTGCGTGAATTGCCTCAAGACCATCCAGCTATCAGGGTCGGTCTAGAAACTCTACAAAGAACTAATGAAACAGATCTAGAACTTCAAGTCGCATTGAAGATGGTTAGGGAGCAGGTGTTACAAGTGTGGGAGGAGAAATCTGATCTTATCGACAATTACAACTCTATATAAAATTTCGTATCGTATTTTAATTTTTTTTTTTTTTTTAATTTCGTTGTAATTTTATTTTATTAAATATGTAATGTTATGTTTTTAAAAAATGAAGTAATTTATAAGTTAGGGGTTGAATTTGAAAATTTGTGGGTAAAGTTGAGTTAAGGTGTGTTAAAGCTGAGTTATTGATGTGTGGGTTAAAGCTGAGTTAAGTTAAAGGGTGAAAAAGCTGACGTGGCATGCCTTAAAATTTAAAGCTGAGTTAACTGATGTGAGTGGCCTAAGAGGTCCCAAACACTTAACATCAGAGTAGGCATGAGATAAGCACATTAACACAGTAAGTTCAAAAATTGCTTACTTTATATCAAACTAGGCATTTTTTAAGGATATTGCAACACAGGCACAGGGCTGGTCAACTGAGTTGTGCCTTTTGCCTTTAACTACCATAATACCTCGAACTAAGAAGTTAGGCCTATACTTATTCGGAAATCTAGTGAGCCTACAGAGCAGCTTTGAATTAACATGTAGATTGGCGATACAAAGCAGTGTTTGCTTGGAATAACATGGCCATTCTCGCTCCCACCAAGTGCTGGTTTACAGTTGCTACTTACAGATGCTCAACATTACTAGTTGCTATCTGTAGTCCGTGCTATACAGGGTAGACTCTTACATAATTCTACAGCTTGACAATATATTTGGTACATTACAGCTAAACTTATGCATAAGGGGAGTTTGCATATCCAACCTCAACTTTTGCTTAATCCCTATGCAAGCTCATTTTATAATCTTAATCCCATACCTTGGTCCTTGTACAAAAAGTGTGGTAACTTGCATTCATTTTTTCACATTTAGAAAATCCACAAAAAGAAACACTACTCTTTCTCCCTCACATTTGGTTAAGAAACAAGGAGCAAGAAGAAGTATTTTGGGTTGGTTTTAATAGCTTATTGGTAATAAGCTTCGGTAAAGATTCGGAAGCTTGGTTTTGTCTTTTGGTCATTGGTTCTTGCACTTTCATTCGACTCAAATCCTTATTCAAAACCCACTATAACTTCGATCTGTGTCGCCGAAAAATTCGCCAGAAAATCTTTAGAATGTCGAGAGGGACAGGAAAGAGACGGGGGTGTTATGGTGAGGGGTTGATGGTTGATATGGTGGCCGGATGTGGCCGGAGATGGGGTGCGGCTGCCGGATTTTTTGGAGGAGGGGGAAGAGAGAATTAACCCTAGAAATGAATATAAGATGCTTATATAGGTTGAGTTTAGGTTTAGATAACCCTAGGGACTAGAATTGTCAACAACTAAAGTCTAGGGGCGGCGGGGTGTAAATACCACAGGAGCCATAATTGTAATTTAGGCTATCTTTCACGAAATCAAGTCCGGGGCTCATTTAGACTAGTAAACGATAGATTCAAGACCGGGGAATTACGCCATTGCGCTCAGAATAATTTTTCCAATAAAAATGACTATTCATACGCCTCGTTTCTCACAAATAATAAAATAATCAAATCAAATCGTCGGTTTGTGCCAATACGCGTTGTGTACAAATTTCACGTTTCGCGAGATAACATCACGTTTTTAAACCAAATAAGTCCGGAAAGGTTCGTAAATGATAAACAGAGATAATCTCGTCTAGAAATATGTCTGGAAATTTACGGGTTGTCACAATTATGCACAATATACTGTTTTATAAGCGTTGTTTTGTTTAAACAAACCAATTTAAATTTATACAATTAAAAGATATGATATACGAATATAAATAAATAAATGAACATAAGCGAACGTTAACGAACGCATAATCGGACGTTCACGAACATAAATAAACGAACGCGACTTTTTTTTTTATGTTCGTTCAATTAACTAAACGAACGTAAAATAATGTACATGTTCGTTCATTTAATAAATAAACGAACATAAACGAACTTTTTACTGAACGGTTCATGAAATGTTCACTGAACGTTCAGTTCGTTTACGGCCCTAGTCGATATACACCCGCCAAAATTCATTTTATTTAAAATTCAATTTACAAAACTATTAAGATAACATTGGTAGTTTGATGGAGGCTACTTTCCTGTCAAGAATAAGATCAAAGTAGTGTTTTAAGGTTATCCTATTATATTTTATCTGAATGTGTATTTCCAGTTCCACTTTCGACTCTAGTTTGTTAATATATGAATTATAACGGTCAAGATTAAAAGTTATTTGAATCAACGAACGTAATAAATTTGTGTGTAAATGCACCGTCGGCAATAGAATAGTAATAGTAATAATAATATCACAATTTACATACAGACTTCACCATCAACTTGGGCTAGTTGAACCATTCGTTTTAGTTTTGTATTAGTTGATCCATTCAACTAAATTTTCATTCCAGTTGACAGTAAACATCAAATGGTTACATCCTAAGAAATTAGTTTGAGCAACTTATCTATTCAACTACTTATATGTCAACGTATTTATAATAGCCAATTAGCGTGACATGAGCATTTCCTTAATATCAATTTTCAAACAAAACATTATTCATTTCATAATTTTCATTTTTAACTTTTTACTCTAACGATATTCTACTTGAACAATCTTTTTTATTTAAGCTAAAATTATGCTCACCATATATATTATCAACACTTATAAACTACAATTTTATAATGCAAATCATTTTAATCCCACTGCAATACCAGGGCAAAGAAAACCTTGTAACAATCAGTTCTCATTAACATGTATCAACTACAAGCAACTAGCAAGGTTTCAAAAATCACGAGTCGGTAGTTGGTCGGGCGACCCTCTTGTAACTTGTAATGTGTCAAGGCGAGACGAATAGATGATTAATCGCATTGGCATTTTTTGACAAGTTTTGGGTATATCAGACAAGATTTGCCTTCAAAAACAACTTGTAACATATATAAACAAAGACTATAAGTAATTAAACCAAGTTTCCGACGAGTTTATGTTATTTACGGCCAGATTTGCAGGTTTCTGACAAGTTTAACCACCGTCGACCATTATTGACCACTATCAAGCCTTTTTTTGACCGATTTGCACAAATCAGAAAAGTTGGTGGCCGATTAGCGCCTGACGAACAAATACAAGCTAGTAACACCATGTTATCCCTATAAAACTTATCTTATTCTTGCAGATTGGCTTTAGCAATTAATTACTGGTGTCTCGGATTGACACTAGACATATATAATGGGAAGTGACTGGCACACTATAAAATTTATTGGGACACTCTATTGTATGCAGTAGGCAGTTCAAAATCCGTGACCTATGGTTTTCAAGTCCTGATTTTTAAGACCTAATGTAGTCGACTTTTTCACAAAAAATAAACTTAAGGGCTGTTCAAAATTGGAAGAAGAAAACATGCGAAAAAACATGTTTTTGGCCAATTTTACGTGTCACTTTGTAACCAAAACATCATACGATTGCTCGTGATGCCACTGTCGGGATTTATATACTATATAGATTAACAAATAACTACGTTATTTACCTCTTGTAGCGTAATCGGTTGATTAAACGGAGCAAATCATGGATCTTATTTCACCCATATGAAACTCACAAAACCCATAACAATCCAAAGTAGGATGTCTCTATCGAAATCCACACTACAGGTCCTTGTGTATTACCCTAATGCTAGTTCCTTTTGTTCGCGATCAAGCAACAAACAACAGTTTGTTTTGCCTTAGTAAAATCGACCCATAAACCCTAAAGGGTTGTTGGTGCCGATTGGTTATAAAGGAAAAAAGAAGAGAGATATTGTGTTAGTTTTCCAAGAGTCATCATAATGATTAAGTCTAATCCTTATATAACTTATTGAATAACTTGGTGAACAAGTTTGGGTCTCCCCTCCTTTTCCTCTTCTTAGGCCGGCCCCCATAAGACAAATATGGGTTTCCCATATTTGTGTTGGGTTAACTCCATTAAACATGTCCAATCATATTTAATAGTAGCCTTTAGTTAATTAACGCATCTAACGGATTAATTAACGTCCGTTAGCGATTTGTGATTATTAAACAATATAAATAACATATTTACTATAAATATATTAAATACATTATAATTGGTAATACCTCGGTGTATATTTGTGTGACCCCATAGGCTTACGTATTTCTAACCTTATAATTATTTAATATGATATGAGCACTTTCCAATAAAATATCTATGACCTCACATGACAATGGAAAAACTTTAAGTTAGTAGAGACAATTAAGTTAACAATCATAAAAGAAACATCTTAAATAAGCAAACGGAAAATAGAAATGAGTTGTTTGATAAAAAAATCTGAATGAAAATATAAAATATATATTAGAGCATAGAGTAACATAGTATTTTCTTCGTTTTAGCTCCAAATCTCGCCTTTTTCCGTGTCTTTTTCACTTTTGCTCCAGATTTACTAGGAATAAGAAATATGAATGATTAAGTAACAATTCTTAGATAAAAATATAGTAAATGAGCAATATAAACGGGATAAATAAAATATGTTCTTATTTGATGATATCGACGGCCAACAAATTAAACTAATACTAAGATTACAGCAAAACAACCCTACGTAAAACTATGCAATCACAAAGTCATGGCCATCTTCACCAAATCCACACAATGATCCACCTCCTTGCCAACTTGGTGTTGTTAGATTATGGTTTTATTAGAAGAGAAATGTGTTGTTAGATTATGGTTTTATTAGAAGAGAAATGTAATTGTGTCTAACTGAACTAGTAAAGTGAAATACTAGAACATATTTTTAACTCAATTTTAGTATTACTATAACATATTATTAACTCAATTTTAGTATTAATTAATAGATGAGATATTTGACCCATCATCAGGCTTGTGGTCCACTGGGTAAGGCTTATTCAGTTAAGCGTGTCCGGGTGAGAGTAGTACCGGTATGGGTGACGTATCGGAAAGTCCTCATTTGTGGACCACAAGCTCTGTTGATATTTGGCAATGAAGAGGAGAGCCTGTAAGCCAATAGTTGCGCAGATTCGAATCCGAGCCGGCCCCGGTTTTCATCCGGCCGTTACTCCAGCGAATTATACTCGTGTGGAGGTGGTACGGTTTCCGGGCGGACGCCGTTAAAAATCTCCACTACGCCAGCGTGGACCCAGTTAAGACAACATAGTCTGGGTATGTGAAAGATGAGGGCCTGCCGAGGTGGCGGGTGCGACTCTAATCCAAAAAATGAAAGTCACCGTTCAAAAAAAAAGATGAGATATTTGACCCAAGAATGGCTTGTGTGCTTGAGGTCCATTAGAGTTTTATTATCATTTCATATTTGTACTCTATAAACAGTTTATCATAAATAAAGTTTAATGTATGGGGTTTTACCAATCTAACATGATATCAGAGCATGCCTCAAACCTAGGTGGCTATGTTGAGTCGCATCCCTGATGTCACTCCCGTCAAACCCTAGTCGCCACCATTTATCCATTCCCAATTTATTTTCTTCGCTTTTCAATTCTGCATAAAACCCAACTTGAATCATTTTCGTCGGCCGCCAGACGCATCGCCGGAAGCCGACTGCTGAAAAAAAAGTCTATGCTTATTTTTGTTTCTTTACTTTTGTTGCTGGTGCATGATGAAGATTAATCTCCGATTGCTGTCAAATGTCGTCATCAAAATTAATTGTTTGTTTTTGCTTTGCTACCGCTTTATTTTGCTTTCGCTGCTGCAGATGAAGATTTGCCATTGCTTGCTGTCGAACGTCTTCATCAACAAAAACTTTTATTGCTAGCTTTAATATGCCATTTCTTGCTGTCGAACGTCTTCATCAACAAAAACTTTTATTGCTAGCTTTAATATTTATTTAGCCTTCTCATCCAATCCGAGCTTTCGCAATTTCGCCGCTCGGATTGCAGGAGAGTATTAGATGAGATCTTTGGCCCATGTCCAGCTTGTGGGTTTGAATTCTATTAGGGTTTTATTATAGTTTCATATTTGTACTCTATAAATAGTTTATCAGTAGTAAAGTTGAACCATGAGGGTTTTATCAATCTAACATTAATTTATAGCAACCTATCGAAAACAAATAGACTTGCAAAAAACTAAGTGTTGCGATAAAACAAGGCATAAACCATAGAGACATATTTGATGAAAGGAAGACAATTTAAACTATATCTCACGTACAATAACATACAAAGGGAAGTGAAATTACAAATTTGCAGTAGAGCTAGTACGTTCACACAATATTGCGAAATAATATACATAGATTTATTAATCTTGGATGATAGTGAGACTTTATTTAAAAGCGTGACACAAGTAAATTTAAAGACCGTCGTCGTCCATGCTACACTTAGATTGGGAGGGGATCAAGACGAGCCACAGGTAAACAAACTAAAGGACTAGCTTTCATAAGCGTGAGCCCGAGTTTCTCTTCCATATCAACACTTGTTAGATTTCCATCTTCCCCAGCCTTCCAATCGAAACACTGAATCATGCCGCTAAGTGTTGTGTGTACCACCAGCAATGCTAGTGATATCGCTGGACATATTCTCCTCCCACTACCAAATGGTAAGAAATGAAAATGTTGTCCTCTCACATCCAGCATGTTATCTACAAATCTTTCGGGATTGAAGTCAAGTGGATTTTCCCAGTGCCCTGGGTCTCTATTGACAGCCCACAAGTTGACAAATACATTAGTGTATGCTGGAATATAGTAACCTGCCACTATGCAATCTTGTGGTGATGTCCTTAGAATCAGTGGGGTAGCTGGGTGGAGACGAAACCCTTCCTTGACAATTGCGTGGAGGTACGGAAGGTTTGGTATGTCTGATTCTTGTACAAGTCTGTTTTTGCCAACAACTTGATCAATTTCTTCTTTTGCTTTTTCCATGACATTTGGGTTATTTATAAGTTCTGCCATAATCCATTCTAGGGTACTTGCTGAAGTGTCTGTTCCGGCCAAAAACATATTCTGAAATTAAAAGAGGATAATATATAGTTAGCTTAGTATCTGCACACAGGAACATTAGAATTGTCATTAAATTACGTTACCAGGATTAAGCCTTTGATATTCACTCTCGTCAACTTTATCTCCATGCTCTCATCTTGTGCGATTTCGAGTAAAATGTCAAGCAAGTCCTTCACTTCTCTAGTCTCATTATGCTTTCTCGCCTCTTCATGCTCGTCTATGGCCTTTGCTGTCATCGCATCAAGTCCATCACGAAGATCCTTCAACTTTTTTTTGAATCCATTGAAGTCTATATTTTTACAAAACCGTATGTAGTCTGAGGGGTTAAAGGTACCCAGGAGCTCACTCATATCAGAAACCAAGTTTGAAACGTCACCTTCTTTGCGTTCATCGTCAGTAAATCTTTTCCCGATAACCATTCTCATCATATTATTGTTAATCAACTTTTTTAGCTCCATATTAAGATCCACTGACTTGCCCATTTTAGCACACTGAGATAATTTTATAAAAAAAACGATTAATCTCCTCACGCCTAACCAAAGAGTGCAAGTCAAGTGTTGTTTTATTTAACAGCCGATTCATAATTATCTTTTTCATGAACGTCCAATAAGGTCCATGTGGAGCAAACACAAAGTCTTTTGATCCTTCACCTGATCCAGAGACAAGGTAGTCAGCAGCTGCGTTAGGGGTTCTGTTTGAGAAGGCTTTTTCACTGGTTCTAAGGAACTCTTTCGCTATTTCTGGTGAACAAGCCACAATACTCGGTACGGACCCCATAAAAACATGAAAAATGGGCCCATATTGAAGAGAAAGTTTGTGAAGACCTTGATGAGGGATGGGTCGAAAGAGGTGCAAATGTCCGATAATCGGAAGGCCAAATGGGGTCGGGGGATGTCGAGATTTTGCATTACTAGATTTCAAAAATTTGGCCCATATCAAGACAGTGGGGATGAGGCACATGAAAAAGACAGACAAGTAGGTTTGGAATTCAACCATGGTTATGTGATCTTTTGAAATGAATGTGCTCAATTATGGCAAATCATCTAAGTATATATAGAGAAATCTAAGTATATATAGAGAAGATGATATAAGGATCCTTCACCCGGAGTGATAGAAGAAGGTTAATAAGAATGAAGGAATTATATAATAATGTTAAACACCAACTAAAATCAAATATTAGAATATTAAAACCTTTTTTTTTTTTTAACGGCTTGTTAGTTGTTAGTGGTTCAGATAGCAGTGACATTCAATTGGGCAGTATGCTTACCCTGAACTCCGCCTGTACTTCCTCCCATTCCGCCTGAAGGGGTAAAAGTGTCGGGTGGGACTCGAACTTGAGGCCTTCCCTTGCCAAACCTCCCCTCCTAAAGCCCTTAAGGAATCTTGGTGGCCAACTGAGCTAGCCCAGTTGGTTTAGAATATTAAAATGGGCAAGTCAGTGGATCAGATGCTGAAAAACTAGCCATATCATTTTGGCAATCAAGAACCTCATCATCACTATCTTTTTCAGCCACTTTAGTTTCCTTCTTACTACTAACCTCCAAATCAGCCCCATCCTTAGGAGAAACACTTGTTGCACAAGGAATACCATTATCATCAGTATCGACCATATCAAGAGCATCAAATGGGTTCGATGTAGCAATAATCGTCCCACTCGTACTTGCCTCATTAGTGATTTTCTCCTGAGTAGCAACCGGCTTCTTCGAGACAGGTCTCCAAAATTTTGGTTTAGGCTTATTAAGCTGAACACCCCCAATAGGCCGAGAAGGAGCAGCCACATTCTTCCCCTTACTCTTACGATTCTTTACCTCAATGAAACCATCATCCATCTTATCCAAAGTAGTAGAAGCTTTAGAAGCCTTTACTGCCACATTAGTATTACTACGAACAACCTCCTTAACACGATTTGGGCATTTAATCAAAGCATGTCCAAAAGTTTTACATTCACCACAATGAGGAGGTTTCCATTCATATTCAACATTAATAATTTCAGTAGTAAAACCATTATCCACTACTACACAAAAGGTTATATAGATCACTTCATATAGATCGGTTATGTTAAAAACTGATCTATATAAGGGGAAAAAAGGGAAAATATAATAAATAGATCGGTTTTTTGGTTAATAACCGATCTATATAGTTTCAAAATTTAATAGATCGGTTATTAACGAAAAAACCAATCTATATATACTCAAAATTCACCAAAATATTTTAGCGGAATTTATTTTGATAAAATCCCCCCATTTATTTCACCAAAAGTTGAATAACTCCGCCATTTATTTCACCAAAACAAGATCTATAGACATTGATTAACACATTTATCTCATTACATCTCATTCACTACAAAAACCAACCACATCCCACACCATCACCGCCACACCGTCGACCACAGCACCACTGCCACACCGCCAACCTCCCACACCATCACTCTTCTTTTCTTTCTTTCTTCCTCTCTTTATGTTTGTGTTTGTGGTTTACTTGTTTGTTATGTTTGTGTTTATGATTTTGTTTAATTTTTGTTTGTGTTTTGTGTAGTACTCAACTCACCACCGTTGCTTCTGTCTGACCCACCACCACTGCCGTCGTTGCTGCTGTCCGACCCACCACCACCACCGTTAATTGCTGCTACTGATGTAAGTGTCATACTTGTCTTTTTTAAATGTGTGAATTGGTAGCATCGCGGAAATGTGGAGTATGCTTTTATGTGTATTATGCGGAAATATGTAGTATGCGTAAGTGTGCAAGAGTGTTTGGTTACTGATACAACAGCAACCAAACACCCCTGTTGCAGCAGCGGGAGTGTTTGGTTACTACTGCAACAACAACCAAACTTAAGGTGTGTCAAACATGTTGTTTATCTATTTTTTCTTTTGTATGATTTTACAGTTTTACGGATTTATTGTTAAGGTTGTTCTTATATAGTTAATGGTAATATACTATGTGTAGAAGCGATGATAGAAGCTTAGTTAAACAACATACTTTTTTTGAAGAGCAAAACTCTTTCTATGTTTAACGTGTAGTTGAATTAGATTCTTTGCATAATAAGCAAATATGCAGATTGCAGAGGCTCTATATTAGCTAAATTAATAACTTTTGTACCAGATTTAATGCTTTCAATTTCTAATGTTTATGACAAATGTATTGAGTTTGGATTACATTCCTACACGGATAAAAGGACACTGAATTTTTCTGGTTATCCAAAATGAATAGAATTCTAGGCTATTCAGGACAGAGGCAGTGTATTGTTTTGGGTATCGATTTATATATTTAGTGTTCTGCTCAGTCTTCAGCCTATATCATTTAGTTGCAATGTGTGTAATTAGGATTTAGGGGTGACAATTTTGAACCATTAGTCCATTACTTAAGAATGAATGGGCATCTTTTGTCTCTAATGGCTTAAATGGATCGAATGGATCAAATGTTGCTCAAGCCAATCTACTATTTTGACCTGTTAGGCCATTATCCAATACATCCATTTTGCCACCACTATTTGAAATGGATGAATATCACTCAACTATTACATCAAAGAATGTATTGAAAATGTTATCTAATAATGGAAATTCAACCATATAAGAAAAAAGAAATCCGAGACTCATTTAAGGTGCAATACAGCTTATTGTTTTGGTTAGAATTATTCATACCACTAACAACAGGTTTCTAATGGTCATTGTATTGCAGAAGAGGAGATGCTCAGCAAAGGAAGAGTATACGTTACCACAAGAGTATGTGGAGCAGCAGAGAGCTTATTTTAAAGAGATTGATGACTATGAGTTAGAAGTGGAGGAAGTATGAGTCTAAAGAAGTGCAATAACTTCAACTACTTAGGTAGGATTACCAAACTGTCGTTGTGTAAGAAAGTATTTTTTTGAATCCGTTTTATGCAGTGTTATGTCATTTAAATGAGAAAGTACTTAACCTTTTAGGTATAATAAAGCTGAAACACTTAGATTTTAAATTTCTATTTGGTCATTTGTTCTTGAATACATTGATATTGTTATTTTATATTATTTGCAGTTTGAGGGTGAATTATACCTTTTAGCTACGGATCAAGGTTATATAAGTCAACCTGATTTGGTATGGGAAAAGCTTGGAGAGGTATGCATTTTCCTCATGCTTTATGGAGTTGGCTTTAAAAACATAGCTGATAAAAATTATCTAGTTTTTTCTTGTTGCGTAGAATCTGAAATTGGACCGCTACTAGAAATGCTTGTTTTGTTGTTTGTTGACTTTTTTTTTCTTACAGACAACTTCATCACAAAGTAGCCTTTTCAATCATTTAATAAACATTTGGGAGTTCCATCCAGGACCTGTACCAGGGACGTGTAACCTTCATTTCCTTGTGGATTTTAAGTTCCAGTCACCATTTTATTCACAGGTAACATTTGATGTTTGACTATTGGGTTTATTGCATAAAATATTAACACACATTTTCATTTTTCCGTTTTGGTTTATTGATTGTGTGTGCATCGAGTCATCAAATGATGGCTTTGTGTCCCGTTTGATTCATTTTTATCCGAAAAAAACCCTTAAAACGTATTTCGAAAACGATGATTATTATATAAAAATTTTATATTTATCTGCAATGTTAGGTTTTATATAATAATATTAAGTTACGTACAAAATGACCCAGACGAGACACAAACCATGTACAATGATTAAAACAGGCCAAACAAAAAAGTATCTTGATGATTATTTGAAATCCTCAAGAATATTTAACAATTTTGGGTCACGCATTAAGCCATTTTCACTCAACTAGGCATTTGCACGATACTTTGAAATTGAGAATGAATATAAACATGTCTTGAACTTTGTGGCATGAAGGTTTTGTTGACAGAAGTGTAATTGGTTTATAGTGGTATTTATACAGATAGCATCCACGTTCTTTAAGGAGGTTTCGTCTAAATTAGTTGGTTCATTTCGTGATCGTTGTCGTCTAATTTATGGGCCAGGTGTACCGGTTACTGAACAAAGGGCATGAAATTGAATTGGTAAACACAGCTGCTAACTCATACTCCCTCCGTCCCATATTAAGTGTCCACTTTCTAAATGCACAAAGTTTTAAGAAATTCCACTAACTACACTCTCCACCAATCAAATATCATTATTACCCACTAAAGTCTCTTCTCATTGGTTGAAATATAACATGGACACTTAATTTGGGACATCCCAAGATTCCATTATGGACACTTAATGTGGGACGGAGGGAGTACTTCATTATGCTGATCGTAGTGTACTTAGTTTGTGTAAATATGGCATTAGCCTTTGTTTTCCAGTCATATAAAACACAGGATTAGACTTTATCTTACAGTTTGTTAAATGCTTAGAATGAAAAATACTTCATATGTTATGGTTTAAATGTCAATCTTATTTCTGAAGAATCTGGCATCGAAGTGAACAAGCTTATGGATATATGGACAAAGCAAACGGGATATCCATTTATTTTTTTTTTTGAAAATGGACTTAATAGATCGGTTATTTGGTATCAACCGATCTATATGTGGTGTCATATAGATCGGTTATTGGGTATCAACCGATCTATATGTGGTGTCATATAGATCAGTTATTGGGTATCAACCGATCTATATGTGCTTCATATAGATCGGTTCTCAACCGATCTATATGTGACTCGCTCATAAAGATCACTTTTGTATAGAGCGGTTCAAAACCGATCTATATGTGAGTTTTCCACCGATCTATATAAGCTTTTGTGTAGTAGTGATCTTCTTCATTTGGAATTGCCATTGTAACCTGGCTTTTAAGTTCTGAATCCGTGCTTAATTCAACTAAAGCACGAGCAAAACTAATACGGCCCCAAGACTCGACACACATAGAGCTTGTAAAAGCATGTAACATAATTGGTTTCCCTACTTGCGTAGCAATCAAGCTCAAACCATCCTCAAAATAAGCAACCAAAGGAACCTTATGCATTTTGATCCACACCGGTACCTTATTTACCTCGTTCCTATTAAGGGATAAAGTGGGAGTCCATTTGTTGAGAATAATAGGCGAGTTACGTATAATCCAAGGACCTTGTTCCAGAACACGATCCACACCCATTTGTAGTGGGAGTCCATTTGGTAAAATCAAGTTCAAATATATCAATACGTTTCGTATTATCACATTAGTCTGAGGTATACTTTAATGCTTTCCTTTTTAGTGAATGTTATATGGGTTACGCCTAATTTGGGCTGCCAGAACATGTCTATTAGTAGTTAACGAGTGTGGTAGCCCGCGCGTTGCCGCGGGATTTGCCATGTCGATAGTGTCGAGGTTTTTTTTTTTTTGTTTTTTTTTTTTTTTTTTTTTTTTTTTTTTTTTTTTATCATTTGTTGTTGTCATGTGTAAAGGTGGCTTAAATTTTGTTGGTGTTATCCATCATCTAAAAAGGGTTTTTATAGCAACCAAAATTCCGCCACTTCTAATCTCTGCAAACCAGATGAAATTAATATCAAACTCATATGATTTTCTAGTGTCATTTCTATGCCGCTAAATTGCTGGTATCAAACACTATAAACTTCAGTGAAGGCTAATCCATAAAACTTTCTCTCAATTACCAGATTAAAGGTTTAAGACGCGCTCATGTTATCATCAAAAACTATATTGAATTTAGGCAAGGTCTTACGGACACTTAAGAATAAGTTTATGGTAGCCAAAAAATATAAAACGATAAACAGCCAATGACTCGATCATAACTTAAAGATACTTTCAAAACTACAGACAGAAATCGCTTCATTCTTGAAAACATAAACAGTAATAAACATCTAGAAAAGTTTTCTCTCGGTTCAAGTAACAAAAACAATACAAAATATTAAACCGTTCTAGCAAGAACAAAGAACGGTGGTTGTTGATATAAATAATGCCTAAACACGTTATTAATATTTTTCGATATCTCTACGTTTTGATAATCACAAAATGTAAAATCATTAATCGGAAAATTATGACGTAAACAAGTATTTAGTTGTAAATATCTATTTCATCAACTCAAATCACTTAAGGTATGAATGAACTAATGCTTAATGCATTATATGATCAAAGGAACATTTTCTTAATAACTAGATTTTTTATAAAACATCAAAAACATTTTATATATTTTTGAAAAACATTTTTGGCATTAAATAAAAATGTTTAATCTTTTATAAAAATATGAATTCAAATTTTTAACCAAAATCAGTTAAAATGTTCCAGAAAAACCTTCCCCACAAAAGGACAAAATTGGCCAACGGACAGAAGGGGCGGCCCCCTTAATTTTACTAGGCGGCCCCCTTAATTATTAAGGGGACCGCCCCCGCTCCAGTAGACTTTCAGCTGTCCAATTTTTCTCCTATAAATACCAGTCTTCTCCTGGACTTTTACTCACCTTTTGCACACTAAAACTTTCTGTTCTAAATTCATTCTAAACACTGTAAATCCTTTGATCATATTTTCTTAAGCATTGGTTTCTAAGTGATCCAAGCTTCCACCACCAAAAGTGCAAAAGAAGAACTCTACTTCAACTAGTGAAGAAGTGTTATTACTTACCTCATTCAATTGTGTTGTTGTGTAAAGTGTTGTGTAGTTGTGATAAGTAGATCTAAGTGTAACTACGTAGTAGTGTTGTAAATTTGTTGTAAAGTAGTTGTGAAGTAGTTGTGAATAAGTAGTTGTGAAGAAGTAGTCGTGAAGCAGTCGTGAAGAAGAAGTCGTGAAGAAGTCATGAAGAAGTCGTGAAGAAGTCGTGTAGAAGTTGTGTATAAGTTGTGAGATTGGTTCTAGCTACGATTAGGACTCGACATCTAGCTTTGTGTCGTTAAGCCGGTGTAAGCTTAAGTTGTGTAAGGTTTCTCCGCCATAAGGGAGTTTGTTGACATAGTGAAGAAAACTCTCGAGTAGGTGACTCGAGGAGTGGAGTAGGGCAAGGAAGGTGTCCTTGTAGCCGAACCACTATAAATCTCCGTGTTGTGGTTTGATTTTTCTATCTCTCTCTATTATTTCATTATATTTACCTTACTTGCATTACTTATCTATATTTGCTTATATATGTTCATATTGATCAAGAGTTGAATTCACATAAGATAGAATCGAAGTTTTAAAAAGTAAACAAAAGTTTTCATAAATTAAAAAGACGTAAAACTATTCAACCCCCCTTCTAGTTTTCCACAATTGGTATCAAGAGCCACGTCAAACAAGATTTTTAAAATAAACTGTATTTTAAAACTTGAAACGATCTATGGAATCTGAAAAATATTTAGAAGGGCAATCTATGCAAAGACCACCACTATTTGAAAGTGATGGATTTTTATATTGGAAAAATCGATTCGAAACTTATGTGAAGTCAAAAGATCTAGATCTTTGGCATGTTATTACTAATGGTGATTTTTTACCTATTCAACATAATCTTGAAACTAAAAAAGATGAAATTGTACCTTTTGAAAAACAAAGTGATGATTTAAAAAGAAAACTTTCTAAAAATAATGAGGCTAAAATGGTTATTTATAATGCGCTACCACGTAAAGAATACGAAAGAATCTTTATGTGCGAAACCGCAAAAGAAATTTGGAACTCTTTACTAATAACTCACCAAGGTAATAGTCAAGTCAAAGATAATAAAATAGATCTTCTTGTTCAACAATATGAACAATTCACGATTCCGGAAGAGGAATCAATTGATAATGTATTTGCTAGGTTTAACACAATCATCACAAGTTTAAAGGCACTTGATGAGAGTTTTTCTAGTAAGAATTTTGTCAGGAAATTTCTTAGGGCTCTTCATCCAAAATGGCGAGCTAAAGTTACGGCGATTGAAGAATCAAAGAACTTGTCAACTCTTCAACTTGACGAGTTGATTGGCAACTTGAAAGTCAACGAAGCAATAATCAAGAAAGACTTCGAGATGGTCAAAGGAAAGAAAGAGCAAAGCAAGTCAATCGCGTTGAAAGCTAGGAAAGCATCAAGTGACGAGGATAGCTCAACCTCCGAAAGTGATGATGAAGAATATGCCATGGCCGTAAGAGACTTCAAGAAGTTTTTCAAAAGACGAGGAAGATTCGTTAGACAACCATATGACGAAAGGAAAACACTCCAAAGAAACAAAGACGACAAAGGTAGCAAGAGCGAGATGAAGTGCTTCAAATGCGGTGATCCAAATCATCTCATTGGAAGATGCCCTATGATGTCAAAGGAGCAAAACCAAAAGGCATTCATTGGAGGAGCATGGAGTGACAGTGAAGAAGATGAGAAAGAAACCACAAAAGAAGAGAAGTGTCTTATGGCTAAGACATCAAGTGAGGTACGTTCCGAAACCGAATACTTTAGTGATGAAAATTTATCATTAGATGAAAAAGACCTAGATAACGAATATAATAGGTTATGTATATTAGGCCAAAAAGTAATGACTAAAAATAAATCACTAAAACACATTAATAATCAATTAGAAAAAGAAATACTAGAATTAAAAATTAAACTACATAACTTAGAAAAGGGAAAAGAAATTCTTGAATGTAAAACATGTCTAGAAACAAAAAATGAAAATGAAATACTTAAGGAGGAAATTTGTAGGCTTAACAAATTCGAAAATAGTAGTAATTCTCTTAGGGAAATAATAAGTATTCAAAGAGTATCAAGTGATAAAACCGGATTAGGATTTAATTCGACTAAGGATTCAAATAGTCAAACTAAAAATGTAAAGTTTGAATGTGAAACTAGTGAGCAAAAACCTTTTGAGTCAAAACCTAAGTATATACTTATAAAAGATAGAAAAATACCCATAGCTAGTGATGAGGAAGTAAAAACCTTTTATAAACCATCCTTAAAAAATGAAGTAAAATACTCTAAACCAAGGTTAAGGTCAAAAACACCTCCACCTAGAAGACCACCTAGCCCTCACCCTCGGCCTAAAACTCCTCAACCTAAAAGAAACCAAAATATACCAAACCGTCATAATAATAGTTACCCAATGTGGAATTACCCAAATCCACCAAGCTACAATCCTTGGGAATACTTCCACCATATATGCATCCGAGTCAATTGCAAACCATGTTTGGGCCAAACAACTATGGACAAATGAGATCATGGGGACCAAGTGGCTAGATTGCATACTCATCGGGAAAGGTGTTGTCTCTTTCGTAATTAACTTTTATAAGTTAATACGCTTTGAAGAACTTGAAGACCACATGTTGAAGACCAAAAGGTACGCCGCTCTTTCATGCTCACCATTATATGCGTAGATAAATGAACTAGCCAATTGCATGCCCCATTAATCTTTTATGCTTAGTATGTTAGTTAGTAGATTTTTCCTTATACATATATACATATATATACCTATACTACTATACATACTATATATATATATATATATATATATATATATATATAAAATATATATATATATATATATATATATATATATATATATACGCACATAACCTAGATATGTCATTTGTTGACTATCTAGAACTAAAAGAAATTGTTCGTCCTCGAACCTTTTCTTCCCCCTTTGCCTCTTTTGAACTTTAACGTTCAACACGAAAATCTTCCGTGTCCACTGTTACATAACTCATGGTGATGAAGAGAAGTGAGTTAAGTGGATTAACGTAGAAGTAGCACTTTGACCGTCGAGTCAAATAAACTATGGATGAAACAAACTCCCGTCACCGCCAGCACCTATCTCCGTCATTACCTTATCATTCCTCAAAATCTACTCAACATCCCACACTTACACATAATACTAATATATATATATATATATATATATATATATATATAT
This sequence comes from Artemisia tridentata subsp. tridentata, assembly GCA_021014915.2. Taxonomy (NCBI): domain Eukaryota; kingdom Viridiplantae; phylum Streptophyta; class Magnoliopsida; order Asterales; family Asteraceae; genus Artemisia; species Artemisia tridentata. Next base: position 449,235,277 of record CP139507.1, read on the forward strand.
ATATATATATATATATATATATATATACGCACATTTCTTCCCAATCCTTAAACCTCCTGTCGACTTGACGTCTTGAGCATTTTGTCCAAAATTATCAAGATTAAGTTTATTAACATAATGTTAATAAAATGTGTCAAGTATTCCTTCTTCGTGCCAATAAACGTATTTTTGATATATTATAAATATATACATATAAATATTTTGCCGTCAGAAACAAAAATCAAGAAAATTCTAAAATTTGGCAGGCGGCCCCCTTAATGTTTAAGGGGACCGGCTAGTAAACGGGGGGGGGGGGGGGGGGGGGGGTGGGGTCCCTTAATGCTTAAGGAGGCCGGCCTACTGTTGCTGCCAAAACGAATTTTCTCCTTGAAAACTTTGCCAAACACCCCATTTTTCAAACACATTTCACTCCCACTCTGCTGTATACGAACTGCCATCACAAATCCATCATCAAATCACCTCTTCGAGTCAATTTCACAAAGGGCAAACATCTATACATCGATTAGCAACACGTTTAGTAAGTTTTTCATTATACATTTCATCTAATTTCATTCAATTTTGAGTCTAATCTTAGTTAGGTCTTTTGCTAAACTTTTCCAAACTTAAATTTTTATTGAAATTAAGTCTAAGAATGTTGTAATCAAATGCTCCCCATAGGATTAGAATGCTTAAACAACCTAGAAACTAAGTAATTAAAAAACCATTATGTCAAACTAATCAATCCTTTTCAAAACTAATCATATTGTTGAATTATGCCATAAACACATGTTAAAACCAATCACATTGGTTTATTACAACTCACAAATCCTAAAAATATATTTTTCGAATCATAAAAAAAAATGTTTTTGTTAAATATAAGAGAGTGTTTGGATTAGGAGCTAGAATCATCAAAATTTAATCAAAATTAAGTTCATAAATACTTGTCAAGTTTATAAACATGCAATTAGTTGTTTTAAGTCATCAAGATACATAATTCATATGTATATTGAAATTTTACTAGTTATTTTCTTATTTAAAGGAGCGTTTGGCACAACATTTTGAAAGAAATTTTTGAGTCAAAATCTAAGTTACTTAACATAAACACTCATAAGAAATAGCTAGATATACAATCCAATGTTTGTCTAAGCCACATTTCAAGGTAGCTTATGACGTATAAAAGAACGTTCGGATATTGTTGATTTCTTGTCATAATATCCCTATAACTATTCTTTAACATCATAAAATACATTTCAAGCGAGTTAAAAATTAAAACTAAGGAACATTGTAAACTACTTCTTAGGACTTAAGTTTTAGAGTCGAAGTATGTTTACGTTCCACATAGGTAGCATATTTAATATATGCATGTCATTTTCTTATTTTTTGTTGCTATCTTGTATAGGTAAAAATGCCCAAAGTGACAGTTGGCGATGTCTCAAAAACAAAAGCATACATTCCTAAAGTCTCTTCCACTCCGGGCATGGCTCCCTCTGTTGCTTGTTTCTATCGTCCCATTGAGGATAGGAACATTCACGAAGGAAGAATTGTCCATCCATCGTTCTATGAATCCGACTTCATCGAACGAATGTTCACCAACGTTGGTCTTGATTGTCTCTACAAAATAAATGAGCCAATCATTCCCCGGTTTGTCCTCGACTTTTATAGTCAAGTGATGTTACAAACCGATCCCAATGGGTATATCCTCATATCCTTCATGATTCAAAACCAATTCATCACTCTTACTCTTGCTCAATTCGGGCAAATTCTAAGAATCCCCTTCTCCGGTCAAGCCGTCTTCTCTAATGAGTGGGACCTCTCGTCTCTTGAGGAAAATCGACCTCAACAGGGTCCTTACTACTCAGAGATTCCATCTCTTGAAGAGATTCGTCAATATCTTGGACTAGCTCGTGGTACGACTAGTCGAAAGATCAAATCAAAAGATGTTGACATCACTCCAAACCAAGTCCTTCTCAAGGAGCTACGCAAAGACATGAGACGTTGGGAAGAACTCATTCGTGAGAATGCGTTCGGTACCAGTGGTCACCGTGATCATGTCACAGCGAGCATACTCCACATGTTGTATTGTATCGTTGCTGAAAAGCCGTACAATTTGGCATATCTCTTTGTCTATCGTATCATGTCCGCCAAAAACACTCGTAATGCAAATCTTCCGTATGGCATGTTTCTCACCCGTCTCTACAATGATATCATGGAACACTATCCACAGCTTCGGAGTCCACTCTATGAGTCTGTTCTACAGGTCCTCAATCCACTTGTTCGTGTCCGTGCTCGTTGCTCCCGAAGTGACAAAGGAAAATCTCGTAAATCTGTCTCACTTCCACCTCGTGGTTCCACATCACATCAAGGAGACGATGATGATGATGATGATGATGAGGAGGAGGGCACAACACGTGCTAGTACCCCATCACCTAGGACCTTCGTTCAAAATCTTCCGGATCTTGATTACACCGAGTATCAAGTCCCTTCTCCTTCCGAACGAACAGACGAACTGCTATATGAAAGACAAACCGAACTGCTCAACACCACACAGCAGATGTGTCAAGAAGTACGAGGTGGTTTCAAGTCTATTGGAAAGACTCTTGGAAAAATGTTTGGAAAGAAGAAGAAATAAACATATTTGATGAATGCTTAGTTGATTTTTATTGATGTTGTGATTAGACACTTATATGTAGTATTATTATCTTGACATTTGCTTGCTATGACTTTTATTTTGTTAGTTGATAAACTTATTAGAACCTAGCTACTAGTTTATGTGAAATTATATGACTATGCTTCTAATATGATTTTTTTTTCTAGTCTTCAATATGTATATTATTTATTTTAATATGCAATTGATAATATTTAATCATTCTTGATGTACATGATCAAAATGGAACTTGCTGCAAAGACACCCTAAAAATGACCTTTTTTTGGAAATTTTTCAAGATGGGCGGCCCCCATAATTCCTTAGGCGGTCCCCTTAATTTTTAAGGGGGCCGCCCAACAATTAAGGGGACCGGCCATCTGGACAGTAAAATTTACTGTTTCCTTTTGCATCTTGTGACCACTTTTACCTAGCCCCAGCTACCATTACCCTTAATGCACGAACTGGACTTGGAATATTACCACAAAACCTCCACAATTTGCCTAAATCAACCACATTTTCACAATATAAAAACCCTCCTTACAATTACCTTTCACTTCATCAACCATCACCTTCATCAAACACCCATTTTTTATCCACAATGCTATCACCAAAATCCTCCATCTCTAAGACTTCAAAGAAACAAAGACTTGTTATCATACCACCAAAACAACCTTTCATTGACCTAACCCAAGATGACATCAAAACTCCATCACCACCACCTCAAAATTCATCCCCAAGTGCACCTAATGCACCATCAAAAACACCATCCACCCATGGAGCTTCATCTTCCTCCATTCCATCTACCTCATCCATAAATGACTACATCCACACTCACCTAACATCATCACCAAGAGCATCATCACCACCATCCACTCAAGAACCTTCATACACCCAACTTGCCATTTCCCTATCACCCATCACACCTCTTGATGCTCACTTTTCACCATCACCAACCCCACCACCATTCTTTCCTATACCTTGGGCAATGCTTGAAGCCCATGGTGATAATTATCTTTGTTGCGTCCATAACCGGACCTTAATCTTTGGTCTTAGAGATGAGATACACTACATGTTTTCATCTCTTGAACACATGATTGCCAACCAACAACCACCACCTCCTCCACCTCCTTCACCCACTACACCACCACCACCTCCATTTTCACCCAATTAAGCATATGCAATGCTTAAAAATAATTTTTCAAACCCTTCTTGTAAGCAAGCTCCATGGAAGACCATGTACCTCTAAGATGATTATGTAGTTTCATTAGTAGTTTTTGTTTGTATGCTTGCATGCTTCATGTTGTAATCTTTTGGTTGTGTATTTATTCACAACACCTTTTTTAAATGAATGATCTTATATGCTTGCTTATTGTTGTTACATATACTTGTGCTTCTAACATTTTTTTTGCAAGCGTTCCATAGCTCGTTTTCTTGGTGCCCCCAAACGAGGGGGAGTACACATCAAGGGGGAGTTTTCGTCCCGACAAATTTAGTTACTAAAACTTGTCAGCTTAACCTTTTTGATTCTACAAAAAGGGGGAGAAATAGATGTAAACTCACTAAATACTTGTCTAAAAACTAATTTTTAGATTTAATGAGTTTAGATTTTGTAATCATCAAAAAGGGGGAGATTGTTGATATAAATAATGCCTAAACACGTTATTAATATTTTTCGATATCTCTACGTTTTGATAATCACAAAATGTAAAATCATTAATCGGAAAATTATGACGTAAACAAGTATTTAGTTGTAAATATCTATTTCTACAACTCAAATCACTTAAGGTATGAATGAACTAATGCTTAATGCATTATATGATCAAAGGAACATTTTCTTAATAACTAGATTTTTTATAAAACATCAAAAACATTTTATATATTTTTGAAAAACATTTTTGGCATTAAATAAAAATGTTTAATCTTTTATAAAAATATGAATTCAAATTTTTAAACAAAATCAGTTAAAATGTTCCAGAAAAACCTTCCCACACAAAGGACAAAATTGGCCAACGGACAGAAGGGGGCGGCCCCCTTAATTTTACTAGGCGGCCCTCTTAATTATTAAGGGGACCGCCCCCTATTTAAGGGGACCGCCCCCGCTCCAGTAGACTTCCAGCTGTCCAATTTTTCTCCTATAAATACCAGTCTTCTCCTGGACTTTTACTCACCTTTTGCACACTAAAACTTTCTGTTCTAAATTCATTCTAAACATTGTAAATCCTTTGATCATATTTTCTTAAGCATTGGTTTCTAAGTGATCCAAGCTTCCACCACCAAAAGTGCAAAAGAAGAACTCTACTTCAACTAGTGAAGAAGTGTTATTACTTACCTCATTCAATTGTGTTGTTGTGTAGAGTGTTGTGTAGTTGTGATAATTAGATCTAAGTGTAACTACGTAGTAGTGTTGTAAATTTGTTGTAAAGTAGTTGTGAAGTAGTTGTGAATAAGTAGTTGTGAAGAAGTAGTCGTGAAGCAGTCGTGAAGAAGAAGTCGTGAAGAAGTCGTGAACCCGTTGTGAAGAAGTCGTGATAAAGTCGTGTAGAAGTTGTGTATAAGTTGTGAGATTGGTTCTAGCTACGATTAGGACTCGACATCTAGCTTTGTGTCGTTAAGCCGGTGTAAGCTTAAGATGTGTAAGGTTCCTCCGCCATAAGGGAGTTTGTTGACATAGTGAAGAAAACTCTCGAGTAGGTGACTCGAGGAGTGGAGTAGGGCAAGGAAGGTGTCCTTGTAGCCGAACCACTATAAATCTCCGTGTTGTGGTTTGATTTTTCCATCTCTCTCTCTCTTATTTCATTATATTTACCTTACTTGCATTACTTATCTATATTTGCTTATATATGTTCATATTGATCAAGAGTTGAATTCACATAAGATAGAATCGAAGTTTTAAAAAGTAAACAAAAGTTTTCATAAATTAAAAAGACGTAAAACTATTCAACCCCCCTTCTAGTTTTCCACAGTGCTGCTTCAACGCTTGTCACCACCACCTCCAAGCTTAGGGCCCTTACTTTTAGGAACATTGCCACCCTTAGTTTGAGTCTTCTGCTTTGATAAACAACTTCAGCTTTCTTTGCTTTCTTCTCATCTTTGGTCTTCTTGATCCTTTCCTTGATCTCACCTAAATTTAGTCAATGTGGAGAAGTTACTCACTGGTGCAAAACGGTAAAATAAATACAATGGAAAAAAAAATATGATCTTAGAAGTTAACATACCGAAGAGCAGCTTCCCTAGCAGAAAAGCATCAACCATCGGAACTTTATCGAAGTTGTCATTTCAAGGAGCTAATCACCCATATATAACACATTTACTTACCTTCTCATTGAAATATTTGCACAAAAAATTGGTTGTTTTAAATGAAAAGTGTATTAAAAGTAAGAAAAATTATAATGCTGGAAAATGTAAATTGACACTTTACCTAAATCATGGTAGGATGATCTTGTGGGTTATTTCCTTGCCATGGTGCCTACAAAAATTACAAAACAACCTTTAATAACATGTTTGGGCCACCAAATGACTGTTGACTTTTTTTTTATTAACGCTATCACTTGTTATTACAAAAACTAAATTGCAGTAGTGGTTTTTTCATAAAATCTATATTTTGTCAATAACCATCTTCAAAGAACAAAAGAAAGCAAAGCCAAAAAGGAAAAGAGATGTCAAACCAACCTTTACATTACCCCCAACCTTTACATTACCCACTCATACTGACCATTTGCCAGCTGCCCACCTTTAGTCGTAATGTTCGTAATGTTATATTGTTTTCGTAAGTAAAAGGTTAAAAAAATATAGACAAACCTTGAAGGTGTAAGAAACTGGTTGCTCTTCAAATTTCTTTTTCAGTTGTCCAACTTCAGAACTTACGATTTTTCATGGCTCATCCATTGTATAAGCTACAGACGCTGCACCCTCTGCTGCTGCAGCAGTAAACGAAGGACATAATAATATTATTAATTGGCCAGTACTAAATAGATGTTCTGAAAAGACGAAAGAGAAGATTAATTGCCCATTAATAATTCAGGCACGAATTGTTGAGTATCATATCATCACACAGGTCATTAAGTCATTAACACTGTGAATGAAAAATATTGCAAAACTTTAGTTGTCAAAAACATTTTATAACATTAATGCGAGAGTAATTCATGTTAAAAATGCAATTTTAAAAGAAACAGCTGACTTTGTTAAGGACCACCAATCCCTGGTAAAGGAAGCAAATGAAAACATTGAACGCATCAAAGTTTTGGAAACCCACAATGATACTCTCTTCGAGGCAGTTCTATCGACCGAAATTATGTCCATTATTTATCAAACGTATTCTGTAGAAGATGATGAGGGACTGAGAGCTGAGACTTCTAAAATTGTGTTAAAATATGAAAATGCGCTTGCTAAGCTTGAAAAGGAAAATGTCACATATTTTAAACAACTGGATCGGAAAAAAGAAGAATGCAAGAATGACAAATTGTCGTATGAGCGTTCTTACAAAAACATGCAAGAACAAATTGATCTCTTGAAGTCTCAGCTTGATATTCAAAAAGGGAAGGGTGAGGAAACTAAGTTTGGAAAACCATCAACTTCGGACAAAGCGGTTGGAAAACCAAAAATGTCAATTTCTCAAAGTGTTCCGAAAGCTGATGTGATAATTGATTTGACAAAACCAGTCACTCCAACACCCTTGCCAAAAGTAAGTGAAAAAGCAAAATGTGCTGATAAAGGGAAAGCAGTTGTCCAAACACCGAATGTGATAGCACCTGGTCTCTATAGGATTAGTCCCACTACTGCGTCTGCCTCTACATCTAAAACATATAGGGCGATAGACAAGAGTGTAAAAGACAATATAAAAGAATCTAGGATCGCTAAAACAACTTCAAAGGACAACAAGATAAATCCTAATGTGTGTGCCTTACCTTCTAAAGGAATAGAAAGCACCTCTAAGAGCAGCAGACTAAAACCTAGGAGCAATACAAGGAAGAATAGAGTCTCGCCTGTCTCTAAGAGTGAATGCAAGAATAAAACTGAAGAAGTAGAAGAACACCATAGGAATTTACTGCTTTCAAATAAGAAATATATGTCATCTGAATGTTATGTTAAAAGTACTGATTCTAGTGCATGTAATGACTCGGTTTGTTTGATGTGCGAGAAATCTTTGTCTGAAAAATGTTTGTGATGATATTGTTTCTAAATCTGTGAATGTGAATGCCATGCCTAAACAGAAAGATGTTCCTCCAGGAACTAGTGCTAAATCTAGATATGTTCAAACAATCATTAAAGCAGCTAGGTCCACCACTAGTAGCATACTACCTAGGAACTATCTTAAGTTGTGCGTATGGGTTCCAACGGATAGAGAATTCATTCTAGAAAATGGTAGATTAAAAAAGGCTAAGAAAGAACCAGTAAAAACCATCTATGAATGTGATTCGTCTGTTACCCCTAACCCCATGGAACCAAATGATAAACAGTTTCCAAACACACAATCATCTGTTATTGGCAGGTTATCGAAATATGTCTTTGGATCATCGACTCAGGTTGCTACAAGCACATGACCGGGAATCTGAAGCTGCTGATCAACTTTGTATGGAAGTTCGTGGGAACTGTTCGGTTTGGAAATGATCATGTAGCAGCTATTTGGGGTTATGGAGATCTTCAGTTTGGAAACTTCTTAATCACTCGGGTTTACTATGTCGAAGGGTTGGGGCACAATCTGTTTTCAGTCGGGCAGTTTTACGATGCAGATTTAGAGGTTGCATTTAGGAGAAATACTTGCCTCGTTAGGAATTTGATTGGAGATGATCTCTTAACTGGAAATCGTGGAACCAATCTCTATGCTATCAACATAAACCAAATGGCCTCTTCATCACCAATTTGTCTTATGACAAGAGCTGACGAAACTAAGTCCTGGTTGTGGCACAGACGTTTATCCCATCTCAACTTCAACACCTTAACAAAACTTGCCAAAGACGACATCGTCACCGGTCTCCCAAAGTTTAAATACACCAAAGAACACTTATGTCCATCCTGTGAGCAAGGCAAAAGCAAACGGGCAACATACAAACCCAAAACCGTGCCCAGTTCGGTCGATAAGTTACATTTGTTGCATATGGACTTATGTGGCCCAATGAGAGTTGAAAGTATAAATGGGAAGAAGTATATTCTTGTTATCATCGATGACTAATTAAGATATACATGGGTAAGGTTTTTGAGGTCAAAAAACGAAGCACCAGGCATCATCATCACCTTTTTGAAGCGAATTCAAGTCCTATTTCAAGCACCAGTTAGGATAGTAAGAACTGACAACGGCACGGAATTCACAAATCAGGAGTTAAGAACATATTTTGAAGAGACTGGAATCACTCACCAGACATCAGCTGTTAGAACTCCACAGCAGAATGGAGTAGTTGAAAGAAGAAATCGAATTCTTGTGGAAGCTGCTCGCACGATGCTGATTTATTCTAGTGCACCGTTATTCTTATGGGCTGATGTTGTTGCCACTGCTTGTTTTACTTAGAACCGATCCCTAATCCATCCAAGATTCAATAAAACCCCATATGAATTAGTGAACAACAGAAAACCCGACATCTCTTACCTTCATGTATTTGGCGCTTTGTGTTACTCAGACAACTCGAGGGCATTTAGGGTGTATAATAGAAGGACTAAAAGAGTAATGGAGACGATGAACGTGAAGTTTGATGAGATTTCACAAATGGCTTCTGAGAGACTCGCTCTAGAACCCGCGCTTAACCCAATGGCTTCTAATCATACCAGATTAGGACCCGCACCAAACAGTCAGACTTCTGGACATATCAGTTCAGGACTCGTACCCCAAGGAGCTCAGTCAACTACTACTGAAAAACCAACAAATCAAGAACTGGACACTTTCTTCGAGTATATGTATGATGAGTACTATGGTGGAGCTTCGACAAATGCATCACAACAACATTCCGCTGCACCCGCTCAACAACATCAACCACCACCACCACAAGATGCATTTACAACATTAGAAGCTGACGCACCAACTCCCTCTACGTCATCAACATCTACTCCAGCAACTCCAGTAATTGAGATTATGTTACCAAGAGTTGATGAGCAAAACCAAACCACACCAATTCAAGAAAAACAACAACAAAACGATGTCGTGTTAGAAGAAGAACCATTTGAAAACCCGTTTGCAACGGATTCTGCTGAATCTTCTTCAAGGTTACATGAACCATCTAACACGCATTCGTCAAATCCAAGGTACCCTTCAACGTTACAGTGGACTAAAGACCATCCAATAGATCACGTTATTGGTGAACCTTCAAGGCCAGTTCAGACGAGAAGACAACTTGCCACCGATTGCGACATGTGCATCTTTACCTGCTCAGTCAGTCTAAAAGAGCCAAAGAACATTCGGGAAGCAATGGCAGACAATGCATGGATTGAAGCAATGCAGGAAGAACTTCTCCAATATAAATTACATGACACTTGAGATTTAGTGCCGAGACCAATTGACAAACTCGTCATTGATCTTAAGTGGTTATGGAAGAACAAAAAGGATGAAGAGATAACTGTCATTCGCAACAAAGCTCATCTCGTGGCCAAGGGATTCAGACAGGAAGAGGGAATATATTTTGAATAGTCATTCGCGCCAGTAGCAAGGATTGAGGCAATCAGGATTTTCTTAGCATACGCGGCTCACAAGAACATCACGGTCTATCAGATGGATATCAAGACGGCTTTCTTGAATGGAACTCTTAAAGAAGAAGTGTACGTGAGTCAGCCAGATAGATTCATTGACAAAGATCATCCGTACTACGTCTACAAACTAAAGATAGCTATCTATGGTTTGAAACAAGCCCCACGGGCATGTTATGACGAGTTATCATCTTTCCTAATTCAAAATCATTTCACCAAAGGAACAATTGACCCGACCATGTTTACTAAAAAAATCAAAGATGACATTTTGATTGTTCAGATTTATGTGGACGACGTTATTTTTGGGTCCACTAGTCCGAAACATTCAAAACATTTTGAAAATCTCATGAAAAGAAAATTTGAAATGTCCATGTTGGGGGAATTAAAATTCTTTTTGGGTTTACAAATTCATCAAACCCCACGTGGTATTTTTATAAATCAAGCTAAATACACTATTGAGATTTTAAAGAAACATGGAATGGAAAATTGTGACTCTGTTGGTACACCAATGGTCACTTCACCCAAAATAGAAGCTGATCTATATGGGAAACCCATCGATCCGAAAAAATATCAGAGCATGATTGGTTCTCTCATGTATCTAACAGCTAGCCGACCCAATATACATTTTGCTGTGTGTTTGTTAGCAAGATTTCAGGCAAAACATACAGAACTGCACCTCCAAGAGGTCAAACGAATCTTCCGGTATCTACGAAGAACCATCAACATGGAACTTTGGTATCCGAAGGATTCGGAGTTCAAGCTCATAGCCTTTTCAGATGCAGACCATGCTGGTTGCCAAGAAACAGCAAAGAACACATCCGGGGGAGCTCAATTTTTGGGAGAAAAGCTAGTAGGCTGGTCATCAAGGAAACAAGACTGTACGGCATTATCAACCACTGAAGCCAAGTATGTGTCTCTATCTGCTCACAGATTATGGTTTCTCTTTCGATCGCATTCCTATCTATTGTGACTGGAAAAGTGCCATCGCCATCTCGTGCAATCCCGTGCAACACTCGAAGACCAAGCATATTAGAGTCCGCTATCACTTCATAAAGGAACATGTCGAAGAGGGTTGTTAGGAACACGTTTTGTATTTATTCAAGTATTGATCATAATGTAATAGGTTGCTTAGGCCTTTAAGTTTGTTTTAGGCCCAGCCCATGTAGAAGGCCCATGGGCTGTGTCATTTAGTTAATTAATTATGATGTTTAGGGCTACAAGCCCATCCTTATGTAAAAACTATAAATACCCCCTCCCATTACAAGGGAAGGGGTTGGTTGATGAATGCTTAAACATTTCCATATTATGATGATCATCTTCCAATCTCTCTTTCTCTCTCTAGCTTTCTCTCTCTAGATTTAGGGCTTATTAATGTTTAATCTTTAGTAGCTTAATTCATAAAAGTTTAAAACATCAAGTGGTATCATTCGCCTAGGGGTAATTTAGGCTGTTAAAAGATTAGATTTAAGAAAAAAATCTACGGTTCATCCGGGTTCTTACTGTATCAGACTTATTTGATTGAACGAGTTGTTTGGTCGAACAATTGGATCCATCGAACGATTTAAGAGTAGTCGAGTTAGACTTTCTCTTCGGTTGATCGAACGATTTTAACATCGAACGATTTTAACATCGAACGATTTTACATCGAACGATTAAAAGTCGAACGATTGAAAGATTAGTCGAACAATTTAAAAGTTAGTCGAACGATTGAAAGTCGAACGATTGAAAGATTAGTCGAACAATTTATAGTTAGTCGAACGATTGATATATAGTTGAACGATTCAGTTTACTCTTCTTATAAACAAAGACTCGTACGAGCCACAAAAGTTAAACCATCATCGATCTATCTTCCTCAACTCACCACTGAACACGAAAAGGAAAGGGTTTAAGATCTCAGATTCTCTCTTGCTTCCATATACGATTCGTTCTTAAAAGAAAATTCATATTCGAATCCTACAAGTTAAAACAAAAACCATACGGTTTTCATCCCCACTTTGATTCGGTTCAATCTAACAAGAAAAAGAAATACCAAATGATCTCAGTTTTATTTGATTCGAACAACCACTCAAGAAATTAACCGTTCGAAATCATTCAACCATCACGGATCAATAAACTAGCCTCAAGTGTTTTCTTTAATATTCGAACCTTATTTCAAAGAAAAGAACAAAATGAAACCATTTCATCCCTCTTTTGGTTCGGTATAATCGAAAAACAAGAATCAAAACACATACTTACTTTGGTGCTCGAGGGACGAATTTTTCTTGTGTTTATATCATTGGTTCAAATTCACTTCACTGAAGAGAAAAGAAGCAGCTTGACTGCGTGTGTGTTCAAAGTGAAGTGAGAGATTAGGGTTTATTAGAGTGGTAAGTGGTGATTTTATATTGAGACAATTTAGGGTTAACTCTATTGGACTCCTATTCAACTTGGGCTGACTTCAGTATTGAGTTAAGTGTTGGACTCGTGGGGTTAAGTGGTGACTTTATTGTTCACACATGTCCGATTTTTTTAAAAGTGTATACTCGGTAGAATTTTTTTTTGAAACTAAGAAATTCAAGCTGGTTATTTTGATCACGGACATAATTAAGGATCACGTTATTGTTCGAGTTTTTGTTATCCGAGAGTGATTATAGTTTGGGTTGAGATTATTCAGGTTTGTAGTTTGTCGACTTTCTTCACTTTTATCAAGTTTGTGAGATCTATCACGTTTCATAAGAATATTCCGAGTTTCTAGTGTAAAATCCTCCGAGGTTCAACGATTGAATTCTCTGAGTTTCTAGAGTAAAATCCTCAGTGTTTGTTCAAGATTATTCACCGTTCAAAAATCTAATCTTCAACAACAACCGTTATTATCCTTTAAAGATCCTACATCTACAAGCTACTTCAAGATTAATCTTTCCTCGTTTCACAAGTTCCTTCAACAACCGTTATTCAACCTTGTGTGTGACACATCAACTTTACGCATTTTAGTTTGATTCTTCCGATTTCATCGCAACAATCAAGGGGGAGAGAAAATGCATCAATCAAGGTCGCAAGTTAATGAACAGATGTCAGCTATCTCTAATTTTTCACCATCAGACCTTGTTTCTCAAGGATCTCAAGAGAGAGATACACAAGAGCTATTAATGCAAGCAAAAGAGAGAGAAACGAAAGAGAAATGCAATGAAATGATTCAAAATCTCAAAGAGAAGGTCGCATTATTAACAAAGGACAATGAGTGCTACAAATTTCAACTTTCGGGATATCAAAAATTAGAAAAACGTGAGAAAGGTTTTGAGAAAGCATTCCAACAAGAATATGTCAAAGTTCAAGATTTGCAAAACCAAGTACGTGAATTAACCGATTCTAAGGCTGTGCTTCTTTCTCAAAAAGAAAAGGATCAATTTGAATTCAAAAAACAAATTGATTCCTTAAATACTGAGCTGTTAAAAACTCAATCTGAGCTTTCAACTTCTCAAAATCAACTTCTTGAGGAAAAGCAAGCCAGCAGCAAACGTGTTGATTCATATCTTGAGGATATCGTCACCTTGGAAGCACAAATTAAAGAATTTCAAAAAATTGTGTATAAAAATGGTGAATCCATCACTCAAATCCAACAACTAACGGTAAAACCAAATCCGAAAGGACACGGATTTGCCCTTGGTAGTGATTACCCACGTGGTCTCTCAAAAGCATTCAGTAAAAATCCCAAGATATACAATGCAGAATTATTGTTTGATGACACTTTTGAGCAAGATGATATATATGGTAATGATGAGGAAATTGATGATCTTGAACGTCCAAACAAGTTTGAGAGTCGATCAAAAAGAAATCTTTCAATCGGAGATCCTTCAAAAGCAAGAGATTTTTGAAAACAGGATTATGATTACAACGCAAGACCTCATATAAGCAAATCATTTGTGCCACCAAAAGATAAACCAGAACAAACGTTGTTAAAAACCTACATGAATACCTCTTCTTCAGTAAATTCTGTGTCCCATTCAGATGCACAAATTACAGATTCTTTGACAAAGGAAGATGTTAATCCAGAAATGCCTACAGTTTTTAAAACTCTTAAATATTTTGAGACATTTATGGAGGACATCAAATTTTTAGAAAACGAAATTGAGTTTAACTCAAAAATCACCGTCTCAGCTTTTTTCTCTCGTATGGAGAAAGAAAAGCGAGAGGTTCTTCAAAACAAAATTTTACCTCACGTCAAACATCTGAAGAAACGTGCAACTCAATGGGAAGAGGATTTACAGACAGAAATGGTATCTATGAAGGACATTTTCAAAGCAAAAGACGTCATAATTCATAAACAAAATCTTCACAAACAATATTTGAAAAATGAAGTTGATCGACTCTTGCAAAATGTTCTTAGTTGTGACGTTGTTTCTGTGTTGATGAATGCACTTTATGAATCTGGTAATGAGTGTCTTATGAAAAATCATGCTGTTGATAAAGAGCTGTTGCAAATGGAAATTGAGAATCTAGTGAATAAGAATGAGAATCTTCATCGAATTAACAATGATGTGGAAAATAAATTTTTTGAACTTCAGAAAAGGCTTGACTGGTGTCAAAGCCAAAGTGCACAATTTGAAATTGATCTCCAAAATTAAAAAATGTCTTCGTCTTTTCAAAACAGTCATGACCCAAAAAGTCATGACTTGAGTGAAATCGATGTTTTACGACATAAAATGTTTGAGTACGAAAAAGAAATTGAGCATTTGAAACTGAGTTACAAAAATCGGTTTGATTCAATCAAAAGTTCACGAGTTCAGACACAAAACTCAAACATGAAACAAAAAGAGACTGAAGATTTGAAATCTCAATTATCTGAATTCGCCGATAAAAAGTTTGAAAATGTTTTGCAAAAGATTGAATCAATGAAAATGAAAAAGGTTGAGTCTCCAATCACAAAAGTTTTCTTTCCAAATCCCCTGTTCGAATCTAACACTCCAGTTTTTGAAAAGAAAACGGGGGAGAAAATGTATCGCTTTGATAATAAGATTGAAAATGATAATCATGTGCTTCAAACAAAAGTGGTTGAGCATGAAACACTGTTAGCTCAACGAACAAACGATTTTGAGGATGCCAAAACCGATTTTTTTCAGAAAAAGACCAAATTCGAAAATTATTTTGAAAGACTTGAAAAAGCAAACATTGAGTTCGAACGGAAATTGGCTCGTAAAACGGATGATTCAAAAGCTGAAAAAGATCAATTTTTGAAACAAATCGCCTCTTTGGAATCTAAATTGGCATCTCAAGATCATCTTCAAAAAGATTACAGTGATTTGAGAACTTCATACAATGCTTTAAGAGTGAAGTTTGAGGTTCTTAACCAATCAAAAGGAAAAGCTCCAATCTCAAATTTTTCATCAACAGAAGTGAGTGTTTCGAAGAAGGTTTACTCGGGTGAATCTTCAAGACCATTTTCGAAAAAGGTTTCCCAGTTTACAACCTATTCTTTGCAAAAAGGAAGGAAGTTTTCAAAGAAATCAAGTTTTTCTGAAACACTTACTTCTCAAAAGTTTTCAAATCTAAATGTCTCAAAAGAAAAGACTCATGCTTTTGAAACTCCACACTCTTGTTTTACGCAGGTAAAGCAAGTGTGGAGACCAAAACAATGTTGTTTAAAAACCCCAAAAGCTTCAAATGGAAAGAATTGAGTTTTTCAAACTCCATACTCTCGTTTTACACCGGTAAAGCAAGTGTGGAGACCAAAGCAAAGTCGTTCAAAACCTTTCAAATATTCAATATCAGAAATGCTTTCGCTGCAACATAAGAATGACTCTGCTTTGAACATTCCAAATACCGGAAGGTTTCCATTTATCACTAAAACAAATCTTCAAAGAGAACCCATGAGGTTCAACTCTAGATGGAAATCTTCTTCTTCAAGTTTTAAAACTCCAAGAGAAACACCGGGTTGCTCAAACAATTTTCAAAAGAAAAAGAGTTTTAAATCACCGTTGATTCCACGAGCGTTATTTCAAAATAAAACACCAGTTTTCATTCCGCGTTGGAATTCAACTTCTTTGAAAAGGATTGACACAGCTTACAAATGGATTTCAAAATATGGTAAACCCGTTGGCGCCGTGCTTAAATGGGTTCCCAAGGTTGTTGTCTAATCCTAAAACCAAGATGGCTTCTGAACACATCAGTTCAGGACCCGTGCTTTAAAGAAAGGAAAGTGCTTAATAAATAATTTTTTCGAGCACTTATCCTAAAAAAAAAATCTTCAATGGCTTGTAAGTATTTCAGCTTACAACCCGCGCTTAACCATAACGGCTTGTACACACATAACAGTGTACAACCCGCACTTGTAAAGAAAGGACCTTGAGGTACGTCTCAGTGCCTCAATCCTGATCAAAGGAGCGAAAGCTTCTTACTTATGAGCAAAATTAAACCAGAAAATTTTAACATTATTCTCAAAATTTTGCTCATAAGAACAAGTATTCCCTTGTCAAGGGGGAGTATTTGAAACATAATCTTTGTTCAAAACAACAAACGTTCTTGAAATTCTTCCCTAAAACTCAAAAACAGCATATTTTAATCATAAAGTTTTTCAAAAACATCATGAGTATGCTATTTTTGAGGGGGAGAAATAAAAGATGATTAAAATATGGTGTCTCGTTGCTAGAATCTCATGAGTGTAAGACTCAAGAATTGACCCTCGAATTGACGATAACTAAAGTTAGTAGTCGAAAGGACATGTCCTGGACGGGTAATAATTTCAAGCCAGTTTATCTAGTGATGTAAGCGTGTCTCGCGAAGGATATGTCTGAGTAGAATGTACCGATTTCGAGCAATTTTCTTTGAATCTGATCTGGACAGGTAATAATTTCAAGCCAGTTTAACTGGTGATGTAAGCGTGTCTCGCAACGATCAGGTTCATTGAAAGTCAATCAATTCAAAAGTGCCAACTCTTTCCGACATGTGCAAATTTCAAATTTATTACTTATGCGCACATGTTAAGGGGGAGTCTTTCTGAAAATCATCAAACTCTCAAGGTGACAACAAAATGTCTTTACAAATTATCGACACTTTGAGAGATTTTCAATGATTTTGGTTTTATGGCATCATTAGGATAGTCATGGAGTTATAAGGTGACTAAGGTTAGGGAAAAACCATCCTATGATCCGCCAGAGCCGGAGGGATCTACCCAAGGACAATACCAATAGTTTAGAACTAGAAAGTCCTAGGTATGATAATAAAAAGAAGAAAATGAATGAAAGGAGAAAGAAGGGGTTGAAGAATTAAAAAGAAAAGCAAAGAAAAGGGTGAAAAGAAATAGCCCTCCATTTGTTCAACCTTAGGGCAGACACCGGGTTCAATTCATAATCTACTGGTTGATGAGCATCACCAGTATTGAAGACTAAAGACGTCATGGACCCAGTGACGCACTAATAAACCTTCTAAGCCACTCAAGTGTCTCTCAAAAGACATTTGTTTCATTCACACGGAGAACCCTTCATAATCTATTGTCCTCTCATTACGAGAGTGTTGATATTGAAAAGGAGGCAATCTGCTCCACGCCTCCGACGACCAAACAAATATGCACTAATTGAGTCTAGAGCCATGAGATTCATCAAAAGATCTCTTAGGTACACTTAGTATTACTCTGCTGTTCTACATCATGGGCAGCAAATGTAAAATTAAGAAAGTGTCCTTCGCAGATCTTAGCAATCTGCCGAGAACATTCATGAGAAAAGTCACAATTGTGATTATCAATGATTGAATGGAAATCCTGCCAGAGCAACATCAAACAACTCTGACAGCAGGTCACTTCGGTAACTCCTTGTGGGTTACGCTTAGTGTTTTGCTCCAAAACGGTCTACAGTCGTGGGGTGATCTCCAGCGACTCACTGAATCGTGGGTGCACTTCGGTGTGTCCGTGTAAGCCCTTTCGGGGGTATCCGATTCAGAACGGCCTGGGCAAGGATTAGAGAAAGTCTTCACACTATGCTGTTGACGATCTCGAAGTCTGAGCCTATAAGTGCCGGTTGGTTCGTGCTGCTGCTGCTGCTGTGGAGGATCGAGAAGACCTGGAGTTCCACCAAGACTTCACCATGCTCATATCTTGAAGATACGTTCTTACAAAGACTCAGAAATATCAAAAGTTCAGAATATGTTGAAGAAAAGTCAAAGTTCAAGCACTACAACCTTTCACAAGATAAAGTTTGAAGAAGTAAGAACAAGTTGAAGAACCAAAGTCAAAAGACATGTGAGCATGGTGGAGAAGACAAGAAGACACCAGAAGTAAAGACCATTGGAGAATGGCAATCAGTACCATATCATATCACATCACAATCAAGAACAAAGAACAAAGATTTTGAAGACGTCAAAGCCAAAAGAAGCAAAGACGACGTCAAGCAACCTTGATGACCAATACTTAAGGGGAGATTGTTAGGAACACGTTTTCTATTTATTCAAGTATTGATCATAATGTAATAGGTTGCTTAGGCCTTTAATTATGATATAGAAGGCCCATGGGCTGTGTCATTTAGAAGGCCCATGGGCTGTGTCATGTAGAAGGCCCATGTAGAAGGCCCATGGCGCAGCGGAAGCGTGGTGGGCCCATAACCCACAGGTCCCAGGATCGGAACCTGGCTCTGATACCAATTGTCGAAACGTGTTTTTGTTAATTTATTGTGAATCGGGAGGTCTTGGATGATGAAAGATCATCATCTTCATGGTAAAGTTAGAGAGAGAAAGTGTAGAGTGAGAGAGATTGAAACCTGGTTATTTTATTAATAGAAATGAAAGGATAAAACACACACAAGCTTCAACCTCCTAGTGAAGGCTAGGAGGGCTTAAATAGGGCATCAAACACATGACTTTACAATATTGACGGTTTCAGTCCATGTGTTTGAGCCAAACATAATAACTAATATAATCCCAAATATGTTGTCACATTTTAGTGCGAGAAGCATTCCCAACAATCTTCCCCCAATGTGGCAACATATGGGATTACTTACATCATTTCCTACAAGTACAAATATAACTAAAGAAAGGTCTTCATAAGCTCTTCAAGTGCTGAGGATGACGACTGTTGACGCTCTTTGTCTTCATCTTGTACCTCGGCTTGAGAACTTTTCTTCATTTGTAGGTAAACGATGTAATATGCATGAAATGGGTTAACTTCCCCCCAATTCATGTTGCATGTCTTTAACGGCTTCTTCATATACTTCTTATTGGTGAAGTTTCTGAATCAGCTTCCCCCAAACTGACAACCGTCTTCAGCAGATTCGAAACTTTGATGTAGTTAACACGTCTTCTAACTTTTGAAGGTTGTAAGTACGCAGCGGAATTTGTAGATGACATCGTAAACCACACCAAGCAAATCTAACTAGTACTCAGTAACGATTGTGCTCAAATTCGGAAGTTCTGTTCGGGGGTAACATGCGAGAAATTAGCAAGATCTTCTCACATAAGTAGGCTACTTCACACTTCACAACCTGCGAAAGTTGAAACGAGTACGCCAAAATCACAAAACTGAACCACTGATCATCTCTGCGGACGTCTTCTGGTAGTAATAACGTTGTAAGCTCGATCACGTGAGTCTGTTATGTGTCCCCGATGTGCACATTTCTTCCCCCTGAATGCAGATCCATCTGGAAAAAGAGTGTTTTCGCAAAAAATGCAAGAAAAGTCAAAGAAAGTCAAAGCACATCTACTCTCTCTTCCCCCACGATGTCTTCGCGGAATCGGAAACATACACACTATGGTTACGATGGAAACGGAGGCAGCGTATACCCTGTATGTCCAATTAAGCGAAGATGTGTGAAGTACCATAAATAGCCCGTGAGAATCAACTACTGATAAAATCTCTACTCTTCTATACTCTACTCATCTAACTCTTTACCGACCCTATTATCATTCCGACGGCTTTTTGTAGTGACCACTGATGGAGAAAACCCAGTATTGCGAACTTGAGACCGAAGTAAAATAACCCGAACTTGTGACTTAAACTTGCACTATTGTCTGACTAAGAACCTATACTGAGCACTACAATGTAACTCCTTTAAGCATAGGTCGGTTCATATACCCATCCAACCATCCTTTACTGTATATGAACTCATCTTGGATATCCACATCTTTGTGTGACACTTGAGCACTACAACGTAACTCCTTTAAAGTGATAACTATACTCTGTGAGCACAACAACGTAACTCCTTACATCAAGTATAACTAGATAACTCAAGTCTTAATCATTTTGAAGGTTATAAGCTCGAACAAGGATCTCGAAGAATCATGCATCCAACCAACCCCGATATCTTCAAGATACTAAGTACACGCACCCGTGATATCCCACTTCAACCTCAAATAAATAATAAAGAATTAACCCCGTATTCACATCTTGCGGTTCAATACCCAACACTAGCCTTTTGACGGTTTAAGTGAACTATGATAATGGTTTTTCCCGATCTTGTCAAAAACGTATCCCGTGAAAATTAGTAACAAACCAAAATCCCACTCCTGTACGCCAAATATTATATAAAAAAATTAACTCAATGTATTTAATATACATTTGAATAATCACATTTCAGCCCATTAATTTGATATAACTATTCAGCTGGTAAAACAAATCCACCAGCCCATTGATGATGTACTGATTCAGTTTAATATACTTTGACAACAGCCCATTGAGTAAAAGATGAAGCCTGGTCCAAGCATAATCCCTAAATACTAGTGATTAATACACTTGTGCAAACCTAATGCCACTCACATAAGAATATCCAGCGCCCCCATCCACACATACACGCTCCCCAATAAAATAGATCTAATCCTCTCACTCAGATCTTATCTCCAAAATGACATCAAATCTCAGTATCATCAATCATAATTGATCAATACTATCTTGTTAACACAACAATTTGAACCGAATCAAAGAACACAAACGCCACTTTGTCTTCTTTCAATTTGGTTAGTTTTGAAGTGCAAGAAGACCACGACCATAAGGACCACGGCTTTATGATCCTTTGGAGGGTCACGGTAGGTTCCTTCATGATTTTTTTCGTTTTATATTTGGTCCTTGAACGAATTTAAAGAAAGAAGATAACTTTATAGTTATATTTCTTATCTTTTGAATTCAGATAGTTATTATGAAGCGAGGCTTCAAATATGATCTATGATGATGTTCTTTCTTTCGATTTGTTCGACCTTTAAAGGTTTGATAATACTTTGAGTTATGCGAAATGAAAGAAACTGAGATCAATTGATTTTCATTACTTTTTCTCTTCGAGTCATAGTTGAGATATGAAGTGTCGATTGGGGTTTAGATTAGATGTTGAGTTGTTTGTGGTCTATGCGAATGAGGTTAAACTGAGGACAGTGAGGCTTTTGGTATATGGGTTTGTCTATATTGGTTTGTCTACTAGTCTTATGAAATCGTTCGATCAAAATGAAATCGTTTGATAAGTATAGTCGTTCGATGTTAAATCGTTCGATGTTAAAATCGTTCGATCAGCCGAAGAGAAAGTCTAACTCGACTACTCTTAAATCGTTCGATGGATCCAATTGTTCGACTAAAGTAAATTGTTCGACCAAACAAGTCTTCACGGGAATAATCCAATTAGTCACAAAAAAATGATAAAGTTGTACGCAGGACTGAATATAGACAGAAAGGTGGACCAGATACATTTAGATCCACACATAAAAAAATACGACTTTTGACAAGAAAAAATCACTCAAAACAACCAAAACTAATAACCTGGCTCTAATACCAATTGTCGGAACGTGTTTTGGTTAATTTATTGTAAATCGGGAGGTCTTAGATGATGAAAGATCATCATCTTCATGGTAAAGTTAGAGAGAGAAAGTGTAGAGTGAGAGAGATGGAAACCTGGTTATTTTATTAATAGAAATGAAAGGATAAAACACACACAAGCTTCAACCTCCTAGTGAAGGCTAGGAGGGCTTAAATAGGGCATCAAACACATGACTTTACAATATTGACGGTTTCAGTCCATGTGTTTGAGCCAAACATAATAACTAATATAATCCCAAATATGTTGTCACATTTTAGTGCGAGAAGCATTCCCAACAAGGGTACTATTGAATTATTCGTCGTGAAGACTGAATACCAACTCGCCGATCTATTTACTAAAGCCCTTCCAAAAAGAGAGGTTTGATAACTTAGTTCGACGAATTGGAATGCGAAGTCTAACTCCCGAAGAGTTAGAAAGTCTTCTCGAATCTTCTTGAATTATCTCAAAAAGCTTCGCATGTAAATATTTTTGAAAAAACAAAATACAAAATTTGAAAAACAAACAAAAAGAAAATACAAAATTTGAAAAACCAACAAAAACAACACAAACATAGAAAAATTTCAAAAATACAAAAACGGTAAAAAATATAAAAACCAAAAAAATTTTCTCACGACATGTCTCTCGTATAATCAATATTCTGTACGTATCTAGAAATGTCATTCAACAATGATACGGACATGTACTGATGCTTGAGCGAGAGTTCATTTAAATGGATTCTGAGAAAACTCGCTCTAAAACCCTACTTAACCCAATGGCTTCTAATCATACCAGATTAAAACCCGCACCAAACATCAGACTTCTGGACATTTCATTTCAGGACTCGTACCACAAGGAGCTCAGTCACTACTACTGAAAAAACCAACAAATCAAGAACTGGACACATCTTCGAGTATATGTATGATGAGTACTAGTGGTGGAGCTTCGACAAATGAATCATAACAACATTCCGCTGCACCCCTCAACAACATCAACCACCACCACCACAAATGCATTTACAACATTAGAAGCTGACGCACCAACTCCCTCTACGTCATCAACATCTACTCTCCAGCAACTCCAGTAATTGAGATTAATGTTACCAAGAGTTGATGAGCAAAACCCAAACCACACCAATTCAAGAAAAACAACAACAAAACGATGTCGTGTTAGAAGAAGAACCATTTGAAAACCCGTTTGCAACGGATTCTGCTGAATCTTCTTCAAGGTTACATGAACCATCTAACACGCATTCGTCAAATCCAAGGTACCCTTCAACGTTACAGTGGACTAAAGACCATCCAATAGATCACGTTATTGGTGAACCTTCAAGGCCAGTTCAGACGAGAAGACAACTTGCCACCGATTGCGACATGTGCATCTTTACCTGCTCATCAGTCTAAAAGAGCCAAAGAACATTCGGGAAGCAATGGCAGACAATGCATGGATTGAAGCAATGCAGGAAGAACTTCTCCAATATAAATTACATGACACTTGAGATTTAGTGCCGAGACCAATTGACAAACTCGTCATTGATCTTAAGTGGTTATGGAAGAACAAAAAGGATGAAGAGATAACTGTCATTCGCAACAAAGCTCATCTCGTGGCCAAGGGATTCAGACAGGAAGAGGGAATATATTTTGAATAGTCATTCGCGCCAGTAGCAAGGATTGAGGCAATCAGGTATTTTCTTAGCATACGCGGCTCACAAGAACATCACGTCTATCAGATGGATATCAAGACGGCTTTCTTGAATGGAACTCTTAAAGAAGAAGTGTACGTGAGTCAGCCAGATAGATTCATTGACAAAGATCATCCGTACTACGTCTACAAACTAAAGATAGCTATCTATGGTTTGAAACAAGCCCCCACGGGCATGTTATGACGAGTTATCATCTTTCCTAATTCAAAATCATTTCACCAAAGGAACAATTGACCCGACCATGTTTACTAAAAAAATCAAAGATGACATTTTGATTGTTCAGATTTATGTGGACGACATTATTTTTGGGTCCACTAATCCGAAACATTCAAAACATTTTGAAAATCTCATGAAAAGCAAATTTGAAATGTCCATGTTGGGGGAATTAAAATTCTTTTTGGGTTTACAAATTCATCAAACCCCACGTGGTATTTTATAAATCAAGCTAAATACACTATTGAATTTTAAAGAAACATGGAATGGAAAATTGTGACTCTGTTGGTACACCAATGGTCACTTCACCCAAAATAGAAGCTGATCTATATGGGAAACCCATCGATCCGAAAAAATATCAAGCATGATTGGTTCCTCATGTATCTAACAGCTAGCCGACCCAATATACATTTTGCTGTGTGTTTGTTAGCAAGATTTCAGGCAAAACCTACAGAACTGCACCTCCAAGAGGTCAAACGAATCTTCCGGTATCTACGAAAACCATCAACATGGAACTTTGGTATCCGAAGGATCGGAGTTCAAGCTCATAGCCTTTTCAGATGCAGACCATGCTGGTTGCCAAGAAACAGCAAAGAACACATCCGGGGAGCTCAATTTTTGGGAGAAAAGCTAGTAGGCTGGTCATCAAGGAAACAAGACTGTACGGCATTATCAACCACTGAAGCCAAGTATGTGTCTCTATCTGCTCCAAGATTATGGTTTCTCTTTCGATCGCATTCCTATCTATTGTGACTGGAAAAGTGCCATCGCCATCTCGTGCAATCCCGTGCAACACTCGAAGACCAAGCATATTAGAGTCCGCTAATCACTTCATAAAGAACATGTCGAAGAGGGTTGTTAGGAACACGTTTGTATTATTCAAGTATTGATCATAATGTAATAGGTTGCTTAGGCCTTTAAGTTTGTTTTAGGCCCAGCCCATGTAGAAGGCCCATGGGCTGTGTCATTTAGTTAATTAATTATGATGTTTAGGGCTACAAGCCCATCCTTATGTAAAAACTATAAATACCCCCTCCCATTACAAGGAAGGGGTTGGTTGATGAATGCTTAAACATTTCCATATTATGATGATCATCTTCCAATCTCTCTTTCTCTCTCTAGCTTTCTCTCTCTAGATTTAGGGCTTATTAATGTTTAATCTTTAGTAGCTTAATTCATAAAAGTTTAAAACATCAAGTGGTATCATTCGCCTAGGGGTAATTTAGGCTGTTAAAAGATTAGATTTAAGAAAAAAATCTACGGTTTCATCCGGGTTCTTACTGTATCAGACTTATTTGATTGAACGAGTTGTTTGGTCGAACAATTGGATCCATCGAACATTTAAGAGTAGTTCGAGTTAGACTTTCTCTTCGGTTGATCGAACGATTTTAACATCGAACGATTTAACATCGAACGATTTTACATCGAACGATTAAAAGTCGAACGATCGAAAGATTAGTCGAACAATTTAAAAGTTATTCGAACGATTGAAAGTCGAACGATTGAAGATTAGTCGAACAATTTATAGTTAGTCGAACGATTGATATATAGTTGAACGAGTCAGTTTTACTCTTCTTAAAACAAAGACTCGTACGAGCCACAAAAGTTAAACCATCATCGATCTATCTTCCTCAACTCACCACTGAACACGAAAAGGAAAGGGTTTAAGATCTCAGATTCTCTCTTGCTTCCATATACGATTCGTTCTTAAAAGAAAATTCATATTCGAATCCTACAAGTTAAAACAAAAACCATACGGTTTTCATCCCCACTTTGATTCGGTTCAATCTAACAAGAAAAAGAAATACCAAATGATCTCAGTTTTATTTGATTCGAACAACCACTCAAGAAATTAACCGTTCGAAATCATTCAACCATCACGGATCAATAAACTAGCCTCAAGTGTTTTCTTTAATATTCGAACCTTATTTCAAAGAAAAGAACAAAATGAAACCATTTCATCCCTCTTTTGGTTCGGTATAATCGAAAAACAAGAATCAAAACACATACTTACTTTGGTGCTCGAGGGACGAATTTTTCTTGTGTTTATATCATTGGTTCAAATTCACTTCACTGAAGAGAAAAGAAGCAGCTTGACTGCGTGTGTGTTCAAAGTGAAGTGAGAGATTAGGGTTTATTAGAGTGGTAAGTGGTGATTTTATATTGAGACAATTTAGGGTTAACTCTATTGGACTCCTATTCAACTTGGGCTGACTTCAGTATTGGGTTAAGTGTTGGACTCGTGGGGTTAAGTGGTGACTTTATTGTTCACACATGTCTGATTTTTTTAAAAGTGTATACTCGGTAGAATTTTTTTTTGAAACTAAGAAATTCAAGCTGGTTATTTTGATCACGGACATAATTAAGGATCACGTTATTGTTCGAGTTTTGTTATCCGAGAGTGATTATAGTTTGGGTTGAGATTATTCAGGTTTGTAGTTTGTCGACTTTCTTCACTTTATCAAGTTTGTGAGATCTATCACGTTTCATAAGAATATTCCGAGTTTCTAGTGTAAAATCCTCCGAGGTTCAACGATTGAATTCTCTGAGTTTCTAGAGTAAAATCCTCAGTGTTTGTTCAAGATTATTCACCGTTCAAAAATCTAATCTTCAACAACAACCGTTTTTATCCTTTAAAGATCCTACATCTACAAGCTACTTCAAGATTAATCTTTCCTCGTTTCACAAGTTCCTTCAACAACCGTTATTCAACCTTGTGTGTGACACATCAACTTTACGCATTTTAGTTTGATTCTTCCGATTTCATCGCAACAATCAAGGGGAGAGAAAATGCATCAATCAAGGTCGCAAGTTAATGAACAGATGTCACTATCTCTAATTTTTCACCATCAGACCTTGTTTCTCAAGGATCTCAAGAGAGAGATACACAAGAGCTATTAATGCAAGCAAAAGAGAGAGAAACGAAAGAGAAATGCAATGAAATGATTCAAAATCTCAAAGAGAAGGTCGCATTATTAACAAAGGACAATGAGTGCTACAAATTTCAACTTTCGGGATATCAAAAATTAGAAAAACGTGAAAAGGTTTTGAGAAAGCATTCCAACAAGAATATGTCAAAGTTCAAGATTTGCAAAACCAAGTACGTGAATTAACCGATTCTAAGGCTGTGCTTCTTTCTCAAAAAGAAAAGGATCAATTTGAATTCAAAAAACAAATTGATTCCTTAAATTCTGAGCTGTTAAAAACTCAATCTGAGCTTTCAACTTCTCAAAATCAACTTCTTGAGGAAAAGCAAGCCAGCAGCAAACGTGTTGATTCATATCTTGAGGATATCGTCACCTTGGAAGCACAAATTAAAGAATTTCAAAAAAATTGTGTATAAAAATGGTGAATCCATCACTCAAATCCAACAACTAACGGTAAAACCAAATCCGAAAGGACACGGATTTGCCCTTGGTAGTGATTACCCACGTGGTCTCTCAAAAGCATTCAGTAAAAATCCCAAGATATACAATGCAGAATTATTGTTTGATGACACTTTTGAGCAAGATGATATATATGGTAATGATGAGGAAAAATTTATGATCTTGAACGTCCAAACAAGTTTGAGAGTCGATCAAAAAAAAATCTTTCAATCGGAGATCCTTCAAAAGCAAGAGATTTTTGAAAACAGGATTATGATTACAACGCAAGACCTCATATAAGCAAATCATTTGTGCCACCAAAAGATAAACCAGAACAAACGTTGTTAAAAACCTACATGAATACCTCTTCTTCAGTAAATTCTGTGTCCCAAACAGATGCACAAATTACAGATTCTTTGACAAAGGAAGATGTTAATCCAGAAATGCCTACAGTTTTTAAAACTCTTAAATATTTTGAGACATTTATGGAGGACATCAAATTTTTAGAAAACGAAATTGAGTTTAACTCAAAAATCACCGTCTCAGCTTTTTTCTCTCGTATGGAGAAAGAAAAGCGAGAGGTTCTTCAAAACAAAATTTTACCTCACGTCAAACATCTGAAGAAACGTGCAACTCAATGGGAAGAGGATTTACAGACAGAAATGGTATCTATGAAGGACATTTTCAAAGCAAAAGACGTCATAATTCATAAACAAAATCTTCACAAACAATATTTGAAAAATGAAGTTGATCGACTCTTGCAAAATGTTCTTAGTTGTGACGTTGTTTCTGTGTTGATGAATCTGGTAATGAGTGTCTTATGAAAAATCATGCTGTTGATAAAAAGCTGTTGCAAATGGAAATTGAGAATCTAGTGAATAAGAATGAGAATCTTCATCGAATTAACAATGATGTGGAAAATAAATTTTTTGAACTTCAGAAAAGGCTTGACTGGTGTCAAAGCCAAAGTGCACAATTTGAAATTGATCTCCAAAATCAAAAAATGTCTTCGTCTTTTCAAAACAGTCATGACCCAAAAAGTCATGACTTGAGTGAAATCGATGTTTTACGACATAAAATGTTTGAGTACGAAAAAGAAATTGAGCATTTGAAACTGAGTTACAAAAATCGGTTTGATTCAATCAAAAGTTCACGAGTTCAGACACAAAACTCAAACATGAAACAAAAAGAGACTGAAGATTTGAAATCTCAATTATCTGAATTCGCCGATAAAAAGTTTGAAAATGTTTTGCAAAAGATTGAATCAATGAAAATGAAAAAGGTTGAGTCTCCAATCACAAAAGTTTTCTTTCCAAATCCCCTGTTCGAATCTAACACTCCAGTTTTTGAAAAGAAAACGGGGGAGAAAATGTATCGCTTTGATAATAAGATTGAAAATGATAATCATGTGCTTCAAACAAAAGTGGTTGAGCATGAAACACTGTTAGCTCAACGAACAAACGATTTTGAGGATGCCAAAACCGATTTTTTTCAGAAAAAGACCAAATTCGAAAATTATTTTGAAAGACTTGAAAAAGCAAACATTGAGTTCGAACGAAATTGGCTCGTAAAACGGATGATTCAAAAGCTGAAAAAGATCAATTTTTGAAACAAATCGCCTCTTTGGAATCTAAATTGGCATCTCAAGATCATCTTCAAAAAGATTACAGTGATTTGAGAACTTCATACAATGCTTTAAGAGTGAAGTTTGAGGTTCTTAACCAATCAAAAGGAAAAGCTCCAATCTCAAATTTTTCATCAACAGAAGTGAGTGTTTCGAAGAAGGTTTACTCGGGTGAATCTTCAAGACCATTTTCGAAAAAGGTTTCCCAGTTTACAACCTATTCTTTGCAAAAAGGAAGGAAGTTTTCAAAGAAATCAAGTTTTTCTGAAACACTTACTTCTCAAAAGTTTTCAAATCTAAATGTCTCAAAAGAAAAGACTCATGCTTTTGAAACTCCACACTCTTGTTTTACGCAGGTAAAGCAAGTGTGGAGACCAAAACAATGTTGTTTAAAAACCCCAAAAGCTTCAAATGGAAAGAATTGAGTTTTTCAAACTCCATACTCTCGTTTTACACCGGTAAAGCAAGTGTGGAGACCAAAGCAAAGTCGTTCAAAACCTTTCAAATATTCAATATCAGAAATGCTTTCGCTGCAACATAAGAATGACTCTGCTTTGAACATTCCAAATACCGGAAGGTTTCCATTTATCACTAAAACAAATCTTCAAAGAGAACCCATGAGGTTCAACTCTAGATGGAAATCTTCTTCTTCAAGTTTTAAAACTCCAAGAGAAACACCGGGTTGCTCAAACAATTTTCAAAAGAAAAAGAGTTTTAAATCACCGTTGATTCCACGAGCGTTATTTCAAAATAAAACACCAGTTTTCATTCCGCGTTGGAATTCAACTTCTTTGAAAAGGATTGACACAGCTTACAAATGGATTTCAAAATATGGTAAACCCGTTGGCGCCGTGCTTAAATGGGTTCCCAAGGTTGTTGTCTAATCCTAAAACCAAGATGGCTTCTGAACACATCAGTTCAGGACCCGTGCTTTAAAGAAAGGAAAGTGCTTAATAAATAATTTTTTCGAGCACTTATCCTAAAAAAAAAATCTTCAATGGCTTGTAAGTATTTCAGCTTACAACCCGCGCTTAACCATAACGGCTTGTACACACATAACAGTGTACAACCCGCACTTGTAAAGAAAGGACCTTGAGGTACGTCTCAGTGCCTCAATCCTGATCAAAGGAGCGAAAGCTTCTTACTTATGAGCAAAATTAAACCAGAAAATTTTAACATTATTCTCAAAATTTTGCTCATAAGAACAAGTATTCCCTTGTCAAGGGGGAGTATTTGAAACATAATCTTTGTTCAAAACAACAAACGTTCTTGAAATTCTTCCCTAAAACTCAAAAACAGCATATTTTAATCATAAAGTTTTTCAAAAACATCATGAGTATGCTATTTTTGAGGGGGAGAAATAAAAGATGATTAAAATATGGTGTCTCGTTGCTAGAATCTCATGAGTGTAAGACTCAAGAATTGACCCTCGAATTGACGATAACTAAAGTTAGTAGTCGAAAGGACATGTCCTGGACGGGTAATAATTTCAAGCCAGTTTATCTAGTGATGTAAGCGTGTCTCGCGAAGGATATGTCTGAGTAGAATGTACCGATTTCGAGCAATTTTCTTTGAATCTGATCTGGACAGGTAATAATTTCAAGCCAGTTTAACTGGTGATGTAAGCGTGTCTCGCAACGATCAGGTTCATTGAAAGTCAATCAATTCAAAAGTGCCAACTCTTTCCGACATGTGCAAATTTCAAATTTATTACTTATGCGCACATGTTAAGGGGGAGTCTTTCTGAAAATCATCAAACTCTCAAGGTGACAACAAAATGTCTTTACAAATTATCGACACTTTGAGAGATTTTCAATGATTTTGGTTTTATGGCATCATTAGGATAGTCATGGAGTTATAAGGTGACTAAGGTTAGGGAAAAACCATCCTATGATCCGCCAGAGCCGGAGGGATCTACCCAAGGACAATACCAATAGTTTAGAACTAGAAAGTCCTAGGTATGATAATAAAAAGAAGAAAATGAATGAAAGGAGAAAGAAGGGGTTGAAGAATTAAAAAGAAAAGCAAAGAAAAGGGTGAAAAGAAATAGCCCTCCATTTGTTCAACCTTAGGGCAGACACCGGGTTCAATTCATAATCTACTGGTTGATGAGCATCACCAGTATTGAAGACTAAAGACGTCATGGACCCAGTGACGCACTAATAAACCTTCTAAGCCACTCAAGTGTCTCTCAAAAGACATTTGTTTCATTCACACGGAGAACCCTTCATAATCTATTGTCCTCTCATTACGAGAGTGTTGATATTGAAAAGGAGGCAATCTGCTCCACGCCTCCGACGACCAAACAAATATGCACTAATTGAGTTTAGAGCCATGAGATTCATCAAAAGATCTCTTAGGTACACTTAGTATTACTCTGCTGTTCTACATCATGGGCAGCAAATGTAAAATTAAGAAAGTGTCCTTCGCAGATCTTAGCAATCTGCCGAGAACATTCATGAGAAAAGTCACAATTGTGATTATCAATGATTGAATGGAAATCCTGCCAGAACAACATCAAACAACTCTGACAGCAGGTCACTTCGGTAACTCCTTGTGGGTTACGCTTAGTGTTTTGCTCCAAAACGGTCTACAGTCGTGGGGTGATCTCCAGCGACTCACTGAATCGTGGGTGCACTTCGGTGTTTCCGTGTAAGCCCTTTCGGGGGTATCCGATTCAGAACGGCCTGGGCAAGGATTAGAGAAAGTCTTCACACTATGCTGTTGACGATCTCGAAGTCTGAGCCTATAAGTGCCGGTTGGTTCGTGCTGCTGCTGCTCGCTGTGGAGGATCGAGAAGACCTGGAGTTCCACCAAGACTTCTCCATGCTCATATCTTGAAGATACGTTCTTACAAAGACTCAGAAATATCAAAAGTTCAGAATATGTTGAAGAAAAGTCAAAGTTCAAGCACTACAACCTTTCACAAGATAAAGTTTGAAGAAGTAAGAACAAGTTGAAGAACCAAAGTCAAAAGACATGTGAGCATGGTGGAGAAGACAAGAAGACACCAGAAGTAAAGACCATTGGAGAATGGCAATCAGTACCATATCATATCACATCACAATCAAGAACAAAGAACAAAGATTTTGAAGACGTCAAAGCCAAAAGAAGCAAAGACGACGTCAAGCAACCTTGATGACCAATACTTAAGGGGAGATTGTTAGGAACACGTTTTCTATTTATTCAAGTATTGATCATAATGTAATAGGTTGCTTAGGCCTTTAATTATGATATAGAAGGCCCATGGGCTGTGTCATTTAGAAGGCCCATGGGCTGTGTCATGTAGAAGGCCCATGTAGAAGGCCCATGGCGCAGCGGAAGCGTGGTGGGCCCATAACCCACAGGTCCCAGGATCGGAACCTGGCTCTGATACCAATTGTCGAAACGTGTTTTTGTTAATTTATTGTGAATCGGGAGGTCTTGGATGATGAAAGATCATCATCTTCATGGTAAAGTTAGAGAGAGAAAGTGTAGAGTGAGAGAGATTGAAACCTGGTTATTTTATTAATAGAAATGAAAGGATAAAACACACACAAGCTTCAACCTCCTAGTGAAGGCTAGGAGGGCTTAAATAGGGCATCAAACACATGACTTTACAATATTGACGGTTTCAGTCCATGTGTTTGAGCCAAACATAATAACTAATATAATCCCAAATATGTTGTCACATTTTAGTGCGAGAAGCATTCCCAACAATCTTCCCCCAATGTGGCAACATATGGGATTACTTACATCATTTCCTACAAGTACAAATATAACTAAAGAAAGGTCTTCATAAGCTCTTCAAGTGCTGAGGATGACGACTGTTGACGCTCTTTGTCTTCATCTTGTACCTCGGCTTGAGAACTTTTCTTCATTTGTAGGTAAACGATGTAATATGCATGAAATGGGTTAACTTCCCCCCAATTCATGTTGCATGTCTTTAACGGCTTCTTCATATACTTCTTATTGGTGAAGTTTCTGAATCAGCTTCCCCCAAACTGACAACCGTCTTCAGCAGATTCGAAACTTTGATGTAGTTAACACGTCTTCTAACTTTTGAAGGTTGTAAGTACGCAGCGGAATTTGTAGATGACATCGTAAACCACACCAAGCAAATCTAACTAGTACTCAGTAACGATTGTGCTCAAATTCGGAAGTTCTGTTCGGGGGTAACATGCGAGAAATTAGCAAGATCTTCTCACATAAGTAGGCTACTTCACACTTCACAACCTGCGAAAGTTGAAACGAGTACGCCAAAATCACAAAACTGAACCACTGATCATCTCTGCGGACGTCTTCTGGTAGTAATAACGTTGTAAGCTCGATCACGTGAGTCTGTTATGTGTCCCCGATGTGCACATTTCTTCCCCCTGAATGCAGATCCATCTGGAAAAAGAGTGTTTTCGCAAAAAATGCA
Source organism: Artemisia tridentata subsp. tridentata (assembly GCA_021014915.2). Taxonomy (NCBI): domain Eukaryota; kingdom Viridiplantae; phylum Streptophyta; class Magnoliopsida; order Asterales; family Asteraceae; genus Artemisia; species Artemisia tridentata. The sequence goes on from CP139507.1 coordinate 449,268,603, forward strand.
AGAAAAGTCAAAGAAAGTCAAAGCACATCTACTCTCTCTTCCCCCACGATGTCTTCGCGGAATCGGAAACATACACACTATGGTTACGATGGAAACGGAGGCAGCGTATACCCTGTATGTCCAATTAAGCGAAGATGTGTGAAGTACCATAAATAGCCCGTGAGAATCAACTACTGATAAAATCTCTACTCTTCTATACTCTACTCATCTAACTCTTTACCGACCCTATTATCATTCCGACGGCTTTTTGTAGTGACCACTGATGGAGAAAACCCAGTATTGCGAACTTGAGACCGAAGTAAAATAACCCGAACTTGTGACTTAAACTTGCACTATTGTCTGACTAAGAACCTATACTGAGCACTACAATGTAACTCCTTTAAGCATAGGTCGGTTCATATACCCATCCAACCATCCTTTACTGTATATGAACTCATCTTGGATATCCACATCTTTGTGTGACACTTGAGCACTACAACGTAACTCCTTTAAAGTGATAACTATACTCTGTGAGCACAACAACGTAACTCCTTACATCAAGTATAACTAGATAACTCAAGTCTTAATCATTTTGAAGGTTATAAGCTCGAACAAGGATCTCGAAGAATCATGCATCCAACCAACCCCGATATCTTCAAGATACTAAGTACACGCACCCGTGATATCCCACTTCAACCTCAAATAAATAATAAAGAATTAACCCCGTAGTCACATCTTGCGGTTCAATACCCAACACTAGCCTTTTGACGGTTTAAGTGAACTATGATAATGGTTTTTCCCGATCTTGTCAAAAACGTATCCCCGTGAAAATTAGTAACAAACCAAAATCCCACTCCTGTACGCCAAATATTATATAAAAAAATTAACTCAATGTATTTAATATACATTTGAATAATCACATTTCAGCCCATTAATTTGATATAACTATTCAGCTGGTAAAACAAATCCACCAGCCCATTGATGATGTACTGATTCAGTTTAATATACTTTGACAACAGCCCATTGAGTAAAAGATGAAGCCTGGTCCAAGCATAATCCCTAAATACTAGTGATTAATACACTTGTGCAAACCTAATGCCACTCACATAAGAATATCCAGCGCCCCCATCCACACATACACGCTCCCCAATAAAATAGATCTAATCCTCTCACTCAGATCTTATCTCCAAAATGACATCAAATCTCAGTATCATCAATCATAATTGATCAATACTATCTTGTTAACACAACAATTTGAACCGAATCAAAGAACACAAACGCCACTTCGTCTTATTTCAATTTGATTAGTTTTGAAGTGCAAGAAGACCACGACCATAAGGACCACGGCTTTATGATCCTTTGGAGGGTCACGGTAGGTTCCTTCATGATTTTTTTCATTTTATATTTGGTCCTTGAACGAATTTAAAGAAAGAAGATAACTTTATAGTTATATTTCTTATCTTTTGAATTCAGATAGTTATTATGAAGCGAGGCTTCAAATATGATCTATGATGATGTTCTTTCTTTCGATTTGTTCGACCTTTAAAGGTTTGATAATACTTTGAGTTATGCGAAATGAAAGAAACTGAGATCAATTGATTTTCATTACTTTTTCTCTTCGAGTCATAGTTGAGATATGAAGTGTCGATTGGGGTTTAGATTAGATGTTGAGTTGTTTGTGGTCTATGCGAATGAGGTTAAACTGAGGACAGTGAGGCTTTTGGTATATGGGTTTGTCTATATTGGTTTGTCTACTGGTCTTATGAAATCGTTCGATCAAAATGAAATCGTTTGATAAGTATAGTCGTTCGATGTTAAATCGTTCGATGTTAAAATCGTTCGATCAGCCGAAGAGAAAGTCTAACTCGACTACTCTTAAATCGTTCGATGGATCCAATTGTTCGACTAAAGTAAATTGTTCGACCAAACAAGTCTTCACGGGAATAATCCAATTAGTCACAAAAAAATGATAAAGTTGTACGCAGGACTGAATATAGACAGAAAGGTGGACCAGATACATTTAGATCCACACATAAAAAAATACGACTTTTGACAAGAAAAAATCACTCAAAACAACCAAAACTAATAACCTGGCTCTAATACCAATTGTCGGAACGTGTTTTGGTTAATTTATTGTAAATCGGGAGGTCTTAGATGATGAAAGATCATCATCTTCATGGTAAAGTTAGAGAGAGAAAGTGTAGAGTGAGAGAGATGGAAACCTGGTTATTTTATTAATAGAAATGAAAGGATAAAACACACACAAGCTTCAACCTCCTAGTGAAGGCTAGGAGGGCTTAAATAGGGCATCAAACACATGACTTTACAATATTGACGGTTTCAGTCCATGTGTTTGAGCCAAACATAATAACTAATATAATCCCAAATATGTTGTCACATTTTAGTGCGAGAAGCATTCCCAACAAGGGTACTATTGAATTATTCGTCGTGAAGACTGAATACCAACTCGCCGATCTATTTACTAAAGCCCTTCCAAAAGAGAGGTTTGATAACTTAGTTCGACGAATTGGAATGCGAAGTCTAACTCCCGAAGAGTTAGAAAGTCTTCTCGAATCTTCTTGAATTATCTCAAAAAGCTTCGCATGTAAATATTTTTGAAAAAACAAAATACAAAATTTGAAAAACAAACAAAAAGAAAATACAAAATTTGAAAAACCAACAAAAACAACACAAACATAGAAAAATTTCAAAAATACAAAAACGGTAAAAAATATAAAAACCAAAAAAATTTTCTCACGACATGTCTCTCGTATAATCAATATTCTGTACGTATCTAGAAATGTCATTCAACAATGATACGGACATGTACTGATGCTTGAGCGAGAGTTCATTTAAATGTTTTCTAAAACATGTCGTTTCTCAAAATTTCTTCACAACGGCTTTCATATACTTCAATACGAAACCCGCGCTACAATGATGACTTCTGATTATTTCAGATCAGGACTCACAATGTTAATGGCATATTAAAAAAAAATCCTTGAGCACATGATCAAGATTTTTCAAAAAGAAAAACAAAATGTTCCAAATTTTGTTCTCAAGATTTTTCACAAAGATAACTCCCTCTATACCCTTAAATGATTTTAAACTCGAATGTTTAAAAATACGCTTTATTTAAGGGGGAGTATAAAAAGAAAAACAAAATGTTCCAAATCATGCTAAAATGATCCGTCTATCTCTCCAAAAAGCTCTCATTTTAATCAGTTGATATCAAAAATATCACTACATGCTATTTTTGAGGGAGAGAAGACGTGATTAAAATGTGATCAAAAGTTTAAGGATCGTAGATTGAATCTAAAAAGAGCTCTACAAAAAGACTCAGCATGAACCCTCGAATTGACGAAAGCTAAATGTCTGTAATCGAAAAGACTTATCCGGGACGGGTAATAATTTCAAGCTGGTTATCCAGTGATGTAAACGTGTCTCGCAAAGGACTTGTCTGAGTAGAATGTGCCAATTCGAGAGTTGATCTTTGAATATGACCGGGACGGGTAATAATTTCAAGCTATTCTAACAAGTGATGTAAACGTGTCTCGCAATGGTCATGTTCATTGAAAATAGATCAATTCAAAAATGTGTGAACTATACCCAACATGTGCAAATTTATCTTAAAAAATATAAGAGCACATGTGAAGGGGGAGTATTTCAGAAAATGCAAAACTCTCGAAGTGTTAACTAAATGTGTTTCATTCATAAACACTTTGAGAGATTTTTCACAAAAGGTTTTATGGCAAGTGATCAATAAATCTAGGATAATCATGGAGTAATAAGGTGATTATGGTTAGGTTTATGTCCTATGATCCGCCAGAGCCGGAGGGATCTACCCAAGGACAATTCCAATATATTAAGAATTAGAATTTCTTAGGAAAGATTTAAAAAAGAGTAAATGAGAAAGGGATAGAAGGGGTTGAAGAATTAAAAAGAAAAGTTTATGAAAGGGTGAAAAGAAATAGCCCTCCATGAAAACTTAGGGCAACCGGGTCAATACATCTGCTATCGGTTATTACAAACATGATACTGATATTGAAGACAAGTCGTCATGGACCCAGTGACTCGCTGCACAAACCCCTCCTAGCCACTCAGATATCTCTTAAAAGATATTTGTTTCATTTCTCACGGAGAACACTGCATAATCTATCAGCCTCTCACTCCGAGATGTGTTGATATTGAAAAGGTGGCACTCTGCTCTATGCCTCCGACTACTAAAACTAAAGCGCACAATAGAGTCTAGAGCCAATGAGATTCATCAAAAGATCTCTTAGGAACACTTCCATTATAATACCCTTGTGTTCGCCAAAAAGGACACAAGGTGTACTAGAGTCTTAATGAGATCTACGGATCTTGCCATTTATATCATGATGGTTACGTGCTTCAAACGGTCTACAGTCGTGGGGTGATCTCCAGCGACTCACTGAATCGTGGGTGCACTTTGGTGTGTCCTTGTAAGCCCTTTCAGGGGTATCCAATTCAAAACGGCCTGGGTTAGGATTAGAGAAAGTCTTCACACTATGCTGTTGACAATCTAGAAATCTAAATCTGTAAGTGCTGGACGTATTATTGCTAATTGTTTTACGCAGGTACGACAAAAGTCCATCAACCATCATCCGATGTATCCAACATCTTCACCTCCGCATACTCATACGTACAAAGATCATCCTCAACAGAGCTCAAGTGTAAAAGTTCAAGACCAAAAGATCAAGTGAAAGACAAAGTACAACAACAAAGTCAAGAAGCTAATCAAGACGTCAAGAACAAAGTAATGAATCATGAAAGGATGACAAGTATGAAGATCATGATGTATGAGTATGTTGGAGGACACGACGCATGAACACATGAAGATGTTGATCAAGGCAAGAACAACCACCAAATGACGATACTTTGAAGATCACATTGCATGAAGGAACCAAGAACAAAGACTATTCTACAACGACACGCAAAGCACAAGATTATGAAGACGAAAGACCACATCACTCAGAGCATCATTTGAATGACCATCCCTTAGGGGGAGATTGTTAGGATTTATTAAAAGTGATGGTCATTATTGTTGTAATATTTATAATTAAGTGTGTCGTTGTAAGAATTACTTTAAGTAAATTAGGGCTTGGACTTAAACTTATAGATTAAATGTTATGAGTATTAGTCCATGTAAAAGGCCCAAGTTTAGTCCAAGCCCACCCATCTCATGAAATGTGTAAATACCATCTTCCATCCTCATTTGGAAGGTTGGTCCTCTAGTTGCTCTAGGTTTGTATCAAGGATAATTGTGTGAATAAAAGTTCTTCATTTCTTAATCCACTCTTACTCTTTGATCTAATCTAGTGATATAGTTGTAGGTTAGGATTGAATATTAGACATTAACAGTAATGAACAAGAACATAAGAATGAGAGAGGAATAGAATTCTTATTATTGAGATGTATTCATAATATTACAATAGGAGGTATTTATAAGGCATAGGAAAACCCTAACTTGTTAATCAAGATTAGGATGAATAGACATAAGCCCATAAGCCCATAATATTTTACAATACTCCTTATTGGATATTTATCGTTCATTATACTTCATAGACTGCCTCATCAAAAACCTTATCAAGAAAAACCCAATGGGAAAAAAAAACTTGATTAAGGAAAAGAGTGCAACGCGTATAATGCTCCTCCTTCTCAATTTAATGTATATATTTCAAGCATCGCATGCTAATCTTCTAAACGAGTTGCTCGTATACTTTTGTTGGCAACAACTTTACAATGAAGTCCATCAAATTGATGATGTTACGAATAAGTCCTGCAAAAATGACAAAATATATGTGTAGCTTCCAACCCAATATCAAATCAATTGGTTGGAAAGTATACAATACATGTACAAATATTAAAAGAGAAAATTACACTCTCACGATGCATATTAATTACAAAATTGGCATCCAAACCTCAATTGTACTTATGTATGGTACTCGAGGACCAATTATTTCTTTGAGACATGTGCAAAAGCAATTTATATAATATGCGTCCAAAATCATTTTGATCCATATACGGACTCATTCAACTTTATCAAATAAAGTTATTGAGAACTTTATTAATCGTATCTAGAAGTTGAAGTTGTAAGCCATGCTTGAGACATTACATATCCTTCATAGAATACGAGAGCTCTAATAAACCCAATTTTAAGGAAAAATAGATACTTATCTCATAAAATATCAATAAGATATTTACATCCACCTCGAGATAATTTGTTTCTCAATAATCAACTTATTGTTTTGTGAATTTATTTATTTCACAATTCAAGTATTAAAACACATAACTTTAGAGCTCTTATTTCGGTTTAGCACAAAAACCGATTTATATCCAATATATTTTACACATTGACGTGTACGAACTTCACGTTTCAAGACTTTTAGTATTTGCAAGATACTAAGTCCTTTTATGTTGGCCAATCATTTCGTTGAACGCACATTTGGATATTAATTGATATTTGATCTTCATCATGCATAATAGCAAGCAATATATTGTATGTAGACAAATTTATCGACGTCGTTTTGTGTCGATTCCATAATAATTCAAAACAAGATAGAATTTACTGAGATCTCATTAGCTATCTGAGGTTCTTTGGAACCTTAATGTCTAGTGTCTCTTTATGAGACTATCATGGGGTCTTTTATACCTCGAACAACCATCTTGTTTTCATGCTCCATATTTTTCATCGAGGATTTTATTTGGAATCGATTTGTCTACCATGCTTGAGGCATGTCATAATAAAATAGTGTCCTTGAGGGACAACTTCTAATTAGAGCATGAGTAGCTGAAATTTTGTTTTTGGCCAATGTTTATTTATGGCTATTAGATTATCCATTGAATAATCAATTCATAAGAAATTACTTTCAAGGATCAATAGAATATGATAATTCATTCTGAATTTGCAACTACTTCTCAACTCCTGAAGTAATTATCCATCTTCTATATCCCATATATGTGCATTTAGGTGGAGTAATTTGCATACAAAAAACAAAAATGGGATATGTTTGGTTTATAAGCAAAACCAATTATAAAAGGGATGATTTATAATAACATATTAGTATGATGTTAATTTTGTTGTTGTGCATATTATAATATGGCCCCATACAACAACACAAGTTTTTCTCTCAGTTTCATTTGATAATTTAGAAGTAATTCATCGCATTTTCATGATGAAATACTTACTCTGGAATGTTAGGCTCACATTGAGCTATTAATCATGCAAACTTGAGGTTGCGATTTAATGACCATTTGGACGATGCATCGATTTTAAACTCTAAATGGTTCATACAAAGGATTTGTATGCTTACATATATCCATTTGTTTTCTTTCCAATTAAAATTGAGGGATTTAATCCCCATTCTAGTTGATAGAATAATAATCAACTTTCTTTGAGAGATAATAACATTAGATTGAAGAATCTTATTTTTCTATAGCTTTCGCATCATTAATGACTCAGGATGGTGTAACTGGTCATGCCAAAAATATTATAATTATTATTGCTCATAAACTTAAGTTTATGGCAATGATTAGCTTTTACTAATCTTTATATAATGCATGTCGAGGAAGATATAAAAGAATATAATGTATCTTTAATACTTAAATTCGTTTCTCATGACAATTTTATATTTCTTTTGTGGAGCAAAATGCGCTAGCACAGATTTTTAAATCTATGAATATAGTGTGTAATATCTTTGACACACTTGTATTTCATATACATCATATTGCATTTTTGCATAAATAGCATTTTTGTTTGCTCCTTTCTTATTGTATTTTCGCTACTACTAGTGGTTTGTCATTGTCATACTACCTCGACCATAGCATTTACCATGATAAATGATCTTTAACCATTTATCGTTACATTATCACATTCACATGAGGGAATGAGGATCTCATATTGATCATTTTATCTCATTCACTTGAGGGAATGGAGATATTTATGTTGCAACTTGAGGTTGCCAACCAGTTTCTTTTAACACGACAATATGGAGCAAATTTAGTAAACGGGTTTATCATGTTTGTTCAAACATGCCCATTTCTTTTATATCAAAGCATCGTTCTCGATATATGAGTATATTCGAGGCATTAACCACCTCATCGCATTTTTTATTTTCATCATTCAGATGTACTACTTAATAGTGCGAAAAAATGTGCTCGCATTTGCAAGAATCTCTTGCTTATGATGGGCAAATCTTTCTTTTAGATTTTGACATACATTTAACGGATCTTTCACCGTTATATATTTTCTTTTTAATTCAGATCTAACACAAAAATTGTGAGACCGAACTCACTTATGTTTTTTTTTAATGAAGCTTGAGATACATACAATCATAGCGAGATTTTTGGGAATATTACTTGCTTTTGTGTGGTGATGTATCCTTGAGATCTTACCATAATTTAACGAATCTTTCATCGTTAAGTATTCCCTTTTAAGGTCCTCACGAAGAAGACGAGGTTCTCCTAAAAAATTTTACAGTTAAAATAGATCTTAACATCAAAAGTCCACACAAATACCTTTGATTATTATATCAAGTTTTCGACAGTAAGAATATACTAGCAGGTAGCAAGAGTAAATATTGAATCCACAAACAAATATGTTACCAATATGTAATTACAAGGCTTCTTAAATATAATACGTATATGCTACCAATATTTTATCGCATTTATGATTTCATATATGACATTGATAAAATAAGTTAAAATTTTGTAGGACAAAAAAAAATAAGCATGTTCTCGTATGGTTTTGATTTATATTTATTCGTTACCGATGACATGGATGTATAATAAGAATTGAGATCTACTCCGTATACTATGAGACTGTGTACGAATAATGATATAATAATGAAACATATTGTACATATGCTTCAACAATATATGTAGAATACTGGAGTAATACTTTAATATATAATCCAAAGAACAAAGTATTATAATAGCACTGTGATCTACGGCATAAAAAATTAATCAAAGTGGAAGAGTAAACTTATCTCAACGATGATGTCATGTTCAAACCGCAAGATCGTTCTTTCAGTCTAATATCTCTTTAGATCTATAACTATTCCCGAACTCCAACAAACTAAACACCCAGTGATTTTCTCAACTATCGTCAGTCTTATTTTACTTGTTCTTTCTCACGAGACATTGGTGCTGATAACGTGTTGTAAATGTAATGAACAAGAACATAAGAATGAGAAAGGAATAGAATTTTTATTATTGAGATGTATTCATAATGTTATAATAGGAAGTATTTATAAGGCATAGGAAAACCCTAACTTGTTAATCAAGATTAGGATGAATAGACATAAGCCCATAAGCCTATAATATTTTACAATAAATCTAACATTAATTTATAGCCACCTATCGAAAAGATTATGATGAATAGACATAAGCCCCTAAGACCATAATATTTTACAAATTAATTTATAGACACCTATCGAAAACAAATAGACTTGCAAAAAACTAAGTGTACTAACATTAATTTTATGGCCACCTATCGAAAACAAATAGACTTGGAAAAAACTAAGTGTTGCGATAAAACAAGGCATGAACCATAGAGACATATTTGATGAAAGGAAGACAATTTAAACTACATGTGACGTACAATAACATACAAAGGGAAGTGAAATTACAAATTTGCAGTAGAGCTAGTAGGTTCACACAATATTGCGAACTAACATACATAGATTTATTAATCTTGGATGATAGCGAGACTTTATTTAAAAGCGTGACACAAGTAAAATTAAAGACCGTCGTCGTCCATGCTACACTTAGATTGGGAGGGGATCAAGACGAGCCACAGGTAAACAAACTAAAGGACTAGCTTTCATAAGCGTGAGCCCGAGTTTCTCTTCCATATCAACACTTGCTAGATTTCCATCTTTCCCAGCCTTCCAATCGAAACACTGAATCATGCCGCTAAGTGTTGTGTGTACCACCAGCAATGCTAGTGATATCGCTGGACACATTCTCCTCCCACTACCAAATGGTAAGAAATGAAAATGTTGTCCTCTCACATCCAGCATGTTATCTACAAATCTTTCGGGATTGAAGTCAAGTGGATTTTCCCAGTGCCCTGGGTCTCTATTGACAGCCCACAAGTTGACAAATACATTAGTGTGCGCTGGAATATCGTAACCTGCCACTATGCAATCCTGTGGTGATGTCCTTAGAATCAGTGGGGTAGCTGGGTGGAGACGAAACCCTTCCTTGACAATTGCTTGGAGGTACGGAAGGTTTGGTATGTCTGATTCTTGTACAATTCTGTTTTTGCCAACAACTTGATCAATTTCTTCTTTTGCTTTTTCCATGACATTTGGATTATTTATAAGTTCTGCCATAATCCATTCCAGGGTACTTGCTGAAGTGTCTGTTCCGGCCAAAAACATATTCTGAAATTAAAAGAGGATAATATATAGTTAGCTTAGTATCTGCACGCAGGAATATTAGAATTGTCATTAAATTACGTTACCAGGATTAAGCCTTTGATATTCACTCTCGTCAACTTTATCTCCATGCTCTCATCTTGTGCGATTTCGAGTAAAATGTCAAGCAAGTCCTTCACTTCTTTGGTCTCATTATGCTTTCTCGCCTCTTCATGCTCGTCTATGGCCTTTGCTGTCATCGCATCAAGTCCATCATGAAGATCATTCAACTTTTTCTTGAATCCATTTAAGTCTATATTTTTACAAAACCGTATGTAGTCCGAGGGGTTAAAGGTACCCAGGAGCTCACTCATATCAGAAACCAAGTTTGAAATGTCACCTTCTTTGCATTCATCGTCAGTAAATCTTTTCCCGATAACCATTCTCATCATATTATTGTTAATCAACTTTTTTAGCTCGATACTAAGATCCACTGACTTGCCCATTTTAGCACACTGAGATAATTTTATAAAAAAACGATTAATCTCCTCACGCCTGACCAAAGAGTGCAAGTCAAGTGTTGTTTTATTTAACAGCCGATTCATAATTATCTTTTTCATGAACGTCCAATAAGGTCCATGTGGAGCAAACACAAAGTCTTTTGATCCTTCACCTGATCCAGAGACAAGGTAGTCAGAAGCTGCGTTAGGGGTTCTGTTTGAGAAGGCTTTTTCATTGGTTCTAAGGACTCTTTCGCTATTTCTGGTGAACAAGCAACAATACTCGGTACGGACCCCATAAAAACACGAAAAATGGGCCCGTATTGAAGAGAAAGTTTGTGAAGACCTTGATGAGGGATGGGTCGAAAGAGGTGCAAATGTCCGATAATCGGAAGGCCAAATGGGGTCGGGGGATGTCGAGATTTTGCATTACTAGATTTGAAAAACTTGGCCCATATCAAGACAGTGGGGATGAGGCACATGAAAAAGACAGACAAGTAGGTTTGGAATTCAACCATGGTTATGTGATATTTTGAAATGAATGTGCTCAATTATGGCAAATCATCTAAGTATATATAGATGATGATATAAGGATCCTTCACTCCGGAGTGATAGAAGAAGGGTAATATGAATGAAGGAATTATATAATAATGTTAAACACCAACTAAAATCAAATATTAGAATATTAAAACCTTTAATTATACACGTTAGCAAACGCAAACTAAAGTAATGGACAAAACATAATAAATTAGGGAATATATTTTTAAAATCATGTTTTTTATGGGTAAAGGGCCTTCACCCGGTAAAATATATTACTCCAAAAAAAAACAGTTAAGTACAAAGGAATGTGGCTGAAATACTACATTAACCTCAAGCAACCGCTTGAACAACCACTATATCATTAATGACAGGCCATAAATGATCCAACTAACTACACATAGCTAGAAAACCAAAACAAAACCAAGCATAAACTAAGACACATCAAGCTTCATGCTGACCAAAGGAAAACAACATATTCAAGTCTAATGTCATGCATGGCAGCAGCCTTTAATTGGGCTGCAGATAGACCACAATCATCAAAGTAATCATCATCATAATCATTTTAGTCACATGCACCATCTTTCCATTATTCCAAAAGACTCCTCTCGTTTCCTCCACTACCGAAATAATTAGTGTCGTTAGGATATTTCAGAACTTCATTGTCTTCACTATCAGAAACAACCATATTACCCACCTTAAAGAATGGGTTACCCACCTTGGTTGAAGAAGTACATGTAGAGGAAGAGATATTAGGCTTAGTAGCCGTATCCTTTTCCTTCTCTTTCAAATCCACCTTTTTTAGAGGTTTAACATCATCATCCACAAGAGTAACTTTCCTTCAATAATTAGCTTTTCAATCTTCCCAATTTTCTCAGCAATAGAAGTAGTACTTCCTTTTCCACCATTAGAAGAACTAGCAACAACAGGTATATCAGATGCTAAAAAACTAGCCATATCGTTTTGGCAATCAAGAACCTCATCATCACTATCTTCTTCAGCCACTTTAGTTTCCTTCTTACTACCAACCTCTAAATCAGCCCCATCCTTAGGAGAAACACTTGTTGCACAAGGAATACCATTATCATCAGTATCGACCATATCAAGAGCATCAAATGGGTTCGATGTAGCAATAATCATCCCACTCGTACTTGCCTCATTAGTGATTTTCTCTTGAGTAGCAATCGGCTTCTTCGAGACAGGTCTCCAAAATTTTGGTTTAGGCTTATTATGCTAAACACCCCCAATAGGCCGAGAAGGAGCAGCCACATTCTTCCCCTTACTCTTACGATTCTTTACCTCAATGAAACCAACATCCGTCTTATCCAAAGTGGTAGAAGCTTCAAAAGCCTTTACTGCCACATTAGTATTACTACGAACAACCTCCTTAACATGATTTGGGCATTCAATCAAAGCATGTCCAAAAGTTTTACATACACCACAATGAGGAGGTTTCCATTCATATTCAACATTAATAATTTCAGTAGTAAAACCATTACCTTCTTCATTTGGAATTGCCATTGTAACCTGGCTTTTAAGTTCTGAATCCGCGCTTAATTCAACTAAAGCACGAGCAAAACTAATACGGCCCCAAGACTCGACACATATTGAGCTTGTAAAAGCATCTAACATAATAGGTTTCCCTACTTGCGTTACAATCAAGCTCAAACCATCCTCAGAATAAGCAACCAAAGGAACCTTATGCATTTTGATCCACACCGGTACCTTATTTACTTCGTTCCTATTAAGGGATAAAGTGGGAGTCCATTTGTTAAGAATAATAGGCGAGTTACGTATAATCCAAGGACCTCGTTCCAGAACACGATCCACACCCATTTGTAGTGGGAGTCCGTTTTTTAAACTCAAGTTCAAATATATCAATACGTGTCGTATTATCAAATTAGTCTGAGGTATATTTTAATGCTTTCCTTTTTAGTGAATGTTATATGGATTACGCCTAAATTGGGTTGCCAGAACATGTCTATTAGTAGTTAACGAGTGTGGTAGCCCGCGCGTTCCCGTGGGATTGCCTTGTCGATATTGTCGAGTTTTTTTTTCTTATCGTTTGTTGTTGTCATGTGTAAAGGTGGCTTAAATTTTGTTGGTGTTATCCATCATCTAAAAAGGGTTTCTATAGCAACCAAAATTCCGCCACTTCTAATCTCTGCAAACCAGATGAAATTAATATCAAACTCATATGCTTTTCTAGTGTCATTTCTATGCCGCTAAATTGCTGGTATCAAACACTATAAACTTCAGTGAAGGCTAATCCATACAAATTTCTCTCAATTACCAGATTAGAGGTTTTAGACATGCTCATGTTATCATCAAAAACTATATTGAATTTAGGCAAGGTCTTACGGACACTTAAGAATAAGTTTATGGTAGCCAAAAATATAAAACGATAAACAGCCAATGACTCGATCATAACTTAAAGATACTTTCAAAACTACAGACTGAAATCGCTTCATTCTTGAAAACATAAACAGTAATAAACACCTAGAAAAGGTTTCTCTCGATTCAAGTAACAAAAACAATACAAAATATTAAACCGTTCTAGCAAGAACAAAGAAAGGTGGTGCTTCAACGCTTGTCACCACCACCTCCAAGCTTAGGGCCCTTACCTTTAGGAACATTGCCACCCTTAGTTTGAGTTTTCTGCTTTGATATACAACTTCAGCTTTCTTTGCTTTCTTCTCATCTTTGGTCTTCTTAATCCTTTCCTTGATCTCACCTTTAGTCAATGTGGAGAAGTTACTCATTGGTGCGAAACGGTAAAATAAATACAATGGAAAAAAAATATGATCTTAGAAGTTAACATACCGAAGAGTAGCTTCCCTAGCAGAAAAGCATCAACCATCGGAACTTTATCGAAGTTGTCATTTCAAGGAGCTAATCACCCGTATACAACACATTTACTTACCTTCTCATTGAAATATTTACACAAAAAATTGGTAGTTTTAAATGAAAAGTGTATTAAAAGTAAGGAGTTAATTGCAAAAATCGTCTTTGTGGTTTGGCCAAATTGCAGATTTGGTCCGTACTGTTCATTAAGTGCAGAAATGGTCCTTATTTTCCACTGTTTCATTCACTTTCAGTCCCCCACGTGTACCTCCATTATCTTACCGTCTATACCTTGTGCACGTGATATGCATACGGGGGTAATTTAGTCTTTTTCCAACTTTAAATAAAATAATACCCCACCCAACTAATAATATCATCACATCTGCTATCTTTACCCAGAAATTCATCTAACAACAAACACAAACACAAACATGATCCATAATACCCAGAAATTCATCAAACATCAAACACAAACACAAACTTGAAAAAACCAAACACAAACTTGAAAAAACCCAACACAGTAAACATGATCCATTATACTATCTTTACCCAGAAATTCATATAATACTAACATCATAGTGTACTCAAATCTGTATGCCATATCTTTACCCACAAAACATCATCTAACCAATCAAAGACACAACCGCTAATACAAATTCATTAAACCCTATTCAATTAACCCAAAACTCAAACAAAAAAAATCCAATTCAAAATTTCACTTTATACTTAATTACTTACAAGTTATGCTTATAGCTATGAACCTGCTTATAGCTATGAACCCAAT
This sequence comes from Artemisia tridentata subsp. tridentata, assembly GCA_021014915.2. Taxonomy (NCBI): domain Eukaryota; kingdom Viridiplantae; phylum Streptophyta; class Magnoliopsida; order Asterales; family Asteraceae; genus Artemisia; species Artemisia tridentata. Next base: position 449,283,626 of record CP139507.1, read on the forward strand.
TTTTGATACACAAGTAGCCTCATCGATTTGGATGACGGTGATTCTAGCTTTTTCAAGATCCTCAATTTCATCCTTAATAGCCAAAGCAATCTGGTAGCAAGTTTCAAATCTGAAAACAAATAAACAAACAAGAAACTAATGTAAGGCAATTTTCTTTGCGGGAATGCTTAAAAGTGGTAAGTGGTGGGTAGTGGATTTCGCAATGTAATTATACCTGGGCTGGTCATTACGGACGAAGTACCAGTTGAGGATGGTGACTGGACCAGTAAGCATACCCTTCATTGGGCGCTTGGTCATTTCCTGAGCCATTGAGGACCAGAACACGGTCATGGCCTTAGGTCGGCTGACATCACCATAGATGATTGGTGGCTTAACACATCGAGATCCATAAGATTGCACCCATCCGTTAGCGGTGAAGGCAAAACCAGACAATTGCTCACCAAAGTACTCAACCATGTCGTTTCTCTGGACCATAATATACACATGTTAGACAACAAATTAAAGTGAAGGAGAAGTAGAGCTTTTATTAGAATTTAATAAAATATAAAATATACCCCTAGCTCTCCATGGACGAGCACATCGATATCAAGTTCTTCCTAGAGTTGGACAACTTTGTAGATCTCCTCCTTGTTGGCTTTAACATACTCTTCCTCAGAGATCCTATAATAATATGGTTCTGTTAGAGCAAATTTTTAAAAAAATACTCTGTATATTATTATCACATCATCAATTGTAATTACTTACTTCTTAGCCTTGTACTCACGGCGAACTCTCCTGAGCTCAATGGTCTGAGGGAAAGGACCAATGGTGGTGGCGGGGAGAATAGGAAGGTTGAGTTTCTTTTGTTGGGCGTCCAATCGGGCACTAACATTGGTGGCACGACGATATCACTTACAGCCTTTTGGACAGCTTCATTGTTCACTCTTGGAGATGACTTCCTTGAGGCTAGAGCAGCGGTATTAGCAGCAAAAAATGCCTGACAAAAAACACAATGTATCAGTCATACTTACAAGTTATGCTTATAGCTATGAACCTGCTTATAACTAGGATGGCAAACTATAGCACATTAGAGATTTAGAAAAATCACCAAGATCATCATACTATTACATAACAAAATCCACAAGTTATCTATAACATAAAAAGCTTTCTATAACATAACATATAGCACAAGCACAAGCAATGCCTCCCAACACAAAATTATTGTTATAGCATTATTGTTCTACGATCCAAGTACATGGTATTTTCGAAAGAGTAAAGCTCAATTTATAAACTTTGCTTCTACTCCGTAATTCAACTCTAAAAACTTGAACCTTTGTTCGAGTTTTTTTCATCCTTTTCATCTAATTTCTACTATCGTAATCTAAATGTGGAAAGAAAAGTTGATTCATCAAACAACCAAGCCCCTCACATTTCAATGATAAGCAGTTCTCAAATTAACAACACTTGTGAATTCTGAGTCCCATTTAAGTGTCTAGGTAACGCTGATAGAAGTACCTCACTCAGTGCAGTGGTAATCCTTTCTGCTATAAAGACGTAGATTCAATCAGCTTATCACTCGTGTTAGCAGCTTTCTTTTTCATTTTCTTATGAGACCCATGGAGTTGTAGTAGTAGTGAGTTGCTAACAACAAATATTGAGCTAAATGCCATCAACCCACCTACCAAAACAAAGATTTCTCGTTAGTTACTTCTATATGTCACATTAAAATTCCAAGGTTAAAAAAGGAAAAAAAAAAAGTTGAGAACATCAGATCAAAAAACAAAAACACCTGAAATTATAATTTCTTATTAACAACAAATATGTGTATTTCTTATTAACAACAAATGTGGAAGCGTATTTTTTTGTCTTGATTTTATACATCAAATATGTATAAAATGCTACTGAAGGTGTATTTCTTTGTCTTGTAACAAATCAAGCTTATTAACAACAAATGTGTTCTCAAATCAAGCTGTTAATAATTGTGATGCACATTATGAGCGTATTTCTTATGTTATTCGGTCCCATTTCAAATACACAGTTCAAAAAATATGCAAGCGACCAACCTGATCTTATTAATTGATATAAATGTGCCAAATTAGGATATATTTCTTATTAACAACAAATATGTGTATCACCTGAAATTGAAGGTGTCATTGCAAAATCAAAATGTGGAAGCAGCACACCAGCTGCAACGGGAATTGCAACAACATTATATGTAACCACTGTGAAAAATCCTTTATTTAAATAAACTATCTCTCGGAATATTTATCCTTTTCTACGTGTAAATTTTTTTTTTATTTTGATTGTGACTATTATCTTATGTGACGGAGATCACATCCCGAATAACCGTGCTTGCAACTGATTTCGTATTCAAATAAGTAAACATCTTTAATCTGAAATGTTATAAGATTTCACTTACCACTTTACGTTATTTCGCTAATGTACATTTAAAATTTAACGTTCCTTAACTAATGATAATTTTATAAAACCCTAAACTACCATAACAACATTTATGAACAACAAAACCCTAGAAATACTAAAGTACAAATTATATGATTAATGTACAAGTGACTAAAGCATAGAAACCCTAATTCCATAATAACTTCCAATAAAACCCTAATCTCACATAACTATGAATTTATATATACATTTTACAAACCCTAATTTATTTATACAATATTTCTATAAGATAATATATTTACAAGTTATTTAAACTAGTGTACAAGTCATTTATGCACAAAACCATTTATTTACAAAAACATTATAAAAAAATCCCTTTTATATTTATTTTCAAACATAAAATACAAACCCTCCATGCATAACTTTTACAAATTATATTTTCTAAACTCACTAAATATTTTTACAAGTCTTTTAGCTTAAAGTACAAGTGCCTAATGCACATAAACTAAAAATTTCATTTATTTACTTTTAACTTAACAAAACTTAATATATAATTTTCATAACTTAATAAATTATAAAAATTACATTTTTCTCATATTCTAAACTATAGTACAACCTTACTAAAGCTAAAGTACAAGTCTTTTATGCATGAAACTAAATATTTTTAAAACCTTAATAGTAGTTATTTAAAATGACATTTTATGTAATATTTTTACACAATAAATTATAAAAATAATTTATTTATTTATTTAACATATGTACAACTCCATAAACTCAATGTACAACCCTTTAATGCACAAGATCATAAAAACTCATTTATTTGTATTTAAACCTTAATAAAAATTACATAAAAATTATAGAAAATCAAGAAATAATTAAAAATACATTTTTCTTATTTTTCTTACATAAGTACAAGTCTTCTTAGCCTAAAGTACAACTTACTAAAGCACAAAAACCATTTTTCTCTAATTATATGAAATTCGATATATGTAAAACATGTCATACGATTTTAGAAATCTTCCTTAAGTAAACCCTAGAACTAGAAACCCTAGTTTTGCCCTAAACCCTAGAGTACTACCCAACTAAGCCCTAGGTACTATCCCATGTTGCACCCAACGAGCCAAACTCCTCTAGTTTTCTTAATTTAGTTCGAATGCAACCATGAACACCCTAAACTCCAGAAAATCTAAACCTTAAGTCTTAAATTAGTGAACCCTAATATTACACATCCCCCCTCCTTCTAGAAAAGGGACATGTGTGTGATATGTAAACATACACACCACCAAAACCCTCCTCCTCTCATGTGGCGCCTCCTTATCCTTACACCTCACCTCACACCTCCCTATGACAGAAATAGAAACCTCAAGAAACCCTAGAAGACCCTCTATAAATAGCAACCAACTATGAAACCCTAAAACCACCCACAACCCCACGAACCACCACCAACAGCCACCATACTCCATACCACTCATTCCATAGTCCCTCAAATACTTAAACTAGTTTAGAGAAGCAGTAGGAGACAAGCTAGGATCACTAAGGATCAAGTTCGAATACCATTTCATCAAATATAACCCTAGTCGACCATAATAAGAAAGGTATGCTTCTGGTCTTTTTCCTTGTTTTCACCTAGCTAAGTTATGTCCAAATGAAGTTTAAAACATGTAATAATAGATGCTATAACCCAGAAATAATCAAAACACACTTTTGTTTAAGTTATGTTCTATCGAGCAACATATATACATATATTTTCGAAATATTGTTCTAATGGATCTAGGTTGTTAAAAGTTGTTTAGGAATACTTAAAACCTGTTAACATAACATAGTATAACATAAAAACCTAGTGTCAAAAGATCGGATATAGAAAAACGCAAGTTTTCTTTTTCTTTTTCAAACAGTCGAGACCAACAGCAGGTCTGCTGCTTTGGTGCTCGTTTTACCCTATCAAACGATCACTAAAAATTATGGCCTTCGACATGCTTAAAGTACTTTAAAAGGTCTAAAAGTAGGAAAAAGAATCAAGGTTTTTCGTCAAGTAACGAGGGAGAACGAAGCGTTTGAAGATGGGTTAAATCCTGGGTCGAATAAACCAAAGTCACGACTTTCTGTTTTGTTTTTGAAATTCGTGGGTTCGATTCAGCCCTTAAAACTTTACAAAAATACTTTTAAAATATTTATATACACTTTAGAAAAGGTTTCGTAAAAGGTCTCGGCTCGAATCGTTAGAAGTAAATTGTTTTTGTGAAAAGGATGTCGAGTGAAAGTAACTAGAAGTCTCAAGGACCATTTCTGTCAAAAATCCCTAAGATTTCTGCTTTGGACTAGTTTTGGGATCGGGGAATCCCTAAGGGGGTAAAAGTGTCGATTTTGTAACTTGAGGGTATAAAGTGTCAATTAACTAAAGTCCGAGGGTAAAAGTTGTCATTTCTATATAGTTAAGGGTAAAACTTGCCAAACCTAGAAACTTGAAGGTCTAAAATAAAAATATTATAAAACCCTAATTTTATTTAATATTATTATAATATTTATTATTATAATATAATTATTATTATTATTATTATTATATTATTATTATTATTTATTATTATTATTATTATTATTAAGTTTTAATTAAACTTAATATACGTTTTACTGTAACAAATAAACGAAGTATCCATTTAACGAACGGACGGAACCGAAACTTACAGATAAGAAGATCAGATAAAATCTTACTTTTGAAACTACATATTGGCTCTATTAAATATTTAACCATCAAACCAAAACATAACGAAACGAATAATAAAAACTTATATATTAAGAAACGATTACTAAGAATTTGACATAACAACCCAGGTTGCAAGCCGGAGACGTTTATCAACTGTATTTCATTTTGTTTTCCATCCAGATTGTTCAGGTGAGTTTATAGTCCCACCTTTCTTATTTACGTGTTTTCCAAATATGTGGGGAGATACATGCTATTAAACCGAACACAAGTATTTTCCTGATTGTTATTGCACTAGGCTAACTGTTCGTTATTAATGAGATTGAATTGTTTATTTAAAAGACCCTCATATCATGCACCATTAGTCACCTGCTGGGTGAGCGCGAATATGTGAATAGATCTATTGGCCTGACGACCCATTTGTTCTAACCGGATGGATATCTTCGTGGTAGCCGGTTAGGCAGATGCATTATATTTGATATCTTTAACTCGGGGGCGAGACCACTCTCATTTCAATCATGTTTGTGGAATCTGGAAACTGTTAACGCATTGCGTGTCATGAGGTTTAGTGCAATATTTCTGAATTACGATTTAACTGATTTCTCATATTTTGGCTTGTGTTCAAATTAATTATAAATTTAAACACTATAGATTCACTCAACCTTTGTGTTGACTTTTTAAGCATGTTTATCTCAGGTAACTAGGAGTATGGCGATGGCACGAAGTGGCTGTGGACTTTCTTTTTACAAGAGTGTCCACTTTGTTATCATTCAATAAATAAATGTAACTTTTATTATGTATTTCTGAACCTCCCTATGGGACCTATCTTATGTACTCTGATATTAAATAAATGAATGATAACAATTTTTATTTAAAAACGTCTCTTTTCGAGTCGTTTTCTATTTCCATGACTGTGAACCATGAAGTAGCACCCCAAGCTTATATTCCGCTGCGAAATCCGAAAATGGGGGTGTTACATTATATGCTACGGCCCAAGACAAATTCTGATGAACTTTTAACATTGTTGCTTTTGCAAGATCAAGTCGAATCCTTTAAAGCTGTGACGAATGAAATCGTGCAAGAAAGATACAAGGATATAGGTTGTGTTGTTATTATGTTTGATTGGGTAGATTAAAGATGATGATGAATCTGAGGTAGATTAAAGATGTTTGATTGGGTAGATTAAAGATGATGATGAATCTGAGATTGATGTGTGGAGGAGATAAGGTTTGGTGAGAGGGGTGTGTGATGGGGGCGGATAAAATGATGTATGGGATTAGAGTTATTTTATTGATTTAATGTATAAAGACCAAAATACCCCTGTGTGCATATCACGTGAACCAGGTATAGACGGGAAGTTAACGGAGGTACACGTGGGGGACTGAAAGTGAATGTAACAGTGGAAAATAAGGACCATTTCTGCACTTAATGAACAGTACGGACGAAATCTGCAATTTGGCCAAACCACAAGGACGATTTTTGCAATTTACTCAAAAGTAAGAAAAATTATAATGCTGGAAAATGTAAATTGATAATTTACCTAAATCATGGCAAGATGATCTTGTGGGTTATTTCCTTGCCATGGTACAAAAATTACAAAACAGCCTTTAATAACATGTCCGGGCCACCAAATGACTGCTGACTTTTTTTTATTAATGCTATCACTTGTTATTACTAAAACTAAATTGCAGTAGTGGTTTTTTCATAAAATCTATATTTTGTCAATAACCATCTTCAAAGAACAAAAGAAAGCAAAGCCAAAAAGGAAAAGAGATGTCAAACCAACCTTTACATTACCCGCTCATACTGACCATTTGCCAGCTGCCCACCTTTTGTCGTAATGTTATATTGTTTTCGTAAGTAAAAGATTAAAAGAAATATAGACAAACCTTCAAGGTGTAAGAAACTGGTTGTTCTTCAAATTTCTTTTTCAGGTGTCCAACTTCAGAACTTACGATTTTCTGTGGCTCATCCATTGTATAAGCTACAAATGCTGCACCCTCTGCTGTTGCAGCAATAAACGAAAGACATAATAATATTATTAATAGGTCAGTACAAAATAGATGTTCTGAAAAGACGAAAGAGAAGATTAATTGCCCATTAATAATTCAGGCACGAATTGTTGAGTATCATATCATCACACAGGTCATTAAGTCATTAACACTGTGAATGAAAAATATTGCAAAACTTTAGTTGTCAAAAACATTTTAAGATGAATGGAAAATCTTGCAAAATTTTATTGGTCGAACATAGGTGTATCCTTGGCGTGCCTCTAATCACAATACATGAAGCATTGATTAACTGATCAAAGTATTGATTCTAAGATCAAGATAATGTGTTATACATGCCAAATAAGAATTATGCACAATCTGTTTATCAGTGAACATGTAACTCAGGACATATGTCGGCATAAAGTTTGAAGCTTTCTTGCATAAAAGTAGAGAATATGCTATATGAATGTAAATTAGCAAAGCCGCTTACCAAATAGAGAATGGGTACAACACCAGATTCATGAGGCCGCTACAAAAGAAGTGAAGATTCAAAAAACAAAAATGGAAGAAACAACACCATAATGGATTCAACCATGACACTTTTACCAAATCTGCCCTCAATTTCTTGGCGTATCGAAGCAGCAGCGTCGCTGTTGCCACCTGAAGCCAACTCTATCTATCTTGCAAAAACTGAACTGAGAATGAAACAATTGAAATGTCAAAGCGGGCAGTACACGTGAAAGATTTTACAGTGTCGGTTGTCACTTTGATGTATTGACCTGCTCGGATCTCACTAATGTTGCTTGGAAGGTCAATGGTTCATCGTTCACGACCACCCAGCTGCCTTGTACTTCTGCAAACATGAAAGCATTTTGATACGTTAGAACAGGTTAAAACGTTGTATGGTAATGGCCATTTTTTTCAGCGATTACAAAAACTATACTTTCCGTTAAAAACATAAAGTTAATGTTAAGTTCAGAGCACTGGGGACATAAATGCAAAGTAAAAGCAAAAACAACCTAACTGCTTTCATTTACTCATAATGGGAATAACTAAATATATACGATTAAAAATTCAAATGAAATTGGTGTACAAACTGTTAAGGGGCGTTTGGAATTGCCTTTAGAAATTGCTTATTGGTTTATTTCATGGTGCATAACATTAGCCATTTCTTGCGGTCTCAATCACACGAACTCGTTACTTATAGCCGTTATGCCTTTTTCTGGTGCACAACATCAGTCCGGTCTCCCACATCACATATGACAGACATAGTTGTGAATGAGACAATAACCTGGGAAGAATTAGAATTTGCACTCGCATCTCTTACGCATAATTTGCTCCTTCGCTTTCGGCAATTTCTTTCTACACAACAACAAACCATAGAAATTATGTAAACAAACATAACGAACTAAAATTGAATAAGTTATCACAAACATATGCAAGTGCAATTCATTACACAGGCGCTTCACAATAAGTCTAAAAAGTGCATACTCGCGCCCAAAAATGAATGGCAAAAAAAATAACCGGTAACAAAACAATATATAGTAAAACTATGCGTATTTCATCAACAGCGGGCTTGTTTCAAGAATCTAACATTTGGGTAAACATAAATGACTAAAAAAATGCAGTTGAAGAACTAATTCACCTGCCTTAAGATCTAGCTATGACCTCTGCCTTTTTTTTCAGAAAATCTTCTAATCAGTCTCTTCCCCCAACATTAAGCTCGAGCAGGAATAGACCCCATAATATCCTCATCCACCTTACTCCCACATAATGAAAGCCAATATTAAATCATTTTTTTCTGATCAGGAATGATTCGATTAATAAGGGTTTTGCATATAGACTTAGCCTTTAAAAAATTGCAAAGTAGATCTGGTGGGTCGTAAGATCCGGGAGTTTGATTATTAGATTTATGTGTTTGATGAATTAGGGGAGAAGAAAGTATTTTCTTGCGTGTGTGTGTTTGGTAGTGTGTTTGGTAGGGTGAAACATATGTGTGAAGAAGAAGTGTGTAGAATGTTGGTGGAAAAAATTCCAGCCACAAATCATAAACGGAAGAAGTGTCGAGAGAGAGAGAGAGAGAGAGAGTGAGAATAGCGACAATAATCCAACGGGGTCTACAGTGTAGAACAGAGCAGAACAGTTGTAAAACGGATGTTACTATTCATCGCGCACTGTAGTTCCGTTACTTGATTAATGGCTGCAACCAATAGACTGCTGACTTTTGTCCCACTACCCCCAAAAACACCCCTGATGGCCAATAGGAAGCGCAATTAAAGTTTGAATTACTCCATAATGCAAGTGCATTGGTCCCCATTTCCCAATGGTTTTTAGTATATAGTACTCCATAATTCAACGTTGTTATAATAGTTTATTAATCTACACTTATAAAGTGCTCCACTAATTATTAAGATGTGTTCTTGATGCTAGCTAAACCTAGTTATAATCTAGCTTTCAATGTTAAACTTAGCTAACTCTAACCTAATAGTCTAACAAGGTTTTATCCTATGTGTACCTCTAACCATGCATAGACGAGATGTCTAAACAAGGAATACTAACATTTTGTGATCTCATATTCAATGCTCATCCTACGAATAAACTCAAGTTATGCACATAGACGAAAGTAATAATAAACAAACTCAATAATTATCTAAAAAGAAATTCATTAAAATGCTTACATCGACTCATAACACATAAAGGTTCATAACTAGGCTAACACACAAGGGTGTTAGCCCAGATTTCTCAGTATACATAAACAAGTGTATGTAAAATAATAAACATAAAGATGTCATAACGAATTCGATATGAAAACCGAATGATTAACAAATGTTATGATGATTGAGGATCTTCTTCTTGATGATATTGGTCTCCAATGGTGGTAACTTGCTGTAGGAAAACCCCTAAAAAATGTCTATAGTAAATAATGCATAACCTAAAAAAAAATTTAAGTTTTATTTAGAGGAAACTCAAATCTTGTCCCGGATACGACGTATCCACTTAATAGATACGGCGTATCACCTCTAAGTAGGAAACTTCCACGTGCATATTAATAAATGGATATGGCGTATCACCCACAAATGGATATGCCATATCAATTGCATTTAACCTAGCTAACTTCTTGGCATCTTGTGGATACGTCGTATCCACTATTTCGGATAGGTTGTATCCAACCTGTGTTACATAATCATTTTCTTTATTTAACTTCAAATCATGCCACTTTCTGTGCTTTTTCATCAATTATTCCGCATTCTACCTACAAAAGAAATAAATAGCAACTCAGTATCAAATCTTATATAAAAACAATACGAGCAATAATCTTAAGATAATAATCTATAAAATGTGTACTTTTTTTTATGATATCACTTCGGGTGTGTTGGTAAAAGTAGCAACGAGCAGTAGTAGTGAGTTGTGAGCAGTAGTCACAGCTCACCGCTCACAGCTTCTTAAAAAAGCATTGGAAAAATGAGTTTTCCTAAAAAATAGCAAAGCTCACCGCTCATTTGCCAAACGAACAATAAAAATTAAAAAGCTCATTTCTCACCGCTCATCGCCCCAAAAAGCTACAAAAAGCTCTGCGCCAAACATAGCCTTCGTCACTAAGGTCAATTGAGGTTAAATTGCGAAATGATGACATTATTTATTTATTTATTTATTTTAGAACGGTAACTAACTATCTCACACTATATAACCACAAACTATCTCGTATGTTCTAAGTAGGACTTGACCCCATAACTATTTGGTTGAGGAGCTTTACACACAACAAAGAGTACCATTGAGATGCAAGCCCTTTGTTTATTTAAATTATATATATACACTAATCCCCATGGTTGGTGGGGATTATTTTATTATTTGCTACAGTAACTGCTACATTAATGAACAGTGTTTTCCTTTTTTTTTTCATTTTTTTTTATTTATTTTTGTTTTTATTATTTTTCGTATCAAACGGCCTCGAAAAATTATGAAACTTGCGCCATTATTAACGAAATAATTTTTTCAACAAAAACGAGTATGAATATGCAATACTTTCTAGAAATCAGTATATTTTCTTTGTTTTTGTTTTTAATACTTTTCGTACCAAACGGCCTCGAAAAATTATGAAACTTGCGCCATTATTAACGAAATAATTTTTCCAACAAAAAGAAGTTGGGGAACACCCCCACCCCTCTCCCCCGGCAACGCAGGAGGGGGGGGGTCGTCGTCCCACTCGTTTTGTTTAATACGAGTGTATAAAAGGATATATTATACAACGTAAAGCAATTAGTCAAATATCATGGACGATTCTACAAAAGGATATATTATCCAAGGTGAGTTTGTTTATTCTCCAATTATTTGGTTGCAGCAAAGCCATTATAGTTAATAAAGTACTATATACTATTAAATGGTTTATGGAAATCATGTGAAATAAACAATGCACGTAAAATAAAAATCATAAGAATCTTAAGAATTATTAAATGGTAAGGAGGCGAATGTGATAGTCATGTTAAATAAATAATGCACATTAGAATTGTACGTATCAGGGGCGGAGCCATGTGTACTCCAGGGGTAGCGGTCGCTACCCCTGAACTTTTACCCGGTAGTGAAATTTTTTGCAATTTTTTACATTTTCCGTACTATGTTTCGTATTTCGCTACCCCTGAAAGAAATTTTCGCTACCCCTAAACAAATTGATCAAGGCCAAATCATTCTTTAAAAAAACTCCAAAACCCAAGCCCACTAAATGTTCAAAAATAAAAAAAAAAAGAAAACATAAAAAAACTTATAGGTGTACTTTTTGTCAGCCAACCATGCCTTGAAACCCATGCAACTTGCACAAATAATTGTACAGCAGTCCACGAGATTCCACGTGTAGTTTATTTTCCCAACAATTATTCAAGATTTTTTTTTTTGCTAGTACACATCTTCTTTTTGAATTAAGCAGGTGCATTAATTTTGCTAGTACTTTTTTTTTTCTTTTGTCGATTTGTATTTTTTTTTTTTTAATGTTTTTTCATTCCTTTCATTAATTATCATTACTTTTGGGTGTTAATATCTTGAATAAACTCAGAATGGAAGTGGTTATATTACCGAAAGAAAGAAAGAAATAATCAAAAGAAGACACCACTCCACGAAGACCAGTCACAACCGCTCCCACCACCAGTCATGACCGCCGACCGGCTTCCGCCACCACTATCCATCAGGTTTGTTTAATTTTGTTTTTGCAATTAATTTTGTTTTTGTCATAATCTAATTTATTGATAGGTTAATTGTTAAGTTAATTGTGTTTTCCCTAATTTAGATTATTGCTAAGTTAATCATTTTTGCCCTAATTTAGTCTATTGCTAATTTAATTGTTTTTGCCCCAATTTATTTTTGCCCTAATTTAGTTTATTCCTTGTTATTTTTTTTTATTTTTTTTACATTAAAAATTGCAAATCGATTATGTTTGTTAGGATATCATAGGAAAGCCGAAAACTATTGATGATAGATCTCATACTACTGCTGGTCAACGGGGAGATGTTGATCTATAACTCTGCTACCAGCTACCCGGTACACACATTTTCTCTCAGTATTTTCATATCTATTTTAGTTTTTGTTTGTTAGAAACTATTTAATTTTTATATGTATTGGTTTTTAAGGTGCTATGTTGTTGTTTTTATTGGTGATACAGTTTGCTAAGGGTGTTTTGTTTGTTTTTTGCAGACTAAGATGGATTTTACTCTGAAAGTTGTTGGTGGTGACATATCAGCTATTCCCGGTGTTGCTGATGCTCTTGAGGTGTGACTTTTTTATTTGTATTGTACGTAGGGCTTGTGTCACATATCGACTTACTATAGGGGTGGTTCCTGGCATTGGTTTCTTTTAACAAAAATTATGGTTAACTTTTTTTTTTCCGCTACCCCTGAACTTTAGTCCTGGCTCCGCCACTGGTACGTATACATATACTTCTAAAGCCCGCGAGCCTAATGAGACATTGTGTATGATGCTCGGGCTAGAGCTCATTTGTTGGTATCTCTTATGGGAACGAGGGAATCATAGTGGTAATGATTCTAAGTGTTTGGTTAAGATGAGAGGCCCACATTATATGGGAATGAAATATGGATACTGTCCATACTCCAAAGGAGTTTAAGAGGGGTGGTATGAATCTATCATAGGTGAGGGACCCATCTTATACCGAAACCGATACCGATTGTGATTCATGGCAGCATACCAAACGCACCCTAAAATGTTCCCCAAAGTAGGCTTGAACTCAAGCATGGCTCATTTTGAACTTTTACCGAGCCAACCCTGATTTGTTCACGAGCGGGTTAGTTCGTTTGCATTCCTAATAAAATGTAATCGTAGTTTGAGTTATTTAATAGTACGTAATAATTAGCCACATATAACAGCAAAGCCATTATAGTTATGCTTATTTGTTCTTTTTTACACTTGTTATAACGTCGTGTAACACATGAGATTAACTTTTAAGATTATAAATATTATCATATAAAGAAGTTATCAACACAATAAGGCAATAATAGTTAATTTTCTTACTATTAAGAGGTACAAGAAATAAAAATCAAGCTTATAACATCTATTACAATCATAGTAGAGCATCTCGATTCCTCATTGATCGTATGATAGAATGTTCTGAGGTGCCGGCTCGCAACTTCCATACCATTGTGATTTATTTAATTTGCCGATTCGCGTCAATGTTTTCAGAACTCAATAGAAAATCAAACACACTTACCCGACCAATTTTTTATATACTGACCATCCTAATAGGTAATAAAGCATTAAGTGCAGAAATGGTCCTTATTTTCCACTGTTACATTCACTTTCAGTCCCCCACGTGTGATGAAGCGAAAAGTGTACCGCTTTTAGGGGGTCATTTAAGCCCTAAATCGTATTTATTTGATCAAATATTGCCCTAAATCGTTCCTTTTGTTATTTTAGGTACTTTGGAGAAGAAATCTAGAAAAGAAAGCATTTTGGACGTTTTTGGAGCATAAAAGTGAAGAAAACGACAAAGTCTCTAAACCATGCTGGAAACAGTTCCTGACGGCGTCACCCTTTGATAGGTGACGGCGTCACGTGTTGACAAAAGAGGTGGATATTGATTACTCATGACGGGCCAGAACCATTTTTGGAGCTAGGACCTGACGGCGTCAGATGATATAGAGTGACGGCGTCAAGCACCATTGTGACGGCGTCAACACCTGACGCGCCAGAGTGGATTTTGGATGATTAAAAGGGGACGGCGTCAAGAAGGCCATCAAGAAACCCTAAACGCGGCGAGGTGACGGCGTCACGCTCCATAACGTGACGCCGTCATATCTGATTTTCTATATATATTCTCATAATTTTTAGTCATTAGTGTGCAACTTTGTGAGGAGAAACCCTAAGTCGATTTTTCTGCTATTTTTAAGGGTTTTATACCCTTGGATCTCCCATGTTCAATTGAAGATAAGTAATCAATTAATCATTCAATATGTCTATGTGTTGTTTGATTATATCTTGTTCTTGTCTTTTATTTAACATGTTAGGCTAGATTTATCTTGTGTTTGCTTAGATCTAATGAAACCTAACTATTGATTATTGGTTGTTGGTGTGTTATTAATTGTATTGGATGATTGTTTATCGATGTTAGGCTTAAGAAAACTGGCTAACCTCCTATACGGTAACTTGCTTGAACGTCTTAAGAAACATGAACCAATGCGTACTAAGGTTTTTATGGTTGTATTTAATGCATGAGCGAATTCTAGTGATCCCATGTTAGGAGCTTCTTAGCCGGCTCGACATAGGAGTGAAGTAGGAGCTTATAGAGTTGGGGAAGTACGTACGCCACCCCACGATCGGTATTAAGGAATACACCCGTCATCCACGCAATTAATACACACTAATCAACCGGTGAAAGATAGTTAGGAAGTAAGGAAATATAAGTAAACACATTTCTCTCCATATAAGTTCCACAACCTTTTTATTTTCAGTTATTTTATTTTATTTGCAATTGTAGTTATTTGGGTTAGTTGACTAGCAACTAATTCCGCCCACTCCTTCAAACCCGAGATTTTACTTGCTTTTATAAAAATATAAAAATACAAAAAGAATCTTCCCTCACCCTTAGACCTATTAGAGTAGTTTTTCAATCCTAACGACACTATTCCCCTAGAGAACGATCAATCCCCCGGTACTTGCCACTTCACTATACTACATCGGTCAGGTACACTGCCTGGTGAGGATTGCAAGCTTCTCGAGATCCCTCGAGAGGTAAAACCTGTTGTAAGGTCGCAAAACCACGCATCAAGTTTTTGGCGCCGCTGCCGGGGAATAGTTATTGTTTAGGTTGAATTTTTATTTTATTAGGTCTACTCACTAGATTCCTTTCTAGTGAGATTTTTATTTTATTTTTTTAGGTTTTCTTTAGTCTATCTTTTTTCTTCGTTTATTTGTTCGTAACCATTACCATCCGACATCATGGAAGGTGGTAATATCCTCGATCCCAACAACCCACCACCACAACAACACCCACCTCCTAGAGCCCGTACCTTAGGAGACTACTCCCGTCCTAGCCACCATGGCTATCGAAACACCATTGAGCTCACTCAAGGAGCCAATGTCACTCCCTTGCGATCCGACACCATCCGGTTGGTGCAAAGCGGATGCGCATTCCATGGACTTCGTTCCGAAGATCCTAATCAATATCTCAAGGACTTTCTCAAAATCGTTGATTCCATAGACCTTGATGTTGCCACTCGAGAGACGACCCGACTGCGTCTCTTTCAATTCTCTCTGTGGGACCAAGCTAGTCAATGGCTAGAGCGCCTACCCGCAGGATCCATCACCTCTTGGGATGATCTCACCACTCGTTTTCTCGCTCAGTTTTTCCCACCAGGAAGAACTACCAAGCTAAGGATTGATATCTTGATGTTCCAACAACGTCAAGGCGAAACCCTCTACGAGGCATGGACTCGATTCAAGGACTTACTCCAAAAAGTCCCTCACCATGGCATAGAACTTTGGCTCCAAGTCCAAATCTTCTATGACCACATCAATCTCTCCACGAGGCAAACCATTGATCAATCGGCCAGTGGTAAGCTACGTGATCTAAGTGCGGAACAATCATGGGCTCTCCTGGAAGATCTTGCTCTTTATGACAACGAAAGTTGGAATGATCCCCGTGATTTGAATAAAACGGTCAAGGCAATATCTTTGCCTTCGAACAATTCAAGCACTTCCGACCGTAGGATCATAGAACTTGAAGACCAAGTCAAGTTTCTTATGAAATCCTACGAGGCTCCTAAACCTTCAAGCCAAGTGAACAAAATCACTTTTTCATGTGAATTATGTAGTGGTCCCCACGACACTCGTGATTGCATGGAACTCCCCGAACAAGCTTTTGCGGACTACGCATCCTCGCGTACCGACGGAGCGGGAGACAAGTGGTACACTTTCAAACCCGAGCCAAATCCCTACGGTGATTCATACAACCCCTCATGGAAAAATCACCCAAACCTTAGGTGGAAACAAAACCAAAACGCACAACAAACCAATTCTTCCAACCCACCTAATCGTTTTCAATCAAGCGGTTCATCCCCAAACCGTACTTTCAATAACAATCCTTCCAACAATTATGGTAGTACCAATAATCTTGAAGGATTGATGTCCAAATTTATGGCATCTCAAGAAGCTCGGATAGCTAGATTCGAATCCGAATTCAATCAACAACAAACGGAGATGACCAATAAAATTGACAACTTATTGAAAGTCCTCAATAACCAAGTGCTATCACCTCCACATAAGGACGCTAGGAGCACAAATAGCGGACCCCAAGTAAAAGACCCCTCTTCATCCAAACATGTCCACTTCGTCAACATTGTCACTATTAAACCAATTGATAGGAATGAGGATAATAGTGAACCTGAGGATGAGGTTAAGAAAGTCGAGGTTGATAAAGAAGTTAGGAAAAGTGAGATTGAAGAAGTAGATGATGATGAGGACTACTTCAATAGGCTACCTACTAAGGAAGAGCGCGCATATCATACAGACTTATTCGATGACCCCGAGACACCATACTTCCAAGGTAGACCAATTATAAAAATGGGCGACCCTTCTAATCTCAACATACCATGCAACATCGGACATTTGCATGTGTGGAAAGCTTACATCGACCTTAGATCGCCCATAAACATCATGACTAGAGCCCACTACAACTTGATAATGAAAAATCAACTTGGGTATAGGATGTTCCCTGATAAGGGTTGGATGAGTAACTTCACGGGAAGAGTTAAGAGATTACCGATTTATGTAGGAAACTTCACCTATGTCACCGACTTTGTAATTGTAGAAGATATCCTCCCAATAGTCGATGCATGCTTAACTCAAGTAGTTTTTGGAAAACCATTTGTTGAGGTCTCTAGAATGACTTATGAACCTTTCTTAGGGATAGTTAGATTTAAGGATGAGACCGATGAGGTAAACTACCAAATGCCATATAAGATAGAGCAATTCCAACACTTGTCAAATGTTGAGAAGGAGCTTAAGCAAGAAGTCTACTATAGGAATGATGGAGATAGAAGTAGAGGAGTAGACTATGTTATGGAAAGGATATCCGGTTTCTACAAGGATTGTTTGAAATTAGGACCGGAATATAAAACCGGACATGAGAATGGCCTAGAAACCGTGGCCAATGATGGAGTCACGTAATGTACGGTGACTTTGAGTCTAGCTACAAGACTCGTTAATAAAGAAAAGCGCTTCTTGGGAGGCAACCCAAGCTTTATTTGCTTTGTGTGTTTATTTATTTGTTTGTTTGATTTTATTTGCTTCCGTATGTATGTTTAATTTTTATTATTATTGATTCATGTTCGAAACTAAATTGTGAAAATGCTTTATTTTGTTTTTAACTTCGTCTTAACTACATATAAAGGTATTTTGCAAAAGATAAGTGTAAGGGAAATCCAAATCGGTTTATTAGAACAAATGAACATGAATCATAACAATATTAAATTAACATACATATTAGTAATTGTTTGAGTCAAATGCTTGTATCGAGTCATAATGATATTTTGCAGGATTTCCAGGAAGTAAGGTATAGGTTTTTCCAGAAATTTTCCGGAAACTTAACATGAGAATTCTGTCAGATCACTTCTGACGGCGTCAGGTTTTAATTTTCTAAAATTTTTGAAAGTTTTTTTTTTCTTCCGGAATCATAAAATGCTTTATTAAATCTCTAACTTATAAACTCCAGGAATCTGCAAAATAATCATTCCACAAGCATTATATCCTTATACAGATTTATCCCGCCGATGTTATGCAGGTTTTCGTGTTTGTTTTCTCAGGTTTAACAGGTTATTTTGGACAAGGAGATGTATGTGGAATCTAGCTTTTGGCGCTGTTTTAGTCTTGAAGCTTCAACATTACCTTGGAAGAAGATCTAACCATGTTACCTCTTTATCCACCGAACGAATCAGGGGAGTATTTGATTTCATTCTTTTACCTTATTTACTTTTACATCTTGTTATTTGAACATTGGGGACAATGTTCATCTTAAGTGTAAGGGGGGGGGGGGTAAAGTACGACACTTTAGAGAATGCAATTACGCTTGATTTTTCGTTTGTTTAATGGTAGATGTGTAATAAAACTGAGAGAAATACCTGTTAGGGCAATTTTAGTGACAAATTTAAAATTTTTTACAACATATAGGAGTGAAACTTTGGTCTTAATGAGCGTTTCATGGATAGGAGTTATATGACTAGCACAAAACCGTACCACTAAAAAAAATTTCCACCCCCAAATATGTGAGGTTCGCCCCTAGAATTGGTAGGAAAAGCATTTATGCTATGATGTGTGTACCGGTAGCACTTAGATTCTAGAACTTGCGTTAGGACATTTCCAAGGCCACAAGTGAGACTACATTCGTGTAGTTAGATTTACTACATGATAAGAGGCATTAGGATTAACCCATTGTTTTACACCTGTGTTTCTGTTATAATTACGTTGGCTACATTGGTCAAGTAATTCTCCCACACCCTTTGCGTTGTACTCATTTTTAGTACACGATACCCCTAGTACACCCCTCAGAGCCTATCTTTTCGTTTCTAACTTTAAGCATTTTACTTAAAGTAAGAATTTGTTTACACCCCACTTAAATATACACCCAAATCGCCTTAGCCTACCTTGTATGCACTCATTTTTAGTGCATTATTGTGACAACATTTGTTTAAACCCCAAGTTAATTATCTAATTGATTACATGGTTGCTAAGTCGAGTCATATCCTTGTACATATTGTTTTGGGACGATTGGGACTCATGGGTAAAGTACTAGTGTAATGGAGTAATGGGGAAGAACAACATTATTACCCCCATATGTGCTAAATATTTTAGAAGTACTCCAAGTGTTTCGATTATCTTAATTCGAGTCATTAGAATAGTTATTTGTAAAGTTATGTAAAAGTTCAAGTGTAAGGGGAATACAACGCCCCTATGATGTATTATTTTGGATGGTAGGGCAAGAGTGTATGAAAAAACAAAAAAAAAATCGAAAAAAAATCAAGAAAAATACAAAAATAATGAGAAAAAGAAAAGTAAAAAAAAAGTAAAAAAAAAACATACGGACTACCATCCCGTTTCATTTTATGTTTATTTTATCTTTTTGTTATTTTTTTCATTAGCTTAAGTCGAGTCTAGTCTTGGCTTAGCAACGCCATAATGTACATGTAATAAATCAAGATCTTTAACTCGCCACCAGTAAAATATCCTTTATCCAACAAAACCGTGTTTATCATATCCCTACACCTAACGTTATAACCCGTTTAAAAGCCCTCTTTGATAGTTTATCTTAGGTGCTTACGCCTAGTGGAGGAGGTTTTTGATCCTTTCCCAAGCCTATGGTAATCTATTTGCTATGACAGGTAGTGAGAGATATTATTCATTTTCATTTATGAGATATACTTTTATGACACCTGAGAGATGTGAGTATCTAAACACTACTTGTGAGGTGCTAGTTTGTAATCTCCGTGCTTATTATGATTAAAGTGGAACGACTATTTGTTGTAATTACTTTTATATTAGCGTTAAATGACCCCTAACTTGTATTTTGATTAGAATGAAAGCGCATTTGCTTGAGGACAAGCAAATCTCAAGTGTAAGGGTATTTGATGAAGCGAAAAGTGTACCGCTTTTAGGGGGTCATTTAAGCCCTAAATCGTATTTATTTGATCAAATATTGCCCTAAATCGTTCCTTTTGTCATTTTAGGTACTTTGGAGAAGAAATCTGGAAAAGGAAGCATTTTGGACGTTTTTGGAGCATAAAAGTGAAGAAAACGACAAAGTCTCTAAACCATGCTGGAAACAGTTCCTGACGGCGTCACCCTTTGATAGGTGACGGCGTCACGTGTTGACAAAAGAGGTGGATATTGATTACTCATGACGGGCCAGAACCATTTTGGAGCTAGGACCTGACGGCGTCAGATGATATAGAGTGACGGCGTCAAGCACCATTGTGACGGCGTCAACACCTGACGCGCCAGAGTGGATTTTGGATGATTAAAAGGGGACGGCGTCAAGAAGGCCATCAAGAAACCCTAAACGCGGCGAGGTGACGGCGTCACGCTCCATAACGTGACGCCGTCATATCTGATTTTCTATATATATTCTCATAATTTTTAGTCATTAGTGTGCAACTTTGTGAGGAGAAACCCTAAGTCGATTTTTCTGCTATTTTTAAGGGTTTTATACCCTTGGATCTCCCATGTTCAATTGAAGATAAGTAATCAATTAATCATTCAATATGTCTATGTGTTGTTTGATTATATCTTGTTCTTGTCTTTTATTTAACATGTTAGGCTAGATTTATCTTGTGTTTGCTTAGATCTAATGAAACCTAACTATTGATTATTGGTTGTTGGTGTGTTATTAATTGTATTGGATGATTGTTTATCGATGTTAGGCTTAAGAAAACTGGCTAACCTCCTATACGGTAACTTGCTTGAACGTCTTAAGAAACATGAACCAATGTGTACTAAGGTTTTTATGGTTGTATTTAATGCATGAGCGAATTCTAGTGATCCCATGTTAGGAGCTTCTTAGCCGGCTCGACATAGGAGTGAAGTAGGAGCTTATAGAGTTGGGGAAGTACGTACGCCACCCCACGATTGGTATTAAGGAATACACCCGTCATCCACGGAATTAATACACACTAATCAACCGGTGAAAGATAGTTAGGGAGTAAGGAAATCTAAGTAAACACATTTCTCTTCATATAAGTTCCACAACCTTTTTATTTTCAGTTATTTTATTTTATTTGCAATTGTAGTTATTTGGGTTAGTTGACTAGCAACTAATTCCGCCCACTCCTTCAAACCCGAGATTTTACTTGCTTTTATAAAAATATAAAAATACAAAAAGAATCTTCCCTCACCCTTAGACCTATTAGAGTAGTTTTTCAATCCTAACGACACTATTCCCCTAGAGAACGATCAATCCCCCGGTACTTGCCACTTCACTATACTACATCGGTCAGGTACACTGCCTGGTGGGGATTGCAAGCTTCTCGAGATCCCTCGAGAGGTAAAACCTGTTGTAAGGTCGCAAAACCACGCATCAACGTGTATCTCCGTTAACTTCCCGTCTAATGGTTGTGCACGTGATATGCACAAGGGGGTAATTTGGTCTTTTTCCAACTTATATCAATAAATTAATCCACCAAATCCAAAACAGATAATCACCATCGCAAAAAACCTCATCAAACACAATAACACATCTTCAAAACCACATCACGAAAACATATCCTCATTCCAAAACAACCAGATCGACACTATCAATCTAACACACAAAACCCACACCACACAAAAATGACCACTCATAAAATCCAGTCACAACTCACCAACAAATCCATTCTCACAATAAAAGAAAAAACTCTCAAATAAAAAAAAACCAATCGATCTACCAAGAGAATCACAGATTCTTCAAAACATGTGAATCGATACTCTCACAGCAAACCCACATCCAAAAATCATTACCATTAAAAAAAAAAAACCTCACTCGTTCACTCATTCCGGCAAATAATCAGTGAAGAAGTTGAATCAAAGGGGATGGTTTTTTATTAGGGTTGAAAAGATCTTTGTTGGGTTTATTCAGTTTTAAATAGAAACTGAGATGGGTTAGATCGAATGTGTAGTTTGGGATTAGGTTTGAATCGATATTGATGGGTTTCTGAAGTTAATAAAGTCACTGTTGGTGGTGATAAAAATTGATTCAGGGTGTTGAAAATCAAAGCTGAGATGGTTGACTTGTATGTATAAGGGGGTAATTTCAATACATTTCGTATGAATGGGTCAATTCAAGTTTTGTTTGATCTCTAATCGGTCAAAGGGTTATCCAAAAAAAAACATATAACTTTGATGAGACTAGTTATGAGTGGAATTGGTTGGTGCTTGAAGTTGATGGTTCTTCAAGGAGAATGGGGTTGAGTATGACCTTTTGGAATCCTTTTGTGTAGTGAAGTCGAGAGGGATGAAATTGTAGAAGAGATTGAGAATGAGAAATGTGAGATTGAAAGTGTAAAATTTAGTGAAGTTGGGAGTGAGAAATGTGGTGAGATTGAAGTGGAAAAGAGTGTTGAAATGGGTTGGAGTGTGATGGGTTTGTTAGGTACTCCAAGTAAATTACTTAATGTAGAAGATGTACGGATCTTATCTGATTTTCAATCCGATGTTCAGCAAATGCGTGGTAAACTATTTCGTTAGTTTATGAGCTTAATTTGTTTTGATTTGTAATTTAGGTGTTTAAACTAAAAAAAATCTTTAAAAAGATTGGCAACAAAGTTTGAAGCAATCTGAGATCTTGTGTATAATTGTTCTTTTCGTTCTTGGATTTGTGATGGGATGTAGATGTAGGTTTAGAGTTGTTGGCTGCTGTGTGATTAGGATTGGATTTGATGTTTGTTAGTAGATTTGATTGTGGATCGGATGTGTTCTTCCTCTTTGATGTTATTTTTTTTCGTTTCTTGATTGTGGACTGATTGTTATGATTTGGGGGTGAATTGAAAGTGTTTGGGGGTGAATACAACTAAAATTACTTGTTTATACATAAGTGGGTAAAAATTGCACACACTTGTAGGCAGTTCCTGTGAATGCTGCTGGTAATGAGAATGTGGTTCGACCCATTATAAGGTTGCCTGAAATTTTTTTAGTATATTAATCCCGAGGTTAGAACATTATGTATTTTCAGTGTTTTTGCTTTATAAACTGTCATATATCTGATGTTATGTGTGGGGACATGGTTAGAGTTTAAGGATTGATTTAGAAGCATTAGGTTTCCCTAGATTTCTTTGTTATCATGTCATTAAGGTTTAACAGCTTGTTAATTGTTATGTAGATTGTTTACTTTTTCGTTCAGTATTTTTGTTGTTGCTATTTTTATGACATTAGTAGGGAAGTGATTGCCGAGGGATCGAAAACAAGAATAGTACTTGCTGTGAATGGGAAATGGGAGGAATTGAGAAGCTATTTGATTGCAAAAGGCCGTAAAAGATTTGAAGTTCATGTCTGCACAATGGCTGAAAGAGATTATGCATTGGAGATGACGAGGTTGCTAGACCCAGGGGCACACCTAATTGCTCCAAACCAATTGTTGAAATTGTAAGTAACTAAGTATAAAGTTGTGAAATTTTGGATTGGATTTTTTTTGTTTGAGTTGTGGGTTAATTGAATTGGGTTTAATGAATTTTGTGGGTAAAGATATGGCATACAGATTTGAGTACACTACGATGTTAGTATTATATGAATTTCTGGGTAAAGATAGTATGATGGATCATGTTTACTGTGTTGGGTTTTTTCAAGTTTGTGTTTGTGTTTGATGTTTGATGAATTTCTGGGTATGATGGATCATGTTTGTGTTTATGTTTGATGTTAGATGAATTTCTGGGTAAAGATATTATTAGCAGATGTGTGATGATATGGTGGGGTATTATTTTATTGATAGAAGGTTTAAAGACGAAAATGCCCCCTTGTGCATATCACGTGCACAACCATTAGACGGGAAGTTAACGGAGATACACGTGGGGGGACTGAAAGTGAATGTAACAGTGGAAAATAAGGACCATTTCTGCACTTAATGAACAGTACGGACGAAATCTGCAATTTGGCCAAACCACAAGGACGATTTTTGCAATTTACTCTACTCTTTAATATTTACTGTAATAAACCATGAGCTTTAAGCTAGTAAAATATTTGGAGTAAAACAAAATATCTTCACAAAAGTACTATTTAGCTCAACATGCAACAAGGAGAAGTACACTATTAACTTTAGCTAGGTGCTTCTCCTCCTTTTCATATACACATACACACACGTAGTAACATATCTTCTTCAATTCTCACCGGAAAACACTACAACCAGGTAAGAGTAATGGGTACCCTGGAGCCATGGCTCAAAATTCTCTTCCACGTCAGCAAAAATCTCTATGGCACCAGAAATCTCACGGCACCACATTCTGGGCGGTATCCACGGCACCAGAAAATGTGGTGCCGTCGTCCACTTTTTTTTTTTTTCTTTTTCTTTTTTACATAAAATAAAACATACACAATATAACTAAAATAAACTTCATTACATTAAAAAAAAAAAAAAAAAAAAAAAAAAAAAAAAAACTAATACATAAACACTCTCAAATAATAAACTAACCTTAACTATATTAGTAGCCAATGACAACACTCTCAAATTTACTATTAAGAAAAAAGCAAAAAACCCATTTAAGCTGAACCCATTTTATATTGTTGAACCCATTTTACCGTGCATGAAGCCCAAAAAGAAAAAAGCAAAAAACCAATTTTAGCAAAAAACCCATTAGAGCAATGGGTACCCTGGAGCCATGGCTCAGAATTACCAGCCACGTCAGCAAAAATCTCTATGGCACCAAAAATCCCACGGCACCACATTCTGGGCGTTACCCACGGCACCAGAAAATGTAGTGTCGTCATCCATTTTTTTTTTTTTTTTTTTTTTTTTTACATAAAATAAAACTTACACAATATTAACTGAAATAAACTTCATTAATTTTAAATAAAAAAAAAAATAATTAACTTGATTAGTATGGCAAAATTCGTCCCTAAACATAATCACAAATTAAATTCTAGCCCATTTCAATGTTTATTAACTTGATTTCAATAGTTATACGGAGTATAAAACTTACACATCGTAAATTTTAATAAAAATACAATGCAATGAAGAAATATATAAAAAGAAAGCTAAAGTATATACAGTACATACAACTATTAATCAAATGAAACTTTTAACTTTTTTTTACTCATTCCCAATGCTACATACAACTATTATTCAAATGAAATTTTTGACTTTTTTTACTCATTCCCAATGCTACATACAACTATTCCATCTTCACTTTTCTTTTCACGTCTTCTTCCTTCTCTCTCTTTATAAAAAAACACACACTATTTTCACCTTCAAAAAACATACACACTTATTGCAGCAGAAAACAAAAAGTTCAGGATTATATTTAACAGTCCCAAGCTTCTTCAAATGTCCAATCTCTATGCCTCCAACGTTCAAAATTGCAGCAGAAAACAAAAAAAAAAAAAAAAAAAGAAAGGAAAATAGCTATGGCGTGGGCTGGTGGCTACGGCGCCAGCCACTATGGCGCGACCGGCGTTACCGTGCGCCGTCGGCCATGGTTGGCTGGTGGCCATGGCTTGAGCCATTAGCCATGGGTACCGAGTACTCTTAGGGCATGTTTGGTAGAGAGAAATTAAGAGAAATGAAATTGAGCAGAGAATAGAAATCAGTAGAGAATTTTTTATGAATTCTAGTGTTTGGTAACAACAGAGAATTGACCCGAGAAATAAATAATAAATTATTTATTTTTTGTTTGACAATATTTTATTTGCTAAAAACATAAAAAAAATATAATAAAAAAATTAAAATTGATCACATTAAATACAATTAATCCACGAATAATCTTCTGCTTCATCAACAATCCATTTTTCACCTCCTTAAACTGCTTCATCAACAATCCATCAACTGCTTCATCAACTGATTGCCTTAAACTACGATCTGCTCTCATCGATTATTGGATCTGCAAATATTAATCCATCATTGGATCGGATCAGGTAATTCATAATCATAAACCATCTTCATCACTATTATTAATCATTGGATCTGCTCCGCTCGACGGCAGCCAAAATCCCAATCGACGACCATGAGACGACAATCACAATCGACGATGACCATCAGACGGCAGCCAAAATCAAACGATGACGAGTAGGATAAGAAAATTTGATGAGAAGCAAATAAATCATCTACATATAGATCGATGACGAGTAGTGTTTATAGAAGATTGGAAGACAACATGAACAAGGTGGAGAACGGCGACTTGACCGGACATGAGAATAAGAAAAGATTGATTAAAAAGAGTGATAATTTGGCATAAGGTTTCAAAGATTTAGTCAAAATGTGAGAAGCACGTGCACATGTCCCCTTATACCTCCTTTTTTAAGTTGTACTTTTTTGTTTAAAAATGAAAAAAGACGGAGAAATAAAGATGAGATCTATTTCCACTCAAAAAGGTATGGAAATCAAATTGTAAAGAAGCAAATTCTTGAGAAATGGAATATCTCCGCTTTTTTGTTTCTCTAGCGTACCAAACAAGGGAAATGGAACCATTTCCAACTCTCTGCCCTCAACTCCCCCTACCAAACACACCCTTACAGTATTGTGTTCCCAACGTCTTCTTCTCCATCAAAAAAGCTGCAACTCAAAAGAAAAAGAAAAAAACCCCACCAAACACAAACACAAACACAAACACAAATACAAATACAAACACAAATACAAACACAAACAAACTCACCAAAAAACAAAAACAAAAAAAAAAACAAAAAAAAAATGGCGATGGCGTGGGCTGGCCACCATGGTGCCAGCAGCCATGGCGCCACCCACGGTACCATGAGCCATCCAAATTTCTCGACTGGTCCGACGGTGCCATGTTACCAGCCAAGGGTACCGAGTGCTCTAAGGGAAGATCAAACTTAAAGTTTTATTGGGCTCATCGTCGCCACATAGACAACCCAAGTTGTAACTTTATCGAATTTAATTTTGTTCATTAATTTTGATTGTGTGTGCTAAATGAAAAATTATGAATAGACAACCCAGCAGCCATGGCGCCACCCACGGTACCATGAGCCATCCAAATTTCTCGACTGGTCCGACGGTGCCATGTTACCAGCCAAGGGTACCGAGTGCTCTAAGGGAAGATCAAACTTAAAGTTTTATTGGGCTCATCGTCGCCACATAGACAACCCAAGTTGTAACTTTATCGAATTTAATTTTGTTCATTAATTTTGATTGTGTGTGCTAAATGAAAAATTATGAATGGGTAGGAAAAGTAAGGGCCCGCTTGGTAAGTATAGGGGAAAGGGAAAGGGAAAGGGAAAGGGTAAGGGAATGCAAAGGAATGGGTGAGGTGGGTAATCATTACCTTACCCCCCAATTTACTCTATAATAGTTGATTACCCAGTATTGGGTAATCAATACCTTTGAACAAGTGAACCAAGCATCATTTTTTCCCCCAAGTGGGCCCTTTTGAATTCCTTACCCATTCCCCACCCCCCCTTTACCCCATACCAAGCAGCCCCTAAGCCTTAAGAATAGATAAAAAAAACTTATAATACAATGACCGAACATACATATACACCAAGTTTACAAAACCTACTTAATAGGGGTGGAAACGAGCCGAGCTACTCGTGAAAAGCTCGAGATCGGATCGGTAAAAAGCTCGAACGAGCCGAGCCTAAACGAGCCCGAGCTCGAGCTCGAGCCTAAATTAGAGCTCATTTGATAAACGAGCCCGAGCCCGAGCTTTATATATAAAGCTCGAATAGGCTCGCGAGCCTAAACGAGCTTTAATTAATTTAATTAATTTATTTAATAGGAGTATATAAAAAATGGTTGCTAACTTGCTATATAAATGATTCTACCCTAAATTTTCTCAACCTCACACGCAGCCTCTCACACTTTCTCTTTTCCATTTCAATCTTATCAACCACCTAACTATTTCCTCCTCCCAATACTTCTCTCTTCAAAACAAATCTCAAATAAAAGATAATAAGTGTTTCATCTTCTTTTGATAGTCGAATAGCATACACAACGAGCACGTTTATTCTACCAATCATAAGCCAAATCATAAACACTTCAATATTTCTGCTCGAATCCAATCGAAACTTACGAACTCAAAACCCACAAACGAAGATCAAAGATACTCTTGTACATCTCAGTAACTCAGTTCGGCTTTAAGATCTTGAACGAAACAAAGATTGAATATAACATTTTTTTTATCATTCTTTCTTTATTTTCGGATATAAAAGTGCAAAGCTAGTTATAGATCTGAGATTTTGTCTTGGTCGAGTCTTGTTTGTTTTGTGAGATGGAGTGCCACTAGTCTGTAGTCAAAAGGCCCACAAATAACCAAGACCAAGTAGTGAGTAGATCGATTATTGGTTGTGAGCAGTTCTTACTGTAACCCAAATGAAAATTAATTATCATAGATGTGTATCTCTAATAAATTGTAAAAAGGGTAACCATATAAAAGTTTTTCCAATCAAATTTGATTGGTGTCTTTTAGATAAATGTTTGTTTTGGTCTTGCACTTTTGTTAAATATAATTGATTGATTTGGTGAAATTAGTTAGATTTGTATGTATACCAAACAGCTCAAAAAAATAAACGAGCTTTATATAAACGAGCTCGAACACATCACAAACAAGCCGAGCCTCGAGCCGAGCTCGAGCTTTATATATTATGCCACGAGCCGAGCTCGAGCTCAAGTCTTAAGGCTCGAACCGAGCCGAGCTCGAGCTCGAGCTTTCTAAAATATAAACGAGCCGAGCTCGAGCCTACCAGGGCTCGAGCTCGGCTCGTTTCCACCCCTACTACTAAACATGCTAAATTAAAAGTGATACAGTAAAACCATCAGGTGTTTGTATCTAATTTTTTATTGGAAAATGATTTGAATTTTAAATGTGTGTTTAATTTTATGGCTAAAGGGATATTGAAGTATTTTATTGGTTTCTAATGAAATGAATCCATTTACTGTCACTAATAAAATAATGTAACATAAGATTAGACATATAGTTAAGCACACAAATTAAGCATGCCCATGCTTTTTTTAATTTAAAAAAAAAAAACAAAGTACTCTTTTTTTTTTTTTTTTTTTTTTTTTAATCGTTATTCTTTTTCCAATTACATTAGAGGCAATTAGACACAGTTCACATTTTTGCACCGTGGAATTTAGTTTCTTTTCTACGTGCTTTTGCATGTGTAGTTTATTTTCATTTTTTAGACTATTTTGATGGGCCTTTTTTTTTTTTTTTTTGGTAAAGGGTTTCTTTCTCTGATAAAATATTTACTCGATAAAATATAATCAGTATAGGAAATGCGGCTAAGTACCACATTTACTAATCTCAAACGCACCTATAGTGCTTTGAACCACCAACTAGCGAGAAATACAAACACAAACTCGCAATATAAACAACCCAATCTTACAAAAATAAAAACATAGCAAAACAAAACTATTAGGCCATGAACAACGCAATAGTAGCTATCCTCCATCTCGAACAAGGCAATCAGGGAGCTTCCACTTTTCCAAAAGCAAGTCCACATTCTTCGACTTTTTATAGCGAAATGACAAGAGTTTTAGACGAACTGTAGAAGTAATGACTTCGATCACTTGCTATAAACGTTAAGTATTTATTTTTCACATAAGCGGAAAAAAATAAAAACAAACTAGACACTTCTCATAATGTGAAAAAATAATCGTGTAAAATGGGCCTTTTTTTTAGCGTGAATATACTGGTTCACCTTTTTTTCTGAGCAAGAGAAGGGCTGAAGCATAGCAAAAAATATTATATCATATCACTTCTCACAACAGAGGTAATTACATCGGAAAAACCAACATTCAATACAAAGTTTTCATGAGATCCTTTTTATGGTTTCCCGGTTTTCTCGATTTTGAAAACACTTGACGTATGACTAGTCGACCATGCATGCATAAAACGACGACGAAATTAAGTTAGTTTGATTTGAAAGTTCTAGACAGTACATTACCCATTATCTTCGCTTTTTTTTAATTGAATTTTCGTCGTTTTCAAATTAAATAACGTTTCATGAGACCCAATAAACAAAGACGAAATTAAGTTAGTTAGATTTTAATTATAATAATATTTTTAACTAGTGACATAAATTACTTGACACATGCATGTAATATTTTTAATCCAGTGAACAACTAACTACGAAATTTGGTTAGTTGGTTTATGTCTTTTCAATTATTCTATAGATTAAACGATTAGAGCATTTTAATTATCACCTCCTCTTTCGTAAAATAATGCCCGGGCTTATGCAAGAAAAACAAAATTTGGTTAGTTGGTTTATGTCTTTTCAGTAACGAATATATTAAAAATATATTCGTTATATTTGGTTAGTTGGTTTAAGGTGAAAATTTGCTTATTTCACGTTTATCTCAATCTGGTGTTTGGGATTGCTTATTTTTCTGCTTATAGATTAGTACTTATAATCTGCTTAAAAATACGCGCTTCTGAAAGTAGTTTTTGGATTTTCTTATTTTTGTAAAAATTGCAAAATACTAAAAAAACTACTCGTAACAATTTGTTGATACTTTTCAATCATATTCGTTTATAAAAACTATTAGGTAAATTATGCCAGTAAGAAAGTAATTTTGATTTCAAATTAGCAGCTCCCTACCTACTTATGAGAATCTGCTTATTCTCTTAAAGATAAGCACAAAAAATAAGCAATAGCAAACACCCACTGAAACAAATTAAACAGCCAGCTTGCTTACTGAAAACTGTAATAAGTAGATAATTATGTAAACATTTTAGACATGTTATTTGCTTCAAGCAGAAAAAATAACAATTCCAAACACCCCCATAGCCTTGCATAAACAATTTCACTAGTTAAACGATTAAACGATTAGAGCATTTTATTACATGAAATCACAAAGTTACAATTTCCATCTTGCTTTTTAACAACTCTCTTTCTTAAAATCACGTTATACAAAAGACCTACGGGTAAGGACTTATTATTAGATGATAAATAAGGCCCAAGCTCGGTATGTGGGGTTGGGTCTATTAGGTTTTCATTATGTATTACCTCTATGAAAACTTTTCTCAACGAATCATTTTACTTATTGTTATTTATGAGATGATCAATTGTTTTCTTGTTAATTTCATGTTTTAGATAGTATTTTATGAAATAAGATTTTGGCATTTTCACCATTTTGTCCGCGTTATCTCCCCATCCAGTAGGGACGATATCCTCATCTCCATCAGATACTTCTTCAATCAATCACCTCCTTGTCTTCCATATCTCATCATTTTCATTATGGACTTGTTCGTCCATTTTTTCATCCCCTCTTGAACAATGGAAATGGCATTCATGTGCATAGTAACGTAAGCATCTTTCTCCTCTCTTACCAATACTTTCGTTAATTAGGGCTTTTTCTCTCGTAAATCCTTTGACCATCTTCATCATTTCCTCCATCTTACTATTAACTCCTCCCTTTGCTTTTAAATGGTGGTGTTTGTGGCTTAAAGTGATGGTGGTGTTGGTAGGGCTATGTAATGATCGATCACTATCTTTATCACACAAACTATATATATATCGAAGGTACTCAAACAAGAACTTAGGTGAAGATGTAGATGAAGAGTGTGGATTGTATAACTTATGGTTTATTATCTTCAAAGAAGGAAAACAAACATAAATATTAGAAACACACACTCTCACCTTTTGTAATGAGAACCAACAACTAGTGTGATGAGAGTGTGTGTTTATATATGTCGACACAGCCAACACCAAGGGCTTTGGTGGGCTTTACTTTGGGCTTGGTGTGGGCTAAGGTAAGCATTGCACTTATACACTTACATACTAAACATAACCAATACCATTAGCCCACTAATTAGACTAAACATTACACTTGACACTTAAGTTCTAAATAAGCAAATGACCATCACTTCACAATTAAATAAATTAATTGCTAACAATCTCCCCCTAAGGGATGGTCATTTCAATGATGCTCCCTTGATTGGTCTTTTGCTTTCAATGTCTTGAACTTTGTGTGTCGATGTATAATAGTCTTCATTTATTGTTCCTTCATGCACTGTGATCTTTAAAGAATCGTATTTTGGTCGTTCTTGCCTTGATCTACTTCTTCTGTCCGGATGCGTCGTCGTTGTAGATGATGATGGTAGATGGACTTTCGTCGGTACCTGCATAAAACAGTTAGCAATAAATCGTCCAACGCTTATAGGTTCAGATTTTGAGATCGTTATAAGCATAGTGTGAAAACTTTCTCTAATCTTAACCAAGGCCGTTGAGAGCCTCTGAAGTATACCGGAGTATCACTTCAAGACTGTAGACCATTTGAAGCGAGTAACCATCATGTCATAAGGCAAGATCCTTAGATCTCATTAAGACTCATACAATTGTATCCTTTTAGATGAACACAAGTGTATTGCATTGGAAGTGTTCCTAAGAGATCTTTGATGAATCTCATGTCTCTAGACTCAATAATGTGCGTTTTGATTTTAGTCATCGGAGGCATGGAGCAGAGTGCCACCTTTTCAATATCAACACATCTCGGAGTGAGAGGCCGATAGATTATGCAGTGTTCTCCGTGAGAAATGAAACAAATATCTTTTAAGAGATATCTGAGTGGCTAGGAGGGGTGGTGCAACGCGTCACTAGGTCCTTGACGTCTTGTCTTCAATATCAGTATCAACTTGTGATAACCGATAGCAGATGTATTGACCTGGTCTCTGACCTAAGTTTTCATGGAGGGCTATTTCTTTTCACCCTTTCATTAAACTTTTCTTTTTAATTCTTCAACCCCTTCTTTCCCTTTCTCATTTACTCCTTTTTTCAATCTTACCTAAGGACTTCTAATTCTAATCTATTGGAATTGTCCTTGGGTAGATCCCTCTGGTTCTGGCGGATCATAGGACATAACCTAACCATAATCACCTTATTACTCCATGATTATCCTAGATTATCGATCACATACCGTAAACCTTGTGAAAATCTCTCAAAGTATTTATGAGAAAAACACATTTAGTTAACACATTGAGAGTTTTGCTTTTTTGAAATACTCCCCCTTCACATGTGCTTATGCATTTTTGAAATAATCTGCACATGTTAGGTAGAGTTCGCACATTTGAATTGATCAATTTTCAATGAACATGACCTTCGCGAGACACGCTTACATCACTAGTTAGACTAGCTTGAAATTATTACCCGTCCTGGTCATATTCAAAGATAATCTCTCGAATTGGTACATTCTACTCAGACAAGTCCTTTGCGAGACACGTTTACATCACTGGAAAACCAATTTGAAATTATTACCCGTCCAGGACATGTCTTTTCGATAACTGACATTTAGTTTCGTCAATTCGAGGGTTCATACTAAGTCTTTTTGAAGAACTCGTTTGAGATTCAAACCACAAAACTTTTTTGATCACATTTTAATCACGTCCTCTCCCCCTTATACCTAATTACCACTTAATCTCCCCCTCAAAAAGAGCATGTAGTGGTATTTTTGAAAATAGTTGATTAAAATGAGACGTTTTGGAGAGACGGACTGATTTTAGCA
Source organism: Artemisia tridentata subsp. tridentata (assembly GCA_021014915.2). NCBI lineage: Eukaryota > Viridiplantae > Streptophyta > Magnoliopsida > Asterales > Asteraceae > Artemisia > Artemisia tridentata. Next base: position 449,317,314 of record CP139507.1, read on the forward strand.
TGAAAGCGGAACATTTTTCCTTTTGTACTCCCCCTTAAACAAAGCATATTATTAAACACTTGAGTTTAAAAGCAGTTAAGGGTCTTAGAGGGAGTGATTGTGAGCACAAAATGTATAGAAAGACTTTGAAAAATCTTTTTGAAACAATCTTGATTAAGTGCTCACGGTTTTTGCTTTTTGCCATTAACACTGCGAGTCCTGATCGGAAATGATCAGAAGTCATCAATGTAGCCTTTATATGAAATCTTTTCGAGTTGGAGTACCCGAGCTAAAATAAAAGATTTCACGATAAAGCACGGGTTTCGTACTGATATATACGAAAGCCTTAATGAAGAAATTTTGAGAAACGACATGTTTTGGAAAAATTTTAAATGAACTCCCGCTCAAGCATCTGTACATGCCCGTATCATTGTTGAATGACATTTCTAGATACGTACAGAATATTGATTATACGAGAGACATGTCGTGAGAAGAATATTTTTGGTTTTTTGATTTTTTATTTTTATATTTTGTTTTTGTTGGTTTTTCAAATTTTGTATTTTGTTTTTTCAAAAATATTTACAGCGAAGCTTTTTGAGATAAATCAAGAAGGTTCGAGAAGACTTTCTAACTCTTCGGGAGTTAGGCTTCGCATTCCAATTCGACGAACTAAATTTTCAAACCGCTCTTTTGGGAGGGCTTTAGTAAATAGATCGGCGAGTTGGTATTCAGTCTTCACGAAAAATAATTCAACAGTACCGTCTTCGACGTGTTCCTTTATGAAGTGGTAGCGGACTCTAATATGCTTGGTCTTCGAGTGTTGCACTGGATTGCACGAGATGGCTATAGCACTTTTCGAGTCACAATACAGAGGTATGCGATCGAAAGAGAAACCATAATCTGTGAGTTGTGTCCTCATCCATAGAACTTGGGCACAACACGCAGATAGAGACACATACTCGGCTTCTGCGGTTGATAGTGCAGTGCAGTATTGTTTCCTTGATGACCAGCCTACTAGCTTTTCTCCCAAAAATTATGCTCCCCCGAATGTACTTTTTACGGTAACTTGGCAACCAGCATGGACTGCATCTGAAAATGCTATTAGTGTAAACTCCGAATCCGTCGGATACCAAAGTCCCATATTAATGGTTCTTCGTAGGTACCGAAAGATCCATTTAACCTCTTGGAGGTGAAGTTCGGTAGGCCTTGCCTGAAACCGTGCTAGTAAACAAACGACAAAATGTATATCTGGTCGGCTAGCAGTTAAGTACATGAGAGACCCAATCATGCTCCGATATTTCTTCGGATCCATGGGTTTCCCATAAAAATCAGCGCCTATTTTGGGTGAAGTGACCATTGGAGTACCAACAGAGTCACAATTTTTCATGCCATGTTTTTTCAAAATCTTAATTGTATATTTAGCCTGATTAAGAAAAATACCACGTGGGGATTGATGAATTTGTAAACCCAGAAAGAATTTTAATTCTCCCATCATGGACATTTCAAATTTGCTTTTCATGAGATTTGCAAAATGTTTTGAATGTGTCGGATTAGTGGACCCAAAAATTATGTCGTCCACATAAATCTGAACAATCAAAATGTCATTTTTGAATTTTCTTGTAAACAAGGTCGGATCAATTGTTCCTTTGGTGAAATTATTATGAAGTAGGAAAGATGATAATTCGTCATACCATGCCCTTGGGGCTTGTTTCAAACCATAGATAGCTTTCTTTAGCTTGTAGACGTAGTCTGGATGCTCTTTTTCGACAAATCCGTCTGGCTGACTCACGTACACTTCTTCTTTTAGAGTTCCATTCAAGAAAGCTGTCTTGAGGTCCATCTGATAAACCGTGATGTTCTTGTGAGCTGCATATGTGATGAAGCGAAAAGTGTACCGCTTTTAGGGGGTCATTTAAGCCCTAAATCGTATTTATTTGATCAAATATTGCCCTAAATCGTTCCTTTTGTCATTTTAGGTACTTTTGAGAAGAAATCTGGAAAAGGAAGCATTTTGGACGTTTTTGGAGCATAAAAGTGAAGAAAACGGCAAAGTCTCAAAATTATGCTGGAAAGTACCTTTGACGGCGTCAGGGATTGGTCCAGACGGCGTCATGGCTTGGCAAAAGTGGTGGATATGAAAATTACTCATGATAAGCCAGAGAATTTTGCATGAAAAATCTGACGGCGTCACCCTTTAATGTGATCAAGGCCATCACGGTTTAACTTAAAGAGGGACGGCGTCAAGCTCAATTCTGACGGCGTCACCCCTTGATAGGCCAGAGCGGATTTTGGAGCACTAAAGAGGGACGGCGTCAGGAAGGCCATCCGGGAACCCTAAAAGCGGCGAGGTGACGGCGTCAGGATCTATAACGTGACGCCGTCAGCCCGTAAACTCTATATATAGTTTTGCAATTTTTTGTCATTAGGGTGGAACTTATTGTGTGTAATTTTGGAGGAGAAACCCTAAGACGAATTTCTGCCATTTTTAAGGGTTTTCATACCCTTGGATCTCCCATGTTTAATTGAAGATAAGTAATCGTTTAATCATTCAATATGTCTATGTGTTGTTTGATTATATCTCGTTCTTGTCTTTTGATTAACATGCTAGGCTAGATTTATCTTGTGTTTGCTTAGATTTAATGAAACCTAACTATTGATTATTGGTTATTAGTGTGTTATTAATTGTATTGGATGATTGTTCATCGATGTTAGGCTTAAGAAAACTGGCTAACTTCCTATTCGGTAACTTGCTTGAACGTCTTAAGAAACATGAACCAATGCGTACTAAGGTTTTTATGGTTGTATTTAATGCACGAGCGAATTCTAGTGATCCCATGTTAGGAGCTTCTTAGCCGGCTCGACATAGGAGTGAAGTAGGAGCTTGTAGAGTTGGGGAAGTACGTACGCCACCCCACGATTGGTATTAAGGAATACACCCGTCATCCACGCGATTAATACACACTAATCAACCGGTAAAAGATAGTTAGGGTGTAAGGAAATCTAAGTAAACACATTTATCTCTACATAAGTTTCACAACCTTTTCATTTTCTGTTATTTTATTTTATTTGCATTCGTAGTTATTTGGGTTAGTTGACTAGCAACTAATTCCGCCCACTCTTTCAAACCCGAGATTTTACTTGCTTTCATAAAAAATTATAAAAATACAAAAAAGAATCTTCTCTCACCCTTAGACCTATTAGAGTAGTTTTTCAATCCTAACGACACTATTCCCTGTGGAGAACGATCAATCCCCCGTACTTACCACTACACTATACTACATCGGTCAGGTACACTGCCTGGTGGGGTTGTAAGCCTCTTGAGATCCCTCGAGAGGTAAAACCTGTTGTAAGGTCGCAAAACCACGCATCAATATGCTAAGAAAATCCTGACCGCTTCAAGCCTTGCTACTGGCGCGAATGACTCTTCAAAATCTATCCCCTCTTCCTGTCTGAATCCTTTTGCCACGAGACGAGCTTTGTTGCGAATGACAGTCATTTCTTCATCCTTTTTGTTTTTCCATAACCACTTAAGATCAATGACGAGTTTGTCAATTGGTCTTGGAACTAAATCCCAAGTGTCATGTAACTGATATTGAAGAAGTTCTTCCTGCATCGCTTCAATCCAGGCATTATCTGCCATTGCTTCCCGAATGTTCTTTGGTTCTATTAGATTGACTGAGCAGACATAGATGAACATGTCACAATCGGTGTTTAGTTGTTTTCTCGTCTGAATTGGCCTTAAGGGTTCACCAATAACCTGTTCTATCGGATGGTCTTTTGTCCACTGTAACGTTGAAGGGTACCTTGGTGTTGAAGAATGTCTGTTAGATGGTTCATGTAACCGTGAAGATGATTCAGCAGATTCCGTTCCAAACGGGTTTTCGAATGGTTCTTCGTCTAACACAGCATCGTTGTGGTCTTGCTCATCAACTCTTGGTAAAACAATCTCAATTACTGGAGTTAGTGGAGTGAATGTTGATGACGTGGAGGGAGATGGTGCGTCAGCTTCGAATGTTGTGGATGCATCTTGATTTGGTGCTGGTGGTGGTGGTTGTTGATTTTGAGCGGGTGCAGCGGAACGTTGGTTAGATGCATTTGTCGAAGCGCCACCATAGTATTCATCATACATAAACTCGAAGAAATTATTCAGTTCCTGATTTGTGGGTTGTTCGTTATGAATTGATTGAGCTCCTTGAGGTGCGAGTCCCGAACTGATATGTCCAGAAGTTTGACTGTTTGGTGTGGGTCCTAATTCGGTATGATTAGGAGCCATCGGGTTAAGCGCGGGTTCTAGAGTGAGTCTCTCAGAAGCCATTGGGTTAAGCGTGGGTTCTAAAGCGAGTCTCTTAGAAGCCATTTGCGAAATTTCATCAAACTTCGCATTCATCGTCTCCATGATCTTTTTTGTTCTCCAGTTATACACCCTGAATGCCCTCGAGTTTTCCGAATAACCAATGAAGATTCCAATATCACCCTTAGCTTTCAACTTCCCCAGATCGTCCCTGTCATTTGTTGGATAGCATAGTGCGCCAAATACATGAAGATAAGAGATATCTGGTTTTCTGTTGTTTACTAGTTCATACGGGGTTTTATTGAATCTTGGATGAACTAGGGATCGGTTTTGAGTGAAACAGGCAGTGGCCACAGCATCAGCCCATAAGAATAACTGTGCACTAGAATAAATCAACATTGTGCGAGCAGCTTCCACAAGAGTTTGATTTCTTCTTTCAACTACCCCATTCTGCTGTGGAGTTCTAACAGCTGATGTCTGGTGAGTAAGACCAGATTCTTTAAAATATGTCCTTAACTCCTTATTTGTGAATTCCGTACCATTATCAGTTCTTACTATCCTTACTGGAGCTTGAAGTAGAACTTGAATCCGCTTCAGAAAGGTGATGATGATGCCTGCTGTTTCGTCTTTCGACCTCAGAAACATTACCCATGTATATCTTGAATAGTCATCGACGATTACAAGAATATACTTCTTCCCATTTATGCTTTGAACTCTCATTGGGCCACATAAGTCCATATGCAACAAATGTAACTTATCCACCGAACTAGGTACGGGTTTAGGTTTATATGTTGTCCTTTTGCTCTTTCCTTGCTCACACGATGGACATAAGTGTTCTTTGGTGTATTTGAATTTTGGGAGACCGGTGACGATGTTGTCATTGGCAAGTTTGTTTATGGTGTCAAATTTAAGATGGGACAAATGTCTATGCCACAACCAGGACTATTGCCCTAGTCATGAGACAAATTGGTGATGAAGAGGCCATTTGGTTTATGTCAATTGCATAGAGATTGGTGCCACGATCCCCAATTAAGAGATCATCCCCAACCAAATTCCTGACAAAACAAGTGTTTCTCCTAAATGCAACCTCTAAATCTGCATCACAAAACTGTCCGACTGAGAACAGATTGTGTCCCAACCCTTCGACATAGTAAACCCGAGTGATCACGTAATTTCCAAACCGAAGATCACCATAACGCAGAATAGCTGCAACATGATCATTCCCAAACCGTACAGTCATTATGAACTGCCATATAAAGTTGATCAGCAGCTTCAGATTCCCGGTCATGTGCTTGGAGCAACCTGAGTCCACGATCCAAAGACAAATTTCAATGACCTGCGAAGAACAGAAAACACTTGCATTTGGAAACTGTATTTCATTTGGTTCCATGGGGTTAGGGGAAACAAATGAATCACACGCAAAGAATGTTAATTTTGTTCAATGGGAACAACTTTTACTTTGCCCTTCTTACGTGTAAACTTTCTACCCGTCGGTTTTCATGCACAATGCTTAAGATAGTCCCTAGGCAATAGAGTACTAGAAATGGTCCTAGATACTGCAATAAGACTGTTAACAAATCTAGTCCTAGCACTAATGCGTGGAGGAACATCTTTCTGTTCAGGCATATCATCGACATTCACATTATCAGAAACAATATCATCACAAACATTTTTAGACAAAGATTTCTTTTGCATTAAACAAACTGAGTCATTACATGCATTCAAAACACTAGTCTTAACATTACAGTCTGATGACATATGTTTCTTATTTGAAAGCTTTAAATTCCTAGGGTGTTCTTCTACTTTCTTGCATGCACTCTCAGAAACAGGCGAGACTCTAGTGTTCTTGTTATTGCTCCTAGTCATTCGTCTGATCCTAGAGTTGCTTTCTAATCCTGTAGAACGTAAGGCACACTCATTAGAATTTATGTTGTTGTCCTGAGATGTGGTTGTAGCATTCCTAGACTCGTTTGGATTATCGTTTTTACTTTTGTCTATCGCCCTATATGTTTTAGATGTAGAGGCAGACGCAGTAGTGGGACTAATCCTAGAAAGGCCAGGCGCTATCACATTCGAATTTTTGACAACAGCTTTCCCTTTTTCCTTCTCACTAGGCAAGGGGGTTGATGGTGCTATACCCGTAGTTTCCTCACCCTTCCCTTGTTGACTTTCAAGTTGAGACTTCAAAAGATTAATTTGATCTTGCATGTTTTTGTAAGAACGCTCATACGACAATTTGTCATACTTGCATTCTTCCTTTTTTCGATCAAGTTGTTTAAAATATGTGACATTTTCTTTTTCAATCTTGGCAAGAGAATTTTCATATTTTACAACAATTTCAGAAGTCTCAGCCCGAAGTCTTTCATCATCCTCAACAGAATATGTTTGGTAAATAATAGACATAATTTCAGTCGATAGAGCCACTTCAGAGAGTATGTCATTATGTTGTTCCAAAACCTTTATTCGTTCCAAGTATTCATTAGCTTCCTTCACTAAGGATTTGTGGTCCTTAACGAATTCTGCTGATTCTTTCAAGTATTAGTTGTTAGTGCAGAATGACCCGTTTTTACAAGCAATACATCTAACTTTTTAATGGTTTCCTGTTTGTCAAGAATTTCATCAAGAAGTTCATTTTCTCTTTTGGAAAACCTTTCATGCAACTCTTTCTTTTCTTTTTCAAGATCAGAACAAGTTGCTTTTTGTTTCGAAAGTTGGTTGGTTAGTTTAGAAATTTCCTTGTTTAAAGATTTTATTTTCAAGTTCAAATTGACATCAAGAGTGTCAAATTTGATTTGCAAATGTTGTTCTCTTAAAACATAATCTCTTAAACTATTTTCAAGTTCTGACTGTCGATTGTTATGAAAATCAAAAGCTCTTGCATTGACCTTATAACTCTCAAGCTCAGCGGTCAATTTTTCATTCGCGGCCTTAACATCGCGATTGATCTTTTTGACCTTTTCAATCTCAATACTACAATTTTGCAATAATGATTCAAATAAAGCACGTGTTTTCTCAGCATTCTCAGTATGCTGTGACTCGAAGTCTCCATTAGGATCCATGTCTGGAGTTACCAAATTAGTATTGCTACAGCTTGGTTCGTCCATATATGTATCGTAAGTGAGATTAGGAGTCGCAGGATGCTGTTCATTTTGAGGTGACATATCAAACATTTCATTATTGTGACATGTAGCATATGGTTGTACCTCAGAAACCGCATTGGTGTCATAAGCAGGAGGTGCTTCCGAATCCATGTCGTATTTAGCCTCCTGGAGATTTGTCATGAAAATGCAGTTTGCATCGATGTCCTCAAGATCTTCTGCATCATCCATAAGAGCCATGAATTCATTCTCTTCAGCACTTAACTGTAACCCAGCCGTTTCCTTCTGTGCCAACAATAATGCTTTTTGCAAGTAAGCTGGATCCCTCTTTTTCGGCTTGTCGGGATAGTTCCTAGCCATATGACCGATACCCTGACAGTTGAAGCACTTCATCAAATTACCCTGATTCATATTCCCAGCTCCCTGAGCAGCAACATTCCCAAACTAATTCCCAGCATTCTGACCCCTGTGATTACCAACAGCTGTACCCATCTGATTCCCTGCATACTGACCCATCTGATTACCAACATACTGCCCTGCATTCTGATTACCCATCTGATATCTAGGAGCATATCCTTGCTGATTTCCATATCCCCCAACCATATGTCCTTGCTGTCCCATGTTGAAACTCGGCTGTGCAATTTGCTTGTTGCGAGTGTTCGATGAGATTCTTTGATTGTTGTTGGTAGATGTGGAGTAGCGTCCTTGGAATGCTTTTGTAAGGTAAGCAAAAGCTTGAGTCAAAGCAGCAGTTGACTCATCCTGATCATCTTGATCTGGGTGTTGTGGGTATTGTTGTTGTGGGATTACATGTTGTTGTGGGTAGAACGGTGTTTGTAGATTATGTTGTTGCATGAAGTGTTGGGATGAAGATGAAGGTTGTTGTGTATTGACTGTTGCAGGTGTGGGTGTTTGGACCATGAGTGCTAGAGGATCATGTTGTTTTGCTAACTTCTCTTTTCTGACTTCATTTGCCTTTTCTTGGTTTTGCTTTAGAAAATCATAAAGCTGATCATAATTCACCTCGTGAAGGTTCTTTGTTTGGTTGAAAATCGTGACATATCGTCCCCATTCCTCTGGTAGGTTGTTGAGGAACTTGATGTTTTGAACAATTTGAGCTGGTGTCAACTTGTTTCTGATCAACTCGTTCATGAGAGTGCAAAACCTTGTATAGTAAGATTCAATGAGTTCAGCTGGAGTTGATGTGAACTTCTCCCATTAAGTTAGAAGCTTGTTTTCGATGTCTTGTTTACCGATTTTTATGCCATAACAAAGCAGTCTAACTCATGCCCACATATCATAGGCAGTTTCACAACTGTCTACATGATTGCGTGGTTTTGTAACCTTACAACAGATTTTACCTCTCGAGGGATCTCAAGAGGCTTACAACCCCACCAGGCAGTGTACCTGACCGATGTAGTATAGTGTAGTGGTAAGTACGGGGGATTGATCGTTCTCCACAGGGAATAGTGTTCGTTAGGTATGAAAGACTACTCTAATTAGGTCTAAGGGTTGAGGAAGATTCTTTTTTTATGTTTTTATATTTTTATGAAAGCAAGTAAAATCTCGGTTTTGATAGAGTGGGCGGAATTAGTTGCTAGTCAACTAACCCAAATTACTACGAATGCAAATAAAATAAAATAACAAAAATGAAAATGTGGTGAGAAACTTATGTGTAGAGAAATGTGTTTACTTAGATTTCCTTACTCCCTAACTATCTTTTACCGGTTAATTAGTGTGTATTAGTCGCGTGGATGACGGGTGTATTCCTTAATACCATTCGTGGGGTGGCGTACTTACTTCCCCAACTCTACAAGCTCCTACTTCACTCCTATGTCGAGCCGGCTAGGAAGCTCCTAACATGGGATCACTAGAATTCGCTTGTGCATTAAATACAACCATAAAAACCTTTAGTACGCATTTGGTTCATGTTTCTTAAGACGTTCAAGCAAGTTACCGAATAGGAAGTTAGCCAGTTTTCTTAAGCCTAACATAGATAAACAATCATCCAATACAACTAATAACACACTAACAACCAATAATCAATAGCTAGGTTTCATTAGATCTAAGCAAACACAAGATAAATTTAGCCTAACATGTTAAACAAAAGACAAGAATAAGATAGAATCAAACAACACATAGACATATTGAATGATTAATTGATAACTTATCTTTCAATGAAACATGGAAGATCTCAAGGCAAAAAGCCCTGAAAAAGTAGCTAAAATCGTCTTAGGGTTTTCTCCCAAAATTCCACACACTAAGCTCTCCTTAATGACAAAAAATTAGAAAACTATATATAGATTTTTGGATCTGACGGCGTCACCTTATGGAGTGTGACGCCGTCACCTCGCCGCTTTTAGGGTTCCCGGATGACCATCTTGACGCCGTCCCTCTTTAGCTCTTCAAAAATCCATTCTGGCTTATCAAGGCTTGACGCCGTCCAACCATGAACGTGACGCCGTCCCCTTATGATTTAAGCCGTGACGCCCTTGATCAAGTTAAAGCGTGACGCCGTCAGAATTCACATGCTATTTTCACTGGCCCGTCATGAGTAAATTTCACGTCCAACTTTTCTTGCTAAGGCATGACGCCGTCCAGAGTAAAGTCTGACGCCGTCAAGAGTAACTTTTAGCCGATTTTTGAGACTTTGCCGTTTTCTTCACTTTAATGCTCCAAAAACGTCCAAAATGCCTCCTTTTCCAGATTTCTCCTCAAAAGTACCTAAAATGACAAAAGGAACGATTTAGGGCAATATTTGATCAAATAAATACGATTTAAGGCTTAAATGACCCCTTAAAAGCGGTACACTTTTCGCCTCATCAAATACCCTTACACTTGAGATTTGCTTGTCCTCAAGCAAATGCGCTTTTATTCTAATCAAAATACAAGTTAGGGGTCATTTAATGCAAACATAAAAGTAATTACAACAAATAATCGTTCCACTTTAATCATAATAAGCACGGAGATTACATACTAGCACCTCACAAGTAGTGTTTAGATACTCACATCTCTCAAGTGTCATCAAAATAAATCTCATAAATGAAAACGGATAATATCTCTCACTACCTATCATAGCAAATAGATTACCATAGGCTTGGGAAAGGATCGAAAACCTCCTCCACTAGGCGTAAGCACCTAAGATAAACTATCAAAGAGGGCTTTTAAATGGGTTATAACGTTAGGTGTAGGGAAAAGGAAAACACGGCTTTGTTGGATACGGGATATTTTACTGGTGGCGAGTTAAAAATCTTGATCAATTACATGTACTATACAATGTTGCTAAGCCAAGACTAGACTCGATCTTAAGCTAGAAACAAAATAACAAAATAACAAAAACATAAAAATAAACATAAAATGAAACGGGATGGTAGTCCGTATGTTTTTTCTATTTTTCATTTTCTCATTTTTTTTGTGTTTTTCTTGATTGATTTTTTTTTTTTTTTTTTTTTTTTTTTTTTTTTTTGCATACACTTTTACCCTACCATCCAAAATAATACATCATAGGGGCGTTGCATTCCCCTTACACTTGAACTTTTACATAACTTTACAAATACTAATCTAATGACTCGAATTAAGATAATTGAAAAACTTGGAGTACTTTTAAAACATTTAGCACATATGGGGGTAATAAATGATGTTCTTCCCCATTACTCCGTTACACTAGTACTTTACCCATGAGTCCCAATCGTCCCAAAACAATATGTACAAGGATATGACTCGACTTAGCAACCATGTAATCAATTAGATAATTAACTTGGGTTTAAACAAATGTTGTAACAATAATGCACTAAAAATGAGTGCATACAAGGTAGGCTAAGGCGATTTGGGTGTACATTTTAGTGGGGTGTAACAAATTCTTCCTTTAAGTAAAATGCTTAAAGGTCGAAACGAAAAGATAGGCTCTGAGGGGTGTACTAGGGGTATCGTGTACTAAAAATAAGTACAACGCAAAGGGTGTGGGAGAATTACTTGACCAATGTAGCCAATGTAATTATAACAAAAACACAGGTGTAAAACAATGGGTTAATCCTAATGCCTCTTATCATGTAGTAAATCTAACTACACGAATGTAGTCTCACTTGTGGCCTCGGAATGGTCCTAACGCAAGTTCTAAAATCTAAGTGCTACCGGTACACACATCATAGCATAAATGCTTTTCCTACCAATTCTAGGGGCGAACCTCACATATTTGGGGGTGGAAAATTTTTTAGTGGTACGGTTTTTTTGTGCTAGTCATATAACTCCTATCCGTGAGACGCTCATTAAGATCAAAGTTTCACTCCTATATGTTGTAAAAAAATTTTAAATTTGGCACTAAAATTGCCCTAACAGGTATTTCTCTCAGTTTTATTACACATCTACCATTAAACAAACAAAAATCAAGCGTAATAGCATTCTCTAAAATCGTACTTTTACCCCCCCCTTACACTTAAGATGAACATTGTCCCCAATGTTCAAATAACAAGATGTAGAAGTAAAAAGTAAAAGAATGAAATCAAATACTCCCCTGATTCGCTCGGTGGATAATGAAATTACACGGTTAAATCTTCCTCCAAAGAGAATGTTGAAGCTCCATGACTAATGCATCGCCATAAGCTTGATTCAAAACATTTCCTTGTCCAAAGTAACCTGTTAAACCTGAGAAAACAAACACGAAAACCTGCATAACATCGGCGGGAAAAATCTATATATAAGGATATAATGCTTGTGGAATGATAATTTTGCAGATTCCTGGAGATTATAAGTTGGAGATTTTAATAAAAACTTTTTATGAAAACAAAACTTTCAAAAATTTCTGAAAATTAAATCTGACGCCGTCAGGTTATAAACCCTGACGCCGTCAGAAATGACCTGACAAAAATTCTCATTTTAAGTTTCCGGAAAATTCCTAGAAAAACCTTTACCTTACTTCCTGGAAATCCTGCAAAACATCATTATGACTCGATACAAGCATTTGACTCAAACAAATACGGATATGTATGTTAATTTATTATTATTACGATTCATGTTCATATGTGTTCTAATAAACCAATTTAGATTTCCCTTACACTTATCTTTTGCAAAATACCTTTATATGTAGTTAAGACGAAGTTAAAAACAACATAAAGCATTTTCACAATTTAGTTTTGAACATGAATCAATAATGATAAAAATTAAACACACATACGGAAAATAAAATCAAACAAGCAAATAAATAAACACACAAAGCAAATAAAACAAATAAAGCTTGGGTTGCCTCCCAAGAAGCGCTTTTCTTTATTAACGAGTCTTGTAGCTAGACTCAAAGTAAGGCTCATCTAGTGTCGCTTATGCTCACGTATCCGAGTGTGAGCCATCTAATTGTTGCCTCATCTCTCTTGTATTCATCATTCAGCTCCAAACATCCATGATAATATCTCTTATTTTTCTCATGTGGATATTTGAGCCCCTTCCTCTTATCATTCTCACTTAACAAGTCGATGGGCATAATTCTATTGCAAGATTCAATGGGGTAGTTCTTAAACCTAGGATGTGCTCGGGGCATTTGATAGACAAAATCTTCATCCCCATCCGAGAACGTAATTAACCCGTCCACAAGTTTTTCGTCAAGGTTGGTCAACCTTTTGAAGGGTTCTCCAAAAATGACTTGGGTTAATTTGTCATCGATAAATTCTCCTAAATTCTCCATAACCATAAAATCCACCAAATACACAAAACTTCCTACGAACACGTGTAGTGGCTTAATCCTAGCAACAATGTTATCTCCTTGATATTCAAGCTCATCTACCATGATTTTATTATAATTAGCGCGAGAGATAATGTTCATAGGCAAAGATGAGTTAAGATAAGCATAAAAATCATGATAACCAATTTTACACGGGAATTGCATGTTAAAGAGGCTATCCTTTTCGATCTTAGTCCTAGGGTCAACATACTTAAAGGGATCAATTTCCTCTTTTCCCCATTCCTCGTTAACTACTTCTCCATTACCAATATCCTCATCGGAGTCTGAGTAGTAAAATGGACTAACATAGTCATTCTCGTGGTCAGACTCCTCCATCTCAGAATTGTTACCAAAGTGGTGGTCGGGTGAAAGGTTGTTGTTTGTTACTATGGGGGCGGGAACGGGTAGTTGAAAATTTGCACGGCGAAAAACACGAATAACAGGGATCAAATGACCAATGTTACTCATGCGGTAAGTGGAAGGTATCACAAACAAAAGTACAAAGAAATAAGATAGACTAAAGAAAACCTAGAAAAATAAAATAAAAATCTCACTAGAAAGGAATCTAGTGAGTAGACCTAATAGAAATAAAAATTCAACCTAAACAATAACTATTCCCCGGCAGCGGGGCCAAAAACTTGATTGCGTGGTTTTGTAACCTTACAACAGGTTTTACCTCTCGAGGGATCTCAAGAGGCTTACAACCCCACCAGGCAGTGTACCTGACCGATGTAGTATAGTGTAGTGGTAAGTACGGGGGATTGATCGTTCTCCACAGGGAATAGTGTTCGTTAGGTATGAAAGACTACTCTAATTAGGTCTAAGGGTTGAGGAAGATTCTTTTTTTATGTTTTTATATTTTTATGAAAGCAAGTAAAATCTCGGTTTTGATAGAGTGGGCGGAATTAGTTGCTAGTCAACTAACCCAAATTACTACGAATGCAAATAAAATAAAATAACAAAAATGAAAATGTGGTGAGAAACTTATGTGTAGAGAAATGTGTTTACTTAGATTTCCTTACTCCCTAACTATCTTTTACCGGTTAATTAGTGTGTATTAGTCGCGTGGATGACGGGTGTATTCCTTAATACCATTCGTGGGGTGGCGTACTTACTTCCCCAACTCTACAAGCTCCTACTTCACTCCTATGTCGAGCCGGCTAGGAAGCTCCTAACATGGGATCACTAGAATTCGCTTGTGCATTAAATACAACCATAAAAACCTTTAGTACGCATTTGGTTCATGTTTCTTAAGACGTTCAAGCAAGTTACCGAATAGGAAGTTAGCCAGTTTTCTTAAGCCTAACATAGATAAACAATCATCCAATACAACTAATAACACACTAACAACCAATAATCAATAGCTAGGTTTCATTAGATCTAAGCAAACACAAGATAAATTTAGCCTAACATGTTAAACAAAAGACAAGAATAAGATAGAATCAAACAACACATAGACATATTGAATGATTAATTGATAACTTATCTTTCAATGAAACATGGAAGATCTCAAGGCAAAAAGCCCTGAAAAAGTAGCTAAAATCGTCTTAGGGTTTTCTCCCAAAATTCCACACACTAAGCTCTCCTTAATGACAAAAAATTAGAAAACTATATATAGATTTTTGGATCTGACGGCGTCACCTTATGGAGTGTGACGCCGTCACCTCGCCGCTTTTAGGGTTCCCGGATGACCATCTTGACGCCGTCCCTCTTTAGCTCTTCAAAAATCCATTCTGGCTTATCAAGGCTTGACGCCGTCCAACCATGAACGTGACGCCGTCCCCTTATGATTTAAGCCGTGACGCCCTTGATCAAGTTAAAGCGTGACGCCGTCAGAATTCACATGCTATTTTCACTGGCCCGTCATGAGTAAATTTCACGTCCAACTTTTCTTGCTAAGGCATGACGCCGTCCAGAGTAAAGTCTGACGCCGTCAAGAGTAACTTTTAGCCGATTTTTGAGACTTTGCCGTTTTCTTCACTTTAATGCTCCAAAAACGTCCAAAATGCCTCCTTTTCCAGATTTCTCCTCAAAAGTACCTAAAATGACAAAAGGAACGATTTAGGGCAATATTTGATCAAATAAATACGATTTAAGGCTTAAATGACCCCTTAAAAGCGGTACACTTTTCGCCTCATCACTACAGCACAAAATATTTCTTGTGGTAAACCAAGTTGGATTAGATGCATTGCCAAGTCATCAGCTTCAATTTTCTTCCAATCTTCTGGTGTGTAGTCAGCTTCCGTTTGTATCCGATAGGTGTCTGGAGTGGGAGGTGTTGCAGTTGGGTTTCCAGCTGTTACTAGAATCCGACGAGGCTTAAATGGACCCTTCTCTATGGAGTTAATCAAGAGTCTCCCTTGACCTTGAGGCTTGGTTTTCATGTATCGAAGCATACGATTCGTCCATGGAAGATAACCACCTTTTTCTAACATTGGAGGACGGTTTTCTGCACCGGCGGCATGAATGTCTTGTTGAGTAGTCATCTTTAAAATTATGTATGATAAAGTGGATGGAGGATCGTTTCAACAAAATAGGAGTTGTTGTTGTTGAAGGTTAAACTTGGTTGTTGTTGTGAAGCCTTGGTTTGTTGTTGATGATCGTTGAAGTTGTAAGTTAGATAAACGAAACAAATTAAATAAAGTTACTAAATTTGATTATAGTATAATTAAGACAAAGTCCAAAGTTTACAAATTCGACAAAGGTTATGTAAATTACAATTTAGATAAAATGACAATTTCTATAGAAATTTCAATTTGACCAAAATTTGTACAAATTATGGCAAAATGTCAATTTAGATAGAAATATATCTAATTTATATAAATTGGTAATTTATATAAAGAATCTAACACTCTTATACAAGAGGGTAGATATCCGTTTGTCGAAGTATTTTTCACACTTATACAAGCGTAAAAATACCGAGTTCACTTTTGGTGTTGACGATTGAAAACTTAATTTATTATATACCTTTTAACGGAAATTATTCAGTCATTATAATCTCAGAAAGTATTCAATCATATAATGTACACGATTCGAAACTTATACCACTATAAAATTACGTTGTTGTACACGAGTATTCGTCTAGTTATAATAAAGAGTAATTAATGCCATTTAACATATCAATTGTATAATACTCCGTAACTTTCATATCAAATCATAACACAATAAATGCAAGCCAACATTTAATACGCTTGTTTCCTTATTACTCGTACTTATCATCAGATTATTTAGGGATGAGACCATCCGTAGTAGGCGTGGTTTGCCCGGTTGTTGCCTGAACAGCGCCCCAACAGCGCCCCCTGCCCCAAAACGCAGGGGCGCTGTTGGCCATTTTTTGCTCCGGCTGGTGGTGCTGACAGCGCCCTGGCTTCACTCCTTTCCACACAAATTCGAACGTTGAGATCAAGTATAATACAGGCAAACAAAAAAAAAAAACACACACAGTTTGTGTTTTTAACCAAACAAAAAAAAGTGTAAGTAATATGTAATAAAAAGCAGCGGACCTTGTTAAATTCAGTCGGTGATAGGCGATGAAAATGGAAAGAGAGTGTATACAGTGTTTATGTTTGTGTCTGTGTGTTCATAGAAGTGAGAGAGACAGATAGAGTCAACAACAAATTAAAGACAAAGAAGTTGTTGAGTTGTGTACCCTTTTATTATTAGTAAAAAGGAGAAACAAATATATCTTTTTAACTTTATTTTTTGTACATTTTTTTGTGAAAGTCATTTGTTTGATAACAACAAATCAATTAACAAACAAATCAACGAAGCAATTCGTCGAAAATATCTTTTGTAGTGTTTTTTAGGTAATATTTAGTTTTTGTTTTTTTTAAATTATGTATAACGTTTTTTTTTTTTTTTTTTTTTTTTTTTTTTTTTTTTTTTTTTTTTATGCAATGTTTTAGGGTTTATTTTAATAAAATCGTCTCTTTATTTATATTATTTAGTTTTATTTATTAGTTTTTAGTGATTAAAAAAAAAAAAAAATGACTGTCACGTGTCAAACAACCCCCCACTCTCCACTACACCACTTTTTCAACAAAGCCCCATCCTACCCCACATGTCACGTGTCGAACAACCCCCCACTCTCAACTTCTCCCCACTACACATGGTCTGACTCTATTCATGATTCAGCCGCCTTCTTCAAAAGATACTGGAATGTCGGATGAGAAAACGCGCCATCGAGAAACCACTTAGAAAGCAACCAGTTCAACGACTCCGTAACGTGCAAACCGTCCCAATTCATATACTAGGACGGATGATAAGTATTAAAAAAAAAAAAAAAAAAAAGCCTAACTAATGCCTAAATGCGTTATAACCCGATAGCCCCTAAGTTTTTTACTCAATATATATATCTAGCTATTCTATCTATAATGGAAAAACCAACTTTTCTTGAAATTGGAAAATGAATAATTGAATTTATTTAAGAAAACAAACTAATATACGACTGAAAACTTAATTAATTATATACCTATTAACGGAAACTATTCAGTCATTATAATCTCGAAAAGTATTCAATCATATAATGTATATGCCGCTATAAAATTTCGTTGCTATACACGAGTATTCTTCCTGTTATAATTAGTTTTTAACCTCATATATTTCATCATTTTACTCCAACCAAACAGCCCATAAGTTTTTTGTTCGTATTTCTCTAAAAAAACAGTAATTAATGCCATTTAACATATCAATTGTATAATACGCCGTAACTTTCATATCAAATCATAACACAATAAATGCAATCCAACATTTAATATGCTTGTTTCCTTATTACTTATCATCACAGTATTTAGGGATGACTTTATGATGAACACAATATCATATATATTCATGATTCAGCCGCCTTCTTCAAAAGATACTGGAATGTCGGATGAGAAAACGCGCCATCGAGAAACCACTTAGAAAGCACCCTGTTCAACGACTCCGTAACGTGCAAACCGTCCCAATTCATATACTGGGACGGATGTTTGCACAAGGTCGCCTCAGAAGAACCGCACGTGGACGTCACATTGAAGTTGTAAGCACCACCACCACTCCCACAACATGCTTTAAATCGTTCGGTGAAACCATATTTTGTAGGGTTTTTATAAATCTCACGGTATGCATGCCAGTCATCACTGTACACAATAACCGTAGAAGGATACATTTTCCTCAAATTATGTAGTTTAGCTTGTAATATCATGCTATGGTCATAACTTTCTTTATTCTTACTTGCCACACAACCAATCTCGTCCCGATCGGTTGGAGCATGTAACGCCAAAGCTACAGGGAAACATCCGGTCGTTGGTAGACCTTGTACGACAATATATTTAGCACCCATATCCAAAATTTGTTTAATAAATTTAGTTTCGTACCATATAGCTAGCTTTTGAATACTCTTGCTAGTGGCTGTGGTTCCCAGAAGGTAATTATAATCATTAGCAGCAATCTCGCCGATCCAGACTAATGCACCATCAAACACGGCCTTGCATTCTTTCGGAGTTGAGGCAGCGTCTTTGCATCCTGAACCCTTGATGTGTTCTTTGAACCACTCGAGTTGAGTTGGAAGTAAAGACTCGGGGACAGTATTAAATGTTGCATTAATTTTTATGAAATACTAGTAAGGAATCACAGTACAGCCGCCAACCGCGAAGTTGACACCATGAGTAGTGTCAGCAGACTTGTTTCGATACGGTGGGAAGTAAGGTAAGTTGAGATATTCAGCTACAAAGTCTCTGACAAGACGGCCATCAGAGTATCTGTTTGTGGGGTGGTGAAAGAATGTGCGACCGTACAGGGGGTTAGAGACTTGTCGAAAAATGATTGGTCCATTCGAGTTGTTATTGTTTCCACTGTCGGTGTACGAGTCTCCAAACACATAGACTTTGTTGAATGGTCGAGGTGAAGAGGCCAAGGAAACAGTAGAAATGGTACAAATGGTAATACAAAATGTAAAGATAGTAGAAAATGAAATTGAAAGAGTGAAAGAAGACATTTTTATTTCTTGTAATTGTGTTATGATATATTGTTATGCGAATTTGGGCTTATATAAGAAGTTTTTTTCATGAACTTTTAAGAGGTCACTAGCATGCATGCAGCTTCTAGATGCATTCCATTAGTCATGACTAAGTATATTTTGGCGGCTGTTTATCACACAAGCGTTTTTTTTTTTTTTTTTTAATTAATTTCTTTATTTTTTAAGGGTTGTCACGGTAACTATGTTACTTCAAAAAAGCATTTAAGTACATAAGTACATAAGATGCAGGTGAAATCTCATCAAGTTTTACCCAAACCAGAACACAAATTAACTCCTCTTTTTTCAAACTAGTAGAAGTGCACTACAAAATTCGACCTTTTCGGAGGGGACATTTTTTCCTTTTCGGCGGGGACATGTCCCCGCCGAAAGGTCCCCGCCGCAAGCTCCACGCTGATACTTTTGGCAGGGACGTATGTCAACTTTGGGCGGGGACTTGTGGGTCCCACAGCCTTTGAGCTGGTCAAAGTTGGTCCAGCGTGGCATCACTTTTGGCGATGACATGTCCCCGCCAAAAACTTTAATAATTAACCAGAAAGTCACTTAATTAAGCGATTATACTAATTAATTAAGCCTTGTCCCCGCCAAAAGGTCTTTCCACTGTTGTATTTACCTCTTTTGGCATGGACATATTCCCGCCAAAAAATGTGATATACTGTTGCCATAAATGCTTTTGGCAGGGACAGGTCCCCGCCAATAAGCTTAACCATATAAATCTGGTTCAACCTTTTGGTGGGGACATGTCCCAGCCAAAAGCCTCTGATCCATTTTCCAGCATATTGCTGCAAAATGTGTAATTTCCATATTTTTTTTCAGGAATTTTTCCCCAAAAAATCTACCAAATGCACCTTGATCAGAACCTGTTTTTACAACCTGTTTTATGCGCCAAATTCGCTAAACATACAACAACAACAACAAAAAACCCAAATTCGCTAAAAATAATATGATATATATCCAAATTCGCTAAACATAATCATATGAATCTAAATTTGCCAAAAATGGTTCAAAAACCGTGATCACATGATCATCTACAAAACTATACATAAGCTAGCTATCCGCAAAATGGTCCAAAAACTATACATAAGCTAGCTATCCGCAAAATGGTCCAAAACTATACGCGGGAAACAATTTAGCGGGAATCCTAACACATAAACTACAAAAACACATAATAATCCATATAAATCTACACAACTTTGTCCATAACCCCAAAACAAATATAAACCGACCCATCGGACCCAAACAAGCCATAGACTACTGTAACACCCCCAAATTCTCACTTTTGCGGAAGCATACATGTCATTGGGAGTGCTACTGAAATGGAAATCACAACACAAGGTAACGAAGAACCAATTACACGCTTTAGGAAAATGGATTCATTTATTTATTTCAAAGTATATAAATCTTTAGTTTACAAAGACTATTTACAAGTTACTGGTCCCTCAAAAACAAGTCTCTTTCATTATTTAAAAACTCATTGGTCAAGTATAAAACTGCCGCCTTGCCACTCCTTGCCATTTATTGTACAACTTCAGTACCTGAGAAAAACATGCTAAAAAGGTCAGCTAAAAGCTGGTGAGTTCATGGTTTCAGTTAAAAACAAATATATCAAAATTTGTAACATCAGTTTCTGTTTAAACATTAAAATATCAGGTATACGTTTTATTACGCTAGCTCTAAGTTCATGTAACCGAAGCTTTAACAGTTCTGCATGCTCTAGAACATGTAAATCATAAAAGCCCTAGCAAGTGTTTATCCCAGACACTTGAACATTGAAATGGTATACGTTCGTTTGCCTATCCGGTCAAACCCAACGAGCAGGAATTAACGGTTCATGAAATTCGGGCAGTATGGGACACATCAGACTTAGGCTAATCTGCGTAATAACTCTGTATAACAGTATTAACAACACAAAATTTGGTTTATGCATGTTTCTCCCCCCCAAAACAAGTAAAAGTAAAAACGGGGCTATAAACTCACCTTTACTGGTCTGAACAGTGAATGCTTGTGAAATTTGGGAATGCACGGCACCAACACGCAACCTATATTAAATAATCATGTCTTAGTTTTCAAGTATTAAATTCAGTTCTTTTCGAATATCACTTTTAAATATTTCAGGGTTTAAGTTGTTTTCACTTAAGTGTAGTTACTACGGTCTTCCAAGGATACGGTGATGTAATCCTACAACTAACCTATTGGTAGGGTAATAAGGGGTTGAAATCTCTAATGGTCTAGGTACAAATTTAACTTAGCTTAGTCGGGATGTGTATCTATATATCCTATAACGGTGTAACCTATTTTGTATGTCTGTAAATGTTGAATCTTAAAATTTGAATAAACATTTGGTGGTGTTTATTACTTAGCTAGAAATTTATCTATATTTGGATTTAATTTAGAATTTCAGTTTGTGTTAGTATAGTTAATTTATTACGACTCATATTTAAATATGTCTTTTGCCTAACTCGTTCTAGTTTAGCTTGTTTTTATATTCGTGTTGTCACTTGTGACGTTTATTATCTACATATTGTTAACTTGGGTAATTTAATTAGTCTCCCTATTTATTTATTCAGCCTTAGTCTAAAGTTCTATGTCTCGTCTAATATATCCTAGTTGAACGTATTTAGGTTAGCGACATCCATTTTTAATTTATTCGTTATTAAAGACAAATATAAGTGTTTTCATATATTTTTCGTTACGGGCCATGGTCACGACTATCGTATACTTATTGTTAACCTAGTTTCCTTACTACATCTCTCGACCTAGTATAAATATTGTGTTAACACTTTTTCCTAAATGTTCGTAATCTTAATTGTTCTATAAGGTGTACGTATACATTGGCATTAATCTAGTCATGTGTATCTATATAATTATTCCTATCCCCAATAATATAAGTGTGGTTTGTCTATTTATATCTAGTAGTTTATTAGTTGGTGTTGGCTTATCATATCGGTCATTAATATCTACTTTGATTTTTGGCGCAACTTGTTTTACTTAGTTACCTAGTCGAATTCTTTTGTATCCAAGTGTTTATGTTTACATAAGTAGATTTCTATGTCTATTTTAGTGTGTTCGGTTCTTTTAGTGGTCGACATATGTTATTATATTTTAACTTGCGACGGCTTTTAAAGTTTTAAATTGTATTTGACGTATAAAGTGTTGACGTTAAGTTATTGTGTAACGGTTTTTATTATTTCGCTTAATTGTTTGCGTCATGTTTTTCAAGTTTTTAAGTATACGTGTCTTAATAAAATCTATTTTTGTTTTTCGGCTATGTTTGCTTTTGTTGCGACTATAAATTGAATAATTTTCGCCAAGTGTTGATTTCTCAAGTCCTATATAAGTAAACGAATTTATATTTCTCTCTTTCATTTTCCAACTATTGTTGCTATAAAGTCTATTTGATAATAACTAGTTGGTGCATCTATCGATTCACTTTAGTTGTTTCGACTACTTATGTATTACTGCCAACAGAATGGTTATTTAACACTAATGGTGCTAATGGAACTAGTGGGCTGCTCCTAATGGACTTTCTGACGGGCTGATGGGCCGCACTTAAGCCCTTCTTTCAAATTGAGTTCTGGGCTGTTTGACAATAAATGGGGGTTCCTAAATGGGCTTCAAGTGGGCTGTTCTTGGGTTGTGTTTAGCCTGAAGTTTACACTAAGGGTGAAGGCAGTTAACCTTTTTACGCCAAGTTATCAACTTGGCAGCCTTGTTGAGACTTTTGTTTGAGGATTTCAAGTACTACCTATCGCGACCAAAGTCTCACTAAGTGATCAATGCCCAAACACCTCTCGGGCTCAAGTCACTTGGGAGTCCGAGTACTAGTTTACACTACATTCTCGACCCGTTTTGGGGTCATCAATGGGTACACTTAGGGACCTCAAAAGAAAAGATTTAAGTTTCTAAGTTTCCATTCTATCTACAATGTCTCGACATATGTCCAAATGACCTCAAAGTCTAACTACTTCTATGTTTTACTAAAGTCCTACGCCACACTACAACATCAACAACAACGTTTGATCAATTTATCCTAAAAAAATAAATCATCATTATTATTTGACCCAACTAAGTATTATATTATCAAAAATTTCTCAAGATCTATTATGATTTCTGGTAATCGATTCGACAGAAAAGTAACATAATCAATATTCGAAATTTCTTATTCATTCGACCTAGGACTTTATCCTAAATAAAACTATTTGAATCCGAAGCAAACATTAAACCTCACAATGATTTCTGGGTGAATGAACTTGGAGGAGGCTTTAAACCCTCGAACTATTGCTCCACACCGATTAATCCCTCTTCTCCAAACCGAATCACAACACTCTTACCCTTTACCTTTCTTGAATTCTCTTGGAGGCTCGGAATTTATGGCGTATTGTGGAGAGTAGCTCCAAATGAGCTTTCAGTTTTTGTGGAGATAAACTTTACCACTTAAATGCTAACTCTACATCCGTTACATCTTACCCTATATCATCTTGTGACAAAGGTTTTTGGTCAAAGGATTTGGGTGAAGCTGTAGTTTGAGATAGCGATGTGTCATGGTGTTCTTGGGGTAGGGGAGGAGACGACAAGAAGAAAAAAAAGAAAAGAGATAGGGATATAGTCTTTTCTCGGTAGGTGTGAGTAGAAGGTAGTTATATTTAATTTCTAGTATGTATTGTGTATTTGTTTAAGGGTGGTATTTTATATCCGTGTTTCGTCATACTGTGTCATATTTGGATCTGTCTTGGAACCGTCACCAATATGTGTGTTTCTTTTCCTAGAGTCGCTTTGTAATTCTTGAATATCTTCCCTGAGTCCAAACTATTTACCAACATTTTTGAACCTCAAATTTATTCCTGGTTTGCGTGTGGTGTCAGTCCGGGTGAAACTGGGATAACCTCCCATTTTCAATACAACATAGTGAACAAGTTATAATATGTGATCATTTCACTGTTCCCTGGTGAGATTTTCGGGTGTCAATAAATGCAGGTCTGTTTCCTGTTATAATCTCATAAGGCCACATCAAATAGTTCAGTCACAATAAATAAATTGTTATGCATTTAATATTAGGACAAATTTGCCTTTTGTTACATCCTCCCCGTCTTAGGAACGAAAATCGTCCTCGGTTTTCACTCAGATATACTCGAAAAGGTTTGGGTTCTGGTGGTTCTAGTGCTCTTTGGTCCTATTTCTCATATTTCTATGTGATGTCAGGGCTCGGTGAGTGCCGGGTGTAACTCAATGGTCAAGGTGTGCCTTGAATGTCCTAAGGTGCAGGAGTCTCTCACAATGACTATTCCCATCAAGGCATGATCCTCCCTGAACTAACCATAGGTGATCAGGCTATGCTTAGTTGAGGACTGATGATGCGATGCTAGGTTTAGTTATTATGATACTCGGTTTCTAATGGTTTGATATCACCACAAGTCATCATAAGTGCATAATTAAATGAACAAGTCTCAAAAGTGATGGGGGTAAGGAGGGACGCATCTTAATATCTTAATTTCAAAGGTCAAGGAAATTCACTACAGAGAGGTTCGTTCAAAATACCATTACAACTTGTCTCTTAAGGAGTACAATTATTCGAGAAATTACGACCTAAGGAAATCTAGGGGTGAACGTCATCATGCGTAGAAAGAGTTCCAAGCCGTAAGTCCATTCATCCTGCTATTCGAGTTCTGAGTAACCTTCACACTTCCACTTCTCGGTCTGGGGCAAGCAGTCCTATAGTGCCAAATCAATCCACAATCAAGGCAAACTGCGGTGGTGAGTTTGGCATCAATTTCATGAGCAAAAGCCTCGCAGTTCTTGGTTCGATGGCCGACTACTCCGCAGTTTCCACACTTCAGAGGACAAGGTTCGTGATGATGAAATGGACACACATTGCACTTAGGCAGACTTCCAGCATATCCCTTATTTATGCTGGTGCCTGTAGCAGGGGTACTAACGCTTCTCCGACTCTTGGAGTGGTCTTCCCACTTTCTCTTAAGTTCAGCCGCTCTTCCAGCATTTGTCCTAGTTGTGGGTCCTATTGGCTTGTGGGTCACACTTGTGGGTCCTTGGGGCCTAGTAGTCCTGGAGGTAGTGTCGTTCCCTCTCTGGAACGAGAAGAAACTTCCTAAATACCTTTTCTTGAGCCGAGCTTCTGTCTGGCTCATCTCGGGGCTCATTGGTGCTTTCCCTTGACGGTGTGCGATTGCATTGTCTCTTTGCACCTTGGGATTCCAAAACCCTTCCTCTATTCTTTTGATTTCACTGTAGGTGCAGTACTTCCTACGCACCATTTCCTTAAAATTTTCCAAGGCATTGCGTAGGCAGCATCAATGCCCGTGATCTTTAGGTGGTTATTCCACCAAACCTGAGTACCATCAGCGAAGGTGAGTGAAGCATACTTTACCCTATCTCCTTTTGCACAACCACATGCTTGGAACATGGCTTCCAGCCGTTCTATCCATCTTAACACAGCAATGGTCCCTTCTGTCCCATTGAGGCTTCCCGACATGACCTTTCGAAACTCTTGATAAGTGTCAGCGGGGTTGTTATCCTTAGGTTGGGAGCTTCCAATCTCAGTGGTGGTGTTGTTGGCCTTAGTTGCGGCTAGGGTTGCTGCTACTCGATGATTAACTAATATGTCTAGCATGGCTGGGTTTATGATAAGTAGGTTTGCTCCATTTTCGGCTGAGGCGGTGGCGGCAATAGGTTGGTCATGCACAGCATTGGGCGTTCTTCCTGTCGGATTCATCTATACCATAAAAGATGAAAACGAATGAGATCTTAAACGGAAGTCATATGTGTTTCAAAATTGATGAAGCACATCTTTGAAATGGGTAGGTCTCTAGGAGAAACTATTGGAATATAAATAAGGTCCGTGTCCTTGCTAATACCCTAGAATATACTCTTAATGTCTACCTAGGGAAAATTTAGAATCTCAGTCATAATTGGAACTTATAGTCTTAATTCTTAAATATATACCTCACTGTAAGTCTCATCCAGGAGTCGTCTTGTCCTAGACGGTTTAGGTCAATAGTCCAGAGTAAATATATATCGGTTTGAGGTATAATTCTTAATAAGAATTTTGTAGGAAAAATTCCTTTGATACCTTAAAGTTCTTTAATAATTTTTGCTTAGGGTTTAAGTCTCGTAGCCATGTAGCGGTCTTCTAGTTTGGACTCCTAAGATGTCTATGGTGTTCTAAGAGTCAGTGGTAATAAGTCGTATTTCATTGAGCACGTCGTGCTGCTACTTAATATCTAAGTAATGGCGTTTTACTAGTCTTTCCTAGGTTTGTTTTTGGCGTTTAACATCGAGTTGCTAGAATTCTTGACTAAAGTAGTAATACTTAAAGGTCCACTAAAATGATAGAATGTATAATTCTTACGATGAGAGTTTGGTCATTTTGTGAGTCCTTAGGGTTTCTATTAAGTTTCTAGTTAATCCTAGTAAATTTTCGGGTTCTCAAGGGTTTCCTGGTTTACTTATTGTCCGTCCTTGCTAAGGGTCTTTTATCTGCGGCTAAAATCTTATGAGTCTCATGGACGTATCATTTACTTTTTTCTCTCCTGGGAGGGTATGATAGAGCCTTGTGACGCCCAGGGTATAATGAGAATATTGCTAAAATTTCCGGGTCCTATGGGTAAGGTTCGTAGTCCTAAATTTGGTCATGAAATGACGATGTTGACTGCCTCTAGTAGTTATTTTGTCGGCTTAACGGGATATGGCGCATAGAGCTCGTCTTGGTAGAATCACGTTGATTGTTGCTAGCGATCGTCCAGTCGGTTCGTTCAAGTGCACAATGTATCGTACGGGAGGAAGGCTTAAGGGTCTGAATATACTCGTCACGGTCAATTAACTCCTTTTTTTCCTAAAGAGTCATAATGTGTTCCAGTCGTCTTACGGGGTTACGATATATATCTAGTTGCTATCGAACTTAGAGATCGGTCAGCTTCCCATTCTTGAGTAAAATCGTCAAAAATCTTAGGTATCCTTTCGGTAGTTTAAGTTGAGAACCTTAAACTACGTAACAACTTGAATCTATCTTAACTTCACAACTCATCAGACAAGAACTGTCATGAAATTAAGTTCAATGTCAAGTTGTAAGAAAGAAACTCAACATTTTTGGTGGATCGACTCAACCTCTAGATCGCCTCCATTTAAACAACTTGTAGATAACCAAGGAGATAGCTCAACTAAGGAAGGTCTGATGATAGTTGGGAGTTGGGGGTTTCCTATTAAACTAGGTCGTAATCGGGACAAGGTACACTTCCTATGATATCTAAGTCGAATTTGTCCTCGGTTGTTACTAATATGGTCACCTAATTCTCATATTTCCATCCTATGTAATCCTTTGGGTTTTCTCGGGATGAGGTAAGAATTTGGGGTCATTGTCTCTTGTGTATTAGTTAGGTTGGTTGTAAGGGGTGTTGAGTTTAGTTGACAGGGAGATATTTATCTGGTGAGGGTGGTAATGGGAAGTATGTTCCGAGGAAATTTTTATGGGGCGTCTAAAATAGGATTCATTATTTGGGAAAATAGTAGAAAATTTGTCATTTGGTTTGTGGGCAAGGAGTGGAGTAAATTGGTAGGTTGGTTGGAAATTTTGAGTAAGGTCATGTTTTGAGATTTTTATGAAGTGGTAGTTATATAACTCTTGGGGTTTTGGGAAATTTTGTGGTTAAAAGGAACGAACAAGGCAATTTCACAGGTTATTAATGAAATATCGTCTATAGTTTTAATAAGGCTATCATTTGTCTAAGGGTAATTGGGAGATTTTTGGGGAAGGTGGAGTAAAATTATAATGGCAGTTTGGGAAAGGAAATGATTGAATTTATAGCAGAAATATATAAAGACACGAACTTGTTATAGATTAAGATTGGATTACATAGCTTGAAAATTACAAGTTCAGTACTAAAGTCCTACACTGATTGAGAACTACTCAGTTAAATAAGTCACTACTAATCAAATCTAGGACTGGCTCCTGGTCCTATCCATGTGTCGAAACCTAAAAGCATGCTCTGCAAGTTGTGCCTCAGCTTCCACGAGGCGGGTTCTTAGTGCTAGGTTCTCATCACGGTGTTCTTAATAATGTTGCAACCTGAGCTTCTAAAATCAACATTATCCCGTGAGTCATCTGAGCAACTTCTTGAGCTACAACCTGTGATTGCTCAATCCTACCTGATCTATCTCCTAAGTCAAGAAGGTCTCAACTATTTGGAGTGGGTCCTAGCATAGAGTCGACTGATATCCCTATCATACTGCTCGAAATGAGCTGGATGTAACACATCAAATAAATCGTAGTGGAGTCCCAATATGTCGGTCTGTAAGTCTAGTTGAGCCTGAATCTGTGGGATGGTAGCGGTCTCTGTAACTGCTGGTGATGACACTGGGAGTGAGGGGTGCGGTATTTCTGGGCTAACCTCTATCTCATCCTGGGCTCTCCCTGAGCCCTCTCCAATCTCAAAAGTACTAGGCACATCCTCTAGCACTATTCTGGTTAGAGGTACAACTACTCTCTGTCCCATCCCCGAATCTGAGTTAGCATCGTCCCCTGTATCTTCTACAGGAATACTTTCATCCACAGTCTGTCCTACACCTTCTGCTGAATAGGAGTCATTACTTCTCCTAAGTCTCTGACGTAGGGGTGAGTGGCTAGGTGATACTGAGGCGTCTATCTGGGAACGTAAGGACCTATAACGGGATGGAGACACTAAAAGGATATGGGCAGGGTTTTGGATACTCTCTGCAGTGTGGGATAATGGTTTGTATGATTATGCGTGTTGTACGGCGAGAGATAATCTGGGTAGCTGGTGTGGTATGAATATATGATGGTGGTGCAGGCTCAAGTGACCAAAATGGTATATGTGTGTGAGTATCTTAAAATAATAACTAGTGTGGGTCAAGTGTATACATATATGTATAGTACTCATAGTAAGCTTAGTATGTCACAAGTTATATCATGCAGTCAAGTTAAAATGAACCTCAAGCAACATGGAAAACACTTAATATGTCACAAAGTATTACATGCAGTCAAGTCAACATGGCAAACATGCAGTCAAGTCAAAATAAACCTCAGACAATATAGCAAGCAAGGCAAGCGGCGGTCATAGGGACTTGTTTTTGAAAAAGTGGTTATAGTTTAGGTTTTATATGTACCTAGTTCTCTATAACCTAGGCTCTGATGCCAATCTGTAACACCCCAAATTCTTACTTTTGCGGAAGCATACATGTCATTGAGAGTGCTACTGAAATGGAAATCACAACACAAGGTAACGAAGAACCAATTACACGCTTTAGGAAAATGGATTCATTTATTTATTTCAAAGTATATAAATCTTTAGTTTACAAAGACTATTTACAAGTTACTGGTCCCTAAAAAACAAGTCTCTTTCATTATTTAAAAACTCATTGGTCAAGTATAAAACTGCCGCCTTGCCACTCCTTGCCATTCATTGCATAACTTCAATACCTGAGAAAAACATGCTAAAAAGGTCAGCTAAAAGCTGGTGAGTTCATAGGTTTCAGTTAAAAACAAATATATCAAAGTTTGTAACATCAGTTTCTGTTTAAACATTAAATTATCAGGTATACGTTTTATTACGCTAGCTCTAAGTTCATGTAACCGAAGCTTTAACAGTTCCGCATGCTCTAGAACATGTAAATCATAAAATCCCTAGCAAGTGTTTATCCCAGACACTTGAACATTGAAATGATATACGTTCGTTTGCCTATCCAGTCAAACCCAACAGGGACGTTACTCCCAATAGATCTATTTATAACATTCACGCTTCCTAGCAGGAATTAACGGTTCATGAAATTCGGGCAGTATGGGACACATTAGACTTAGGCTAATCTGCGTAATAACTCTGTATAACAGTATTAACAACACAAAATTTGGTTTATGCATGTTTCTCCCCCCAAAACAAGTAAAAGTAAAAACGGGGCTATAAACTCACCTTTTCTGGTCTGAACAGTGAATGCTTGTGAGATTTGGGAATGCACGGCACCAACACGCAACCTATATTAAATAATCATGTCTTAGTTTTCAAGTATTAAATTCAGTTCTTTTCGAATATCACTTTTAAATATTTCAGGGTTTAAGTTGTTTTCACTTAAGTGTAGTTACTACGGTCTTCCAAGGATACGGTGATGTAATCCTACAACTAACCTATTGGTAGAGTAATAAGGGGTTGAAATCTCTAATGGTCTAGGAACAAATTTAACTTAGCTTAGTCGGGATGTGTATCTATATATCCTATAACGGTGTAACCTATTTTGTATGTCTGTAAATGTTGAATCTTAAAATTTGACTAAACATTTGGTGGTGTTTATTACTTGGCTAGAAATTTATCTATATTTGGATTTAATTTAGAATTTCAGTTTGTGTTAGTATAGTTAATTTATTACGACTCATATTTAAATATGTCTTTTCCCAAACTCGTTCTAGTTTTGCTTGTTTTTATATTCGTGTTGTCACTTGTGACGTTTATTATCTACATATTGTTAACTTGGGTAATTTAATTAGTCTCCCTATTTATTTATTCAGCCTTAGTCTAAAGTTCTATGTCTCGTCTAATATATCCTAGTTGAACGTATTTAGGTTAGCGACATCCATTTTTAATTTATTCATTATTAATGACAAATATAAGTGTTTTCATATATTTTTCGTTACGGGCCATGGTCACGACTATCGTATACTTATTGTTAACCTAGTTTCCTTACTACATCTCTCGACCTAGTATAAATATTGTGTTAACACTTTTTCCTAAATGTTCGTAATCTTAATTGTTCTATAAGGTGTACGTATACATTGGCATTAATCTAGTCATGTGTATCTATATAATTATTCCTATCCCCAATAATATAAGTGTGGTTTGTCTATTTATATCTAGTAGTTTATTAGTTGGTGTTGGCTTATCATATCGGTCATTAATATCTACTTTGATTTTTGGCGCAACTTGTTTTACTTAGTTACCTAGTCGAATTCTTTTGTATCTAAGTGTTTATGTTTACACAAGTAGATTTCTATGTCTATTTTAGTGTGTTCGGTTCTTTTAGTGGTCGACATATGTTATTATATTTTAACTTGCGACGGCTTTTAAAGTTTTAAATTGTATTTGACGTATAAAGTGTTGACGTTAAGTTATTGTGTAACGGTTTTTATTATTTCGCTTAATTGTTTGCGTCATGTTTTTCAAGTTTTTAAGTATACGTGTCTTAATAAAATCTATTTTTGTTTTTCGGCTATGTTTGCTTTTGTTGCGACTATAAATTGAATAATTTTCGCCAAGTGTTGATTTCTCAAGTCCTATATAAGTAAACGAATTTATATTTCTCTCTTTCATTTTCCAACTATTGTTGCTATAAAGTCTATTTGATAATAACTAGTTGGTGCATCTATCGATTCACTTTAGTTGTTTCGACTACTTATGTATTACTGCCAACCGAATGGTTATTTAACACTAATGGTGCTAATGGAACTAGTGGGCTGCTCCTAATGGACTTTCTGACGGGCTGATGGGCCGCACTTAAGCCCTTCTTTCAAATTGAGTTCTGGGCTGTTTGACAATAAATGGGGGTTCCTAAATGGGCTTCAAGTAGGCTGTTCTTGGGTTGTGTTTAGCCTGAAGTTTACACTAAGGGTGAAGGCAGTTAACCTTTTTACGCCAAGTTATCAACTTGGCAGCCTTGTTGAGACTTTTGTTAGAGGATTTCAAGTACTACCTATCGCGACCAAAGTCTCACTAAGTGATCAATGCCCAAAAACCTTTCGGGCTCAAGTCACTTGGGAGTCCGAGTACTAGTTTACACTACATTCTCGCCCCGTTTTGGGGTCATCAATGGGTACACTTAGGGATCTCAAAAGGAAAGATTTAAGTTTCTAAGTTTCCATTCTCTCTACAATGTCTCGACATATGTCCAAATGACCTTAAAGTCTAACTACTTGGATTTTATTCAGTTGTCACCTACTGGTCTCTTGGGGGTGTATTTTGACTAGTATCTAGTGTTCCTATTCGACCACAATTCTTACTTATTGGGTTTGTTTTGAACCAATGTTGCTATCCTTTGGCCAAATATTACCACAGCGCACCCTACTTGGGTGGCTGTTGGGAGGGTCTAGACTCAGGTTATTTCTAAAGCGTTACCTCCATTGCAAAACTTCTCAACCGAATCCAAGTACTCAAGCTTAACGCTCAATCCTTTGAGGAGTGCCTTCACTAGTTTATAAGCCATAACCTCCTAGACATTCGACTTGAGTCCTTTCCAACAAGATCCTACTAATCTCCTAACGGTTCAAGGGATTAGGTTTACAATGCCAATAATACACAAATCAAACCTAGGTCTCTAATAGCAAATTCAGGAACAGATTTATCTACTGAGTCCACACCTTCGTCTAGGTCTCGGAGGTCACATCAAAGAAAACAACTTTCATAATGGCCAACACGGATCTTCGACTAACCACTTGAATCTCAAATTTTACTAAATCCTAAACCTCAACGACGGTAACAACATCTGACAACCATTTCTATGTTTTACTAAAGTCCTACGCCACACTACGACATCAACAACAACGTTTGATCAATTTATCCTAAAAAAATAAATCATCATTATTATTTGACCCAACTAAGTATTATATTACCAAAAATTTCTCAAGATCTATTATGATTTCTGGTAATCGATTCGACAGAAAAGTAACATAATCAATATTCGAAATTTCTTATTCATTACATAATCAATATTCGAAATTTCTTATTCATTCGACCTAGGACTTTATCCTAAATAAAACTATTTGAATCCGAAGCAAACATTAAACCTCACAATGATTTCTGGGTGAATGAACTTGGAGGAGTGATTGCGTGGTTTTGTAACCTTACAACAGGTTTTACCTCTCGAGGGATCTCAAGAGGCTTACAACCCCACCAGGCAGTGTACCTGACCGATGTAGTATAGTGTAGTGGTAAGTACGGGGGATTGATCGTTCTCCACAGGGAATAGTGTTCGTTAGGTATGAAAGGCTACTCTAATTAGGTCTAAGGATTGAGGAAGATTCTTTTTATGTTTTTATAATTTTTATGAAAGCAAGTAAAATCTCGGTTTTGAAGGAGTGGGCGGAATTAGTTGCTAGTCAACTAACCCAAATTACTACAAATGCAAATAAAATAAAATAACAAAAATGAAAAGTGGTGAGAAACTTATGTGTAGAGAAATGTGTTTACTTAGATTTCCTTACTCCCTAACTATCTTTTACCGGTTAATTAGTGTGTATTAGTTGCGTGGATGACGGGTGTATTCCTTAATACCATTCGTGGGGTGGCGTACTTACTTCCCCAAACTCTACAAGCTCCTACTTCACTCCTATGTCGAGCCGGCTAGGAAGCTCCTAACATGGGATCACTAGAATTCGCTTGTGCATTAAATACAACCATAAAAACCTTTAGTACGCGTTTGGTTCATGTTTCTTAAGACGTTCAAGCAAGTTACCGAATAGGAAGTTAGCCAGTTTTCTTAAGCCTAACATAGATAAACAATCATCCAATACAACTAACAACACACTAACAACCAATAATCAATAGCTAGGTTTCATTAGATCTAAGCAAACACAAGATAAAATTAGCCTAACATGTTA
This sequence comes from Artemisia tridentata subsp. tridentata, assembly GCA_021014915.2. NCBI lineage: Eukaryota > Viridiplantae > Streptophyta > Magnoliopsida > Asterales > Asteraceae > Artemisia > Artemisia tridentata. Next base: position 449,351,007 of record CP139507.1, read on the forward strand.
AACAAAAGACAAGCATAAGATAGAATCAAACAACACATAGACATATTGAATGATTAATTGATAACTTATCTTTCAATGAAACATGGAAGATCTCAAGGCTAAAAGCCCTGAAAAAGTAGCTAAAATCGTCTTAGGGTTTTATCCCAAAATTCCACACACTAAGCTCTCCTTTAATGACAAAAAATTAGAAAACTATATATAGATTTTTGGATCTGACGGCGTCACCTTATGCATTGTGACGCCGTCACCTCGCCGCTTTTAGGGTTCCTGGGTGACCATCTTGACGCCGTCCCTCTTTAATTCTCCAAAATCCGTTCTGGCCTATCAAGGCTTGACGCCCTCACCTCTTGAACGTGACGCCGTCCCCTTATGAATTAAGCCGTGACGCCCTTGATTTAGTTAAAGCGTGACGCCGTCAGAATTCACATGCTAACTCACTGGCCCGTCATGAGTAAATTTCACATCCCACTTTTCTTGCCAAGGCATGACGCCGTCAAGAGATGATTCTGACGCCGTCAAAGGTAAATTTCAGCCGATTTTGAGACTTTGTCGTTTTCTTCACTTTGATGCTCCAAAAACGTCCAAAATGCCTCCTTTTCCAGATTTCTCCTCAAAAGTACCTAAAATGACAAAAGGAACGATTTAGGGTGATATTTGATCAAATAAATACGATTTCGGGCTTAAATGACCCCTTAAAAGCGGTACACTTTTCGCTTCATCAAATACCCTTACACTTGAGATTTGCTTGTCCTCAAGCAAATGCGCTTTTATTCTAATCAAAATACAAGTTAGGGGTCATTTAATGCTAACATAAAAGTAATTACAACAAATAATCGTTCCACTTCAATCATAATAAGCACGGAGATTACATACTAGCACCTCACAAGTAGTGTTTAGATACTCACATCTCTCAAGTGTCATCAAAATAAATCTCATAAATGAAAACGGAAAATATCTCTCACTACCTGTCATAGCAAATAGATTACCATAGGCTTGGGAAAGGATCGAAAACCTCCTCCACTAGGCGTAAGCACCAAAGATAAACTATCAAAGAGGGCTTTTAAATGGGTTGTAATGTTAGGTGTAGGGAAAAGGAAAACACGGTTTGGTTGGATAAAGGATATTTTACTGGTGGCGAGTTAAAAATCTTGGTCAATTACATGTACTATACAATGTTGCTAAGCCAAGACTAGACTCGATCTTAAGCTAGAAACGAAATAACAAAATAACAAAAACATAAAACAAACATAAAATAAAACGGGATGGTAGTCCGTATGTTTTTTCTATTTTTCATTTTCTCATTTTTTTGTATTTTTCTTGATTTTTCGATTTTTTTTTTTTTTTTGCATACACTTTTGCCCTACCATCCAAAATAATACATCATAGGGGCATTGCATTCCCCTTACACTTGAATTTTTACATAACTTTACAAATACTAATCTAATGACTCGAATTAAGATAATTGAAAAACTTGGAGTACTTTTAAAATATTTAGCACATATGGGGGTAATAAATGATGTTCTTCCCCATTACTCCATTACACTAGTACTTTACCCATGAGTCCCAATCATCCCAAAACAATATGTACAAGGATATGACTCGACTTAGCAACCATGTAATCAACTAGATAATTAACTTGGGTTTAAACAAATGTTGTAACAATAATGCACTAAAAATGAGTGCATACAAGGTAGGCTAAGGCGATTTGGGTGTACATTTAAGTGGGGTGTAACAAATTCTTCCTTTAAGTAAAATGCTTAAAGGTCGAAACGAAAAGATAGGCTCTGAGGGGTGTACTAGGGGTATCGTGTACTAAAAATGAGTACAACGCAAAGGGTGTGGGAGAATTACTTGACCAATGTAGCCAAAGTAATTATAACAAAAACACAGGTGTAAAACAATGGGTTAATCCTAATGCCTCTTATCATGTAGTAAATCTAACTACACGAATGTAGTCTCACTTGTGGCCTTGGAATGGTCCTAACGCAAGTTCTAGAATCTAAGTGCTACCGGTACACACATCATAGCATAAATGCTTTTCCTACCAATTCTAGGGGCGAACCTCACATATTTGGGGGTGGAAAATTTTTTAGTGGTACGGTTTTTGTGCTAGTCATATAACTCCTATCCGTGAGACGCTCATTAAGATCAAAGTTTCACTCCTATATGTTGTAAAAAATTTTAAATTTGGCACTAAAATTACCTTAACAAGTATTTCTCTCAGTTTTATTACACATCTACTATTAAACAAACAAAAATCAAGCGCAATTGTATTCTCTAAAATCGTACTTTTACCCTCCCCTTACACTTAAGATGAACATTGTCCCCAATGTTCAAAATAAAAAGATGTAAAAGAAAAAAGTAAAAGAATGAAATCAAATACTCCCCTGATTCGCTCGTTGGATAGTGAAATTACACGGTTAAATCTTCTTCCAAAGAGAATGTTGAAGCTCCATGACTAATGCATCGCCATAAGCTTGATTCCATAAACATCTCCTTGTCCAAAATAACCTGTTAAGCCTGAGAAAACAAACACGAAAACCTGCATAACATCGGCGGGATAAAATCTATATATAAGGATATAATGCTTGTGGAATGATAATTTTTGCAGATTCCTGGAGATTATAAGTTGGAGATTTTAATAAAAACTTTTTATGAAAACAAAACTTTCAAAAATTTCTGGAAATTAAATCTGACGCCGTCAGGTTATAACCCCTGACGCCGTCAGAAATGACCTGACAAAAATTTTCATTTTTAGTTTCCGGAAAATTTCTGGAAAAACCTTTACCTTACTTCCTGGAAATCCTGCAAAACATCACTATGACTCGATACAAGCATTTGACTTAAACAATTACAAATATGTATGTTAATTTATTATTATTATGATTCATGTTAATTTGTGTTCTAATAAACCGATTTAGATTTCCCTTACACTTATCTTTTGCAAAATACCTCTATATGTAGTTAAGACGAAGTTAAAAACAAAATAAAGCATTTTCACAATTTTCTTTTTAACATGAATCAATAATGATAAAAATTAAACACACATACGGAAGCAAATAAAAACAAACAAACAAGCAAATAGACACACAAAGCAAATAAATAAAATAAAGCTTGGGTTGCCTCCCAAGAAGCGCTTTTCTTTATTAACGAGTCTTGTAGCTAGACTCAAAGTCACGTACATTACGTGATTCCATCATCGGTCACGGTTCCTAGGCCATTCTCCTTCCCGGTTTTATATTCCGGTCCTAATTTCAAACAATCCTTGTAGAAACCGAATATCCTTTTCATAACATAGTCTACTCCTTTACTTCTATCCTCATCATTCCTATAGTAGACCGCTTGCTTGAGCTCCTTCTCAACATTTGACAAGTGTTGGAATTGTTCTATCTTATATGGCATTTGGTAGCTTACTTCATCGGTCTCATCCTTAAATCTAACTATCCCTAAGGAAGGTTCATAAGTCATTCCAGAGACCTCAACAAATGGTTTTCCAAAAACCACTTGAGTTAAGGATGCATCGACTATTGGGCGGATATCTTCAACAATTACAAAGTCGGTGACATAGGTGAAGTTTCCTACATAAACCGGTAATCCCTTAACTCTTCCCGTGAAGTTACTCATCCAACCCTTGTCAGGGAACATCCTATACCCAAGTTGATTCTTCATTATCAAGTTGTAGTGGGCTCTAGTCATGATGTTTATGGGTGATTTAAGGTCGATGTAAGCTTTCCACACATGTAGATGTCCGATGTTGCATGGTATGTTGAGATTAGAAGGGTCGCCTATTTCAATGATTGGTCTACCTAGGAAGTATGGTGTCTCGAGGTCATCGAATAAGTTTGTATGATATGCGCGCTCTTCCTTAGTGGGTAGCCTATTGAAGTAGTCCTCATCATCATCTACTTCTTCAATCTCACTTGTCCTAACTTCCTTATCAACCTCGACTTTCTTATCCTCATCCTTAGGTTCACTATTATCCTCATTCCTATCAATTGGTTTAATAGTGACAATGTTGACAAAGTGGACGTGTTTGGATGAAGAGGGGTCTTTTACTTGGGGTCCGCTATTTGTGTTCCTAGCGTCCTTATGTGGAGGTGATAGCACGTGGTTATTGAGGGCTTTCAACAAATTGTCGATTTTGTTGGTCATCTCTGTTTGTTGTTGATTGAATTCGGATTCGAATCTAGCTATCCGAGCTTCTTGAGATGCCATAAATTGAGACATCAATCCTTCAAAGTTATTGGTACTACCATTGCCGGAAGGATTGTTGTTGAAAGTACGGTTCGAGTTGGAACCGCTTGATTGGAAACGATTAGGTGGGTTGGAAGAATTGGTTTGTTGTGAGTTTTGGTTTTGTTTCCACCTAAGGTTCGGGTGATTTTTCCATGAGGGGTTGTATGAATCACCGTAATGGTTTGGCTCGGGTTTGAAAGTGTACCACTTGTCTCCCGCTCCGTCGGTACGCGAGGATGCGTAGTCCACAAAAGCTTGTTCGGGGAGTTCCATGCAATCACGAGTGTCGTGGGGACCACAACATAATTCACATGAAGAAGTGATTTTGTTCACTTGGCTTGAAGGTTTAGGAGCCTCGTAGGATTTCATTAGAAACTTGACTTGGTCTTCAAGTTCTATGATCCTACGGTCAGAAGTGCTTGAATTGTTCGAAGGCAAAGATATTGCCTTGACCGTTTTATTCAAATCACGGGGATCACTCCAACTTTCGTTGTCATAAAGAGCAAGATCCTCTAGGAGAGCCCATGATTGTTCCGCACTTAGATCACGTAGCTTGCCACCGGCCGATTGGTCAATGGTTTGCCTCGTGGAGAGATTGATATGGTCATAGAAGATTTGGACTTAGAGCCAAAGTTCTATGCCATGGTGAGGGACTTTTTGGAGTAAGTCCTTGAATCGAGTCCATGCCTCGTAGAGAGTTTCGCCTTGACGTTGTTGGAACATCAAGATATCATTCCTTAGCTTGGTAGTTCTTCCCGGTGGGAAAAACTGAGCAAGGAAACGAGTGGTGAGATCATCCCAAGAGGTGATGGATCCTGCGGGTTGACGTTCTAGCCACTGACTAGCTTGGTCCCGCAGAGAGAATTGGAAGAGACGCAATCGGGTCGTCTCTCGAGTGGCAACATCAAGGTCTATAGAATCAACGATTTTAAGAAAGTCCTTGAGATGTTGATTAGGATCTTCAGAACGAAGTCCATGGAATGCGCATCCGCTTTGCACCAACCGGATGGTGTCGGATCGCAAGGGTGTGATATTGGCTCCTTGAGTGAGCTCAATGGTGTTTCGATAGCCATGGTGGCTAGGACGGGAATACTCTCCTAAAGTACGGGCTCTAGGAGGTGGTGGTGGTTGTTGTGGTGGTGGGTTGTGGGGGTTAAGGATATTACCATCTTCCATGATGTCGGATGGTATGGTTACGAACAAAGACACGAAGAAAATAGATAGACTAAAGAAAACCTAGAAAAATAAAATAAAAATCTCACTAGAAAGGAATCTAGTGAGTAGACCTAATAGAAATAAAAATTCAACCTAAACAATAACTATTCCCCGGCAACGGCGCCCAAAAACTTGATTGCGTGGTTTTGTAACCTTACAACAGGTTTTACCTCTCGAGGGATCTCAAGAGGCTTACAACCCCACCAGGCAGTGTACCTGACCGATGTAGTATAGTGTAGTGGTAAGTACGGGGGATTGATCGTTCTCCACAGGGAATAGTGTTCGTTAGGTATGAAAGGCTACTCTAATTAGGTCTAAGGATTGAGGAAGATTCTTTTTATGTTTTTATAATTTTTATGAAAGCAAGTAAAATCTCGGTTTTGAAGGAGTGGGCGGAATTAGTTGCTAGTCAACTAACCCAAATTACTACAAATGCAAATAAAATAAAATAACAAAAATGAAAAGTGGTGAGAAACTTATGTGTAGAGAAATGTGTTTACTTAGATTTCCTTACTCCCTAACTATCTTTTACCGGTTAATTAGTGTGTATTAGTTGCGTGGATGACGGGTGTATTCCTTAATACCATTCGTGGGGTGGCGTACTTACTTCCCCAAACTCTACAAGCTCCTACTTCACTCCTATGTCGAGCCGGCTAGGAAGCTCCTAACATGGGATCACTAGAATTCGCTTGTGCATTAAATACAACCATAAAAACCTTTAGTACGCGTTTGGTTCATGTTTCTTAAGACGTTCAAGCAAGTTACCGAATAGGAAGTTAGCCAGTTTTCTTAAGCCTAACATAGATAAACAATCATCCAATACAACTAACAACACACTAACAACCAATAATCAATAGCTAGGTTTCATTAGATCTAAGCAAACACAAGATAAAATTAGCCTAACATGTTAAACAAAAGACAAGCATAAGATAGAATCAAACAACACATAGACATATTGAATGATTAATTGATAACTTATCTTTCAATGAAACATGGAAGATCTCAAGGCTAAAAGCCCTGAAAAAGTAGCTAAAATCGTCTTAGGGTTTTATCCCAAAATTCCACACACTAAGCTCTCCCTTAATGACAAAAAATTAGAAAACTATATATAGATTTTTGGATCTGACGGCGTCACCTTATGCATTGTGACGCCGTCACCTCGCCGCTTTTAGGGTTCCCGGGTGACCATCTTGACGCCGTCCCTCTTTAATTCTCCAAAATCCGTTCTGGCCTATCAAGGCTTGACGCCCTCACCTCTTGAACGTGACGCCGTCCCCTTATGAATTAAGCCGTGACGCCCTTGATTTAGTTAAAGCGTGACGCCGTCAGAATTCACATGCTAACTCACTGGCCCGTCATGAGTAAATTTCACATCCCACTTTTCTTGCCAAGGCATGACGCCGTCAAGAGATGATTCTGACGCCGTCAAAGGTAAATTTCAGCCGATTTTGAGACTTTGTCGTTTTCTTCACTTTGATGCTCCAAAAACGTCCAAAATGCCTCCTTTTCCAGATTTCTCCTCAAAAGTACCTAAAATGACAAAAGGAACGATTTAGGGTGATATTTGATCAAATAAATACGATTTCGGGCTTAAATGACCCCTTAAAAGCGGTACACTTTTCGCTTCATCAAGGAGGCTTTAAACCCTCGAACTATTGCTCCACACCGATCAATCCCTCTTCTCCAAACCGAATCACAACACTCTTACCCTTTACCTTTCTTGAATTTTCTTCTCGGATCTTGTTTAGTTTTTCTTGAGTGGGTTGTGATTCGACATCTCTTGGAGGCTCGGAATTTATGGCGTATTGTGGAGAGTAGCTCCAAATGAGCTTTCAGTTTTTGGGGAGATAAACATTACCACTTAAATGCTAACTCTACATCCGTTACATCTTACCCTATATCATCTTGTGACAAAGGTTTTTGGTCAAAGGATTTGGGTGAGGCTGTAGTTTGAGATAGCGATGTGTCATGCTGTCATACAATGCAGTACATAATAACATATATATATATATATATATATATATATATATATAGAATTGAGATCAAATAAGATCAAACTTAAAGTTGTAAAAGTAAGATCCTTTCAAGAACCAATAGGAGGAGGACAAGTGGCAGTATATTTAAAACATAAAAAAGAAAAAAAGATATATAATAATATAGTCAAAAGGGTAAATTGGGTATTTATCACTCCCTTATCCCTCCAACCCTAATAAAAATCTTCCCCACCCTTTTTTTTCATAGTTTATGACGCCAGATCTGCTATCCTCCCACACATGCCTCCTTCTTCCCATCTCCTTTTCTGCCACCAACCCTAACCCTAAATCTAATATCAGCCGCCCCTTTTGCTACCACCACCGCCAAATCCCATCTCAATTAAACCCTCACCACCATCATCGAACCTCACAATCGGTTCCCCAAATCTCTCAGACCTCATTTTCGAAGCTTTAACCCGATCCAAACAGATCTAAAGAAATCGCAATCGAAGAATTTGTGTAAAACTGAAGCTATTAAACTTGCCGATCAAATTAAGTCTCAGATTCCGGTCACTACTATTACGTCACTTGCTGGCGGCGGTGATGAGGCGGTGGTTGAGAAGGCGGTGCATTCGATGGTGGATTTGGAGAGGTTTGGAGTCACGGAGGAGTTGAGAGAGTTTGGAGTCACGGTGTAGCAGGTGATACCCAAAACCACGAAATACTGGTGTACCCGGTGTACCGGATTTCAAGTTGATACATATGGGGTAAAAAGGTGTCAGTTTTTTGGAATAGTCTCGAACAACCAAGAAAAAAATTACAACCAAGATTTGTTTGTAAGATTTTTGGAATAGTAGAATTATTTTGTAAGATGGTTGGTGTAATAGCAGATTTTTGGAATAACAGATTTATTTGGTATAGCAGTTTTTTTTTTGCAATAGCGGATTTTTTGTATGATTATTGGTGTATTTGATGTTTGTAAGATTGTTGTGTATTTGGTATAATAACAGGTGCAATAGCGGATTTTTTGTATGATTATTGGTGTATTTTTTATGTGTAAGATTGTGGTGTATTTGGTGTACCGGATCTGTGACCATCGTGGATTTATCCGGTGTACCGGAATCTGCTGGTACATAGATTTGTATATGCATCTGTGCAGTTTTTATAGGTGCACAGATTCCGGTACACCAAAATCTGCTGCTGTTAGGTTTTGATTGGTTCTTGATACATAGATGTATTTTAATAATTTTTAGTTTTGTTTGGTGACACATTTAATATTCTAGTTTGTGTAACAGTTTAATGTATAAAAAATGTGAACCAGAATTTTGTATTAAAAAATAGACGAAAATTTGATAAAAAAGATTGACCACATTTGAGTTTGAATTCTCCAAAATACCCTTGAAACCTTATTTAATTACAATAATGTCACTTATTTAATGTTAATCTCATCTATCACAAATATAATGATCCAACGGTCCATATTGGGTCTTACTTTTACAACTTTAAGCTTGATCTCACATTAACCCTCCCCTATATATATATATATATATATATATATATATATATATATATATATATATATATATATATATATATATATATATATATATATATATATATATATATATATTTTGTAAAGAGTTTATACTAGGAAAACTTTCTCTCTAACAAAGCCTCTCCCAAAAAAAACCCTAGATCTTAAGACAGCCGCCGCCTCCTTCTCCGGCTGTAGGCTTCGGCCGGCGGTCCGGAAGTTACTTCCTATAACTCTTCGTTGTACGTAATTTCTTTTGTATTTTCTTTTCTCTCATAAATCATGTTGCATAAATGCTAGGCAAGTTTTTGGGTCATGTCGCTTCTTGCGCAAAGTAGAATAAGTTCATATGGTTGTGAGGTGGTTCAAATCGTGAGATGGTTAGGTTGTGAAGATGGTGAATTGGTGAACGTTTCAGGGTGTGAAGATGGTTCAGGGTGTGAAGATCGTTTGGGTTGTGATGATGGTTCAGGTTGTTGATGATCTTTTGAGTTGTGAACTGGTTCTGGATATGGAGGTAGTGAGGTCGTGAAAATGGTTCGTGCTGTGGAAATAGTTTGCTAGTGAGGTGGATTGGATTATCAGGTGGTGTGGGTGTGAGTTTGATGTGGTCGCGGAGAGAGCGAGTATGTGAGGAGTTCAGGTCATGGAAATGGCGAGTATGTGAGGTGCTCAGGTCACGGAAATAGTGAGTTTGTGAGGTGTCATGGAAATAGTGAGTTGTGTGGGAGTGCGTGAGGTGTTTTGGTCATGGAGATAGTGAGGTTGGGAGGTATTTCGGGTCGTGAGATGTTGAGGTTGTGAAGTATTGGTATGTGCTTATTCACATACCTTTATTTGACCAAAACCGGACCCAAAAAGACCAGAAACCCGACCAAAATGCCAAATATATTGTGTTTTTGTGTTTATACTTGTGCAGGCATGGATATCGAAGAAAAGGACAAAAATCAAGCAAAGACCGGGAAACCGAGCACGAGATATGGAAGTGTTATTTTTAGCCGATGCCGGGATGCAAAAAGTCAAAGTCAATCCTCAGAGTTTCAACAAATGTCAAAAATCACCCTTAGATCAACTTTTGAGAAATAGCAATTTCAGTCTCTGAGAAATCAAAAATCACACATGTAGTCCTTGTAAATTTAAACTCTTAAAACCCTTATCACTTTTCTACCCGGATTTAATCTAATTCCCCAACCCAACAGCTAAACCCAAAGCCCATCTCATAAATCCCACCAGCCCACTCCATTTTATATTAAACCCAAAACCAATACCAAAACCCCGACCAACCCGACCCATGTTTGTTATTATATCCGGTCAACCCATTAAAATACCAGTCAAACAATAAATAAAAATAACACAATCCTTTACCCGCCCTTATTGTTCTTCCCCAAATTTTACCAACGAACCCTAGTTACCCGTACCCCCAAATTTACCCAATTAAGGGTATAATTGTCTAATCATTAGGTGTCAGGGGTGTCAGATGAGGGCAAGAAACACACGCTTGGACACATGGCAACTTTCTATTGGTTAAGACACCTCATCGAATTTGATCCTACGGCTTGGAATTGAAGATTGGAGGGCAAGGAATGATCAAGGGTTGGAAAAGAATCAAAGAAACACACTAACCCTCGGATTGATGACCTGGAAACAGAGGCTAGAAGGTTCTCCCCTCAGCTATAAATAGGAGGTCGATCCTCATGTTAGAGAGTTAGTTCTTTAGTGTAGTGTTACTCTGTCGAATTTATTTCATGTTTTGTTAAAATTTCTTAGTGTAACTTTGAATTTATTAATGAAATTTCTGTTTTAGTTCCTATTTTTGATCCTGCTTTAATTTCACTTGTTATTCTGAAATTGGATTATTGAGATTGTTAGTAGCTTGTTCTAAATCATTTCTAGCTTGTATCTATTTTTCATCTCAACTTTGTTACTTTCTTTTTAAAGTCAAAAATTATTCCAAAAATATTAAAAAAAAATACAAAAATAATTAATACTCCAGCTTCAATAAGCTGTTTTCTGAAGTATACAAGCTTATATAAGCTCAATAGCTTATTGTAAGTTTTTAGCTTAATCAAATCAGTCCTTAATTCTCATAAGTCAAAAAGTCAAAGTATCAGTAAAAAAAGTCAACTGTTTCAGCTGATTGGATTAAGCTGGATGGATAAGCTGGTTCTGGGTATTTTATTGGCTTATTGATGAGCCTGGGTTTAGTAGGTTAATCAGATCATTCTGAATCAGCAACATCAGCTTGTAAGTCCTAGTTCATAATCTAGCTTGTTTTGTGCTTATTGGTGAGAAGCTGTTTTTCTAGCTTGATTGTAATTGATTTTTGTTTTTAGATTAAAAGTAACATTAGATAGTAGTTGAATAGAGTTGATTATAGCTTAAAATAGTTAGGTTTCGGTTTAAATTGCAAAATCAGTTGAGAAAGGGGTGTTTGGCTTATATTAGGATAGGCAGGTTAAGCTATAGTAACTATTCTATTGCTTCTGGTCTAGGTTCAGTGAGTTAAAGGAATGATGATTAAGCTTGTTTTGAGGAGATTTGATAAAGTTTGATTGGTTTTGATGTTTTTAGTCTACTAGTGCATTTTAAGCCCCCATACTGCCTCAAAAAGCTCAGCACAAGCTGAGCTTATCTAAGGTCCCCATTTGGCAATTATTGAAGTTGGTTTTTAGTGTTAAGATTAGTTCTAAGAGTTGGTTTGAATTGGTAAAAGTTTGCACTAGTTTTGCGCCATTTTTCTTGGTCTGCTGCTACAGATTCTTTTGTGCAGAGCAGTTTTTAGCTGCTGAACTGGATGAGATTGTAGCTTCTCTAATTAAGCTTAAGTGCTCATTTTTGTTTTATTGATAAGTCATATAGTAAGGATTAAGTGTATCATCTGGGATCCACACTTTGTGCTTATTTCATAGCTTTTTGAGTGGCTGCAAAAGCAGGGATCATCACTTATTACTGCCTTAATCTTGTAACTGCTAAGCTTATTTTTTGCTTAAATCTTGTGCTTAATTGGTCTCTTTCAATTGTTTTGAGCTTATTATAGTTAGCTTTTATGTTCCTTGTCATTAGATAAAATTTTGGTCAACTATTGCTTATTTTGAGCTTATTTCACAACTGCTTATTGGACTGTTTTGCTTATCTGTGCTTATTCTGGGACTGAGTTAATTTTTCTTAGATTACTTATTCAATTTTAGATTTATTCAAAAATTTTCAGATTTTTCCAAAGTGTTTTAATATTTTTAAATCATTTAAAAAGTTTTAATTAGTTTTTAATTCATAAAAAAATTATTAAAAAGTCAAAAAAATATTTTTCTTTTTCCAAAAATTTTCTTTTATCAGTTTTAATATAGGAAAATTATTTTTATATTTTTAGGTTTTAAATTTTAGAAATTCACTTTTTATTTACGTTTTAAAATTCGTCGCGTAACGTTTTTAAAATTTAATTTTCGTTTTTAAGTTCGTATGCTTAGTTTAATTGTTTCATTAGCTTAATTAGTTGTTTACTTTTATTATTTCATTGCTAGTAGTGTAATCCAAAATCAATCACTCTTTTTCACACACATTCACTACACAATTCGACAACGTCACGACAACTCGATATTCGAACTTCGTTGGGACACGACCCGGGGAAAACGCATACGTTGCCTTTTCCTTTGGAAACAAAATTACTACATCATAAAATGGCGCCGCTGCCGGGGAAGGCTTGAAAAGAGTTGGAGTTTCGCCATAAGAATCGTGTTTTGAAGACCCTTCCTCGGAAGTTTTCGTTTTCATAAAAATAAAAAAATACAAAAATATAATAATAATAAAAAAAACACTTTTCCTAAAGTGTTTTCACCATTAATAATAAATCCTCGCTCTCGAGAGGGCGTTGTAAACCATTCCGAATAAACAACAAAAGAGATCGTGAAGTTAAACGTTTCTCGGATTATTTCTTTGCTACAACCTATACACGGGGTTTAAGGATGGTCTTGACATTAAATTGCAGACCGAAAGAGGCGGGTTTTTAATCACTTTCGAGTGGACCTTTGCTTCTCCGCCACGCTGCGCGTAGTTTTGAAAGAAACGAGTACGGTTGATTAACGATCACCAAAAAGATAATAAATCTATTTTTTTTATTAAATATAAAAATCCAAAAATATTTTCTTTTCAAATTTGGTTTTCCTTTTTGATTTTGTGTTTGTTTTTGGTGTATGCACACCCGATCTTCTACTTCTCACCCTCTTCTTTCACCGCTCTCAAATCCCGAGAGGATTATTCGTCATAATCACCGTGTTCATTTCTCAACCGTTGAAGAAATGGCCGACGACCGAAACAATCAACACCCGCCGATGGGTGGTGAAAATCACATGCCAGCTCCCGATCTCCGAACGATGGAGGAGCTGTGCCAACCCACAATGCACGGACGTGGTGGCCCGATTGCCCCCGTCAATATTCAAGCCGCCGATTTTGGACTTAAGCATCATATGATTTAACAAGTCCAAAACTCGTGCCAATTCCATGGCTTGCCGGGTGATGATGCGAACAAGCATCTTGACAAATTCATAACCGTCACCCAAAGTATGAAACAAAATGGGGTCTCCGATGACGCCCTCCGTCTATATCTCTTTCCTTATTCATTGACGCATCATGCCACCGCTTGGTTTGATCGTCTTCCCAAGAACTCCATTCGTAGTTTCGATGAAATGGTTACAAAGTTCTTGGCGAAATATTTCCCACCGTCGATGGTGACGAAATTAAGGAATGAGATTAGTAATTTCCTTCAGCTTCCCGATGAATCATTGTTTGAGGCATGGGAACGCTACAAGTTATCGATTGATCGGTGTCCGAACCACAATATGTTATTGGTCACTATTATAGATACCTTCTTTAATGGTTTGACATTACGACACCGTGATACGATTAATGCTGCTGCCGGTGGTACGTTTATGAAACGTCGACCCGAAGAGTGCTATGATCTTATTGAAAACATGACCGCCCACCATAATTTTTGGGATTCCTCTGCCGAGAGGAATGAGTCAACAAAATCTAGCACTGATTCTTCTACCTCCGAGATAGCTGCTCTCTCTAAACAAATGAATGATTTGTCAACGGCTATCTTGAGAATTCATCAAAATCAGATTTCAACTCAAAACAACAACAATCAAGTCAATGTTGTTAACCATAGTTGTGAAACTTGTGGTGCTCCTCACCAATATTTCGAGTGCCCAGCCTCCGGTGGCTACACTCAAGAGAATGTTTATGCTGCTACGGGAACCTACAACACGGGTGGTAATGGTTACCAACCCCAAGGTGACCGTAATTTGCTCAGCTACCGTTCTAACCACTTCCTCGGACCACCCGGTTTCCCACCAAATCAAAATCAGCAAGTGCAAAACCGTAATGTTCCAAATAATCAAAATCAAAATCGGGGCAATCAAGGTTATCAAAACCAAGGGAATTATAACCAAGCCCCGAATCAAGGAAATTTTCAAAACCCAGGAAATTTTAATCAGGGAAATTTTCAAAACAACAATCAGAGTTTTAATCAAAACAACCGAGGGCCAAATCTTCCAAACAATCAAAATCAAGGATTTGTGCCAAACCCATCGCCCTCGGATGAGTTATTAAAGCAATTCATTCTTCAAAACCAACAACAACAAAAGAAACAAGAGGAAATGAATAGAATGATGATTAATCAAATAACCGAATTGAACAAACGTTTAAATGATCGACCCTCGGGTTCGGGTACTACTACTCTTCCAAGCAACACGATCGCCAACCCGAGGGGCGATGCTAAGGCGATCACTACTAGGAGTGGTGTTTCATATGATGGACCCACGGCTCCGACTACCGATTCTTCTCTACCTCCCAAGGTAGTCGTCCGTGAGACCGAGGTGACCAAGGACACGGAACCTCCTACTAACAACGGAGGAACCAAAGACGTCCAACCTCCGGTTGTCCACCCATCTGAACCAGAAGTTGTGATTGAGCCCGAAAAACCTCCCGTTAAGACCACACTTCCTTACCCTTCAAGAATGAATGATCAAAAGCTCCGTGATAAAGCTTCGAGTCAAATGGAAAAATTCTTTCAAATATTCCAAGAATTACATTTCGACATAAGCTTCGCGGATGCTTTGCTTTTGATGCCAAAGTTCACTTCCACACTCAAAAGTTTGTTGAGCAATAAAGAAAAATTATTTGAAATGACAAAAACTCCAGTGAACGAAAATTGCTCCGCGGCAATTCTCAAAAAGCTTCCGGAAAAGCTTGGAGATCCCAGAAAATTTCTCATCCCATGTGAATTTCCGGGAATGGTTGAATGCCACGCCTTGGCCGATCTTGGTGCGAGCATCAACCTAATGCCGTTATCAATCTGGAAGAAACTTTCTCTACCCGATCTCACCCCCACTTGCATGACCCTCGAGCTTGCGGATCGGTCCATCACCCTTCCTAAAGGTGTAGCTGAGGATGTCTTTGTAAAGGTGGGGCAGTTCCATTTTACAGCAGATTTTGTGGTAGTTGATTTTGACGCCGACCCCCGGGTTCCTCTCATTCTAGGAAGATCATTCTTGAGGACCGGGCGTGCTTTGATCGATGTATATGGTGAAGAAATTACTTTGCGGGTCGATAAGGAAAAAGTCACATTCAATATTAATCCAAACTCGAAACCTCAATCCGAAAAATGCAATGTCGCTACGGTTGATCAAAAATCCGATCCCGTAATTGCTCCTAAAAGAGTTGATCCAAACCTTTCAAGATTCACGGTCAAGAGTTTGTCAGAAAAACGTGCTGAGCTCAAGGCCATGAAAATCAATCCTGGATCAAACAAATGGTTTGAGTGTTGTGTTGCAAATACTAAGAGTGTTCTTGACGACGATGATGAAGACGAATCGGAGACTACAACGGAAGAGGTGGAAATTGCTAGCTCTAAGAGCACACCTCTTGTCCCACCTCCAGAACAAGTTTATCACATCGAGATTCGTGATTCCGACTCTTCCCATCTTTCTCCTACGATGGAAGAAAATGTTATCTCTAGGGAAAAGGTCGAGGTGATCTTTGATAAAACTCCAATTTCTCCAGAAATTATTGAGACTGATAGTGATCCGGGGGAAGATGATTCAGTAAAAATAATTGATGAACCGTTCCTTTCCCTTCCCCCGAAGGAAGTTTATGAAGAAGTTATTCTTGAAGAAAAGCCATCAGATCCTTTGGAGCTCGAGCTCAAGGATGCTTGTACCGAATATGAGAGTTTTACGTTTGACACGGCTAGTGGCAATCCCACTTCTGATCTCAATATTTCTATCCCATCTTTTGAAACCTTCTTCTTCGATATTGATCATTCGGAGGAGACGAGTAGTGGCAGTACCACTTCTCATGCTCATATCTCTCCTCCCGAATATGAATCATTTCATTTTGATATGAATGATCTTTATCTCGACAAGTTCTCCGATGAACTTTCTCTCTTTATATCTCCTCCAGAATATGATAAATTCTATTTTGATCTGGAGGAAGATTCTAGTCTGGGGGGAGGTATACCTTCTCATGAAGATTTAATCCCGACCCTCCCACCCGAGACTTTTGACAAAACCTCTGCTGATGATGAAGAGTATTTCATGATAGTTATCATGACCTTCTTCCCCTTCATCACATATACTGTGGCTTCTCCCATCCTTCACTCCTTCGGGAGTGAGGATACCATCTTTGACCCCGGTATTACCATTTCTAGTTTTTCTTTCTAAAAATACCGCGGGTATCTCATCGGAGTGGAACTTTCATATGCTTCAGTGTTTATCCAAACATTTTGAACGAAAGTCCGATGGAGATTATCTTTTCCACTTGCTCCCCCAAGGACAAATAAATTCGGGGTCGAGTCAAGCTCATGTGACTCGGTTACCAAAAACAAGCGCTTCGTGGGAGGCACCCCATGCTTATCCATCTATCTTCTTTCTCTCTTTTCTAATAAAACATGAAGAGGTCTCCTCTTCCATATCTTGTGTTTCGTGTTTTCTGTGGTATGTCCAGGAATGCCCGATGATGAAGACTCTCGTGCTCGTGGTTTGCTTCTCTCCACTCGAGTTTCATCATCCGTTGCTTATCCGATATCCTATAATCTTATCGTTTTACATCTATCTTTTGGCATAATTAATAAATGGCCTTAGATTTATGTAGGAGAACCCTTACCTTTAAGACATTGAGGACAATGTCTCGTTTTAGTCTGGGGGGTAATCTGTCGATTTGATTTTTGCCTTGCATTTTTTGCCGTTTACTCATGCAATCCCGTTTTTCCTCAAAAATTGAAAAAATCCAAAAAAATGAGAAAAATTTAAAAATTTTTGTGCAAAAAAAATAAAATAATAAGTTTTGACATTTTTGTTGATTTTCCGCTGGAGAGAGTAGGAATAAAATTCTAACTTGACCGGGCGTGTTGAGCCCTAGCTTGTCCCCTTAACCTCTTATAATCTATAAGCTCGTGCTAGTCTTTTACACAAGGAGCTATAAAACGCGAATTCTTTTTAAGAATTTGCAAGTTCCCGTAATTGACTTTATATATGCATGGCTTGATTATTTGGCTAAGCATTCGCGGATCTTATTATTTAAGATTTTAAATTTGCGAAGAACGAGAAATGATAGAGTTGTTTATAAGTTAGATTGCTAAACGTGGAGTAGTTGGTTCTCTGTAAAGCTCATCGAAGTTATTTGTGGCTTTTTGTTCCCATAAGCTTGTTTCACCTTAAAAATAGAAATCTAGGAATAATTAAAGCTATTTTAGTTTTGGCGATAATTAGTTTTTATTTCTTCCTTAGAGGATCCTTGCTTATGAAAGTTGGGTACACATCAAGGTACTGCCAGTGTTACGGTGTAATAGACTATTCCATCTTGCCGGCTCGCAACCGATGTTGGGATTGTTATAAAAGCCGTAGGACTTGGGGTTTGGCAAATAATTAATGAATATGATAATGTATAATAATAATTCAAAGCCATAAAAAGTTTTCTACATCTTGCCGGTTCGCAGCCGATGTTGTAGACTTCTAATAAAGGCAGAGGAAAAATTCCAAGGTCATAATAGACTATCACATCTTGCCGGTTAGCATCCGATGTTGTGATTGTTATAAAGGCCAAGGATTAAATACGTTAATGTGCTTAATAATGTTTAAAAATGCCAAATTTTGACTCCGGGGGTATCCTAATAAAGGCTTCTGTCTCTGGACTCGTAGATGAGTTGTTTCGGTCGTATATAAAAGGGATATCCTCAAAATCGTGTTAAATCAGAGACCTTGATGTGGACCTCATTTTTGTATGCAACGGTTTTCGAGGGAAGGTTTGGAAACTACTTAGCGTCTAATCTAGGTATCTTTATCGGCTTAAAAATTATCGAAACGAGAATTTGAAGAAATTCATTTCTCACCAAAAATAAAATAAATAGAGGAAAATAGGAATTTGGGAACAAGAAGTCCACAATTAGCTTTCTGAGTAGTGTTGGCAATCTAACTTGTAAATAACAATGATCACGTTTTTAAGCTTAGTTTGGGGATTTGTGAAAAATCAGGGACGACGAATTTTATCCGTATGGTCACTTCTTTATAAGTCGTGTTTCCTGCTCGAAGACCCTAAAAGTTATCGTGAGATAATGATTGTCAACAAAACCGTCACCTAAATAATAAGAAAAATACAAAAATAGAATAAAAAGGAAAATCGGGGAGTTTTTAGAACGTAAGATTTCTTGATCTCTTTTGAAAATTTTGCTACTTCTCAAAGTTAGTAAAAAGAGATTAGAAATTTTCGGTTTCAAAAACGTGTTTTTATAACATTGCATGAGGACATTGCAATAGCTTAGTCTGGGGGAATTTGGTATGTGCTTATTCACATACCTTTATTTGACCAAAACCGGACCCAAAAAGACCAAAAACCCGACCAAAATGCCAAATATATTGTGTTTTTGTGTTTATACTTGTGCAGGCACGGATATCGAAGAAAAGGACAAAAATCAAGCAAAGACCGGGAAACCGAGCACGAGATATGGAAGTGTTATTTTTAGCCGATGCCGGGATGCAAAAAGTCAAAGTCAATCCTCAGAGTTTCAACAAATGTCAAAAATCACCCTTAGATCAACTTTTGAGAAATAGCAATTTCAGTCTCTGAGAAATCAAAAATCACACATGTAGTCCTTGTAAATTTAAACTCTTAAAACCCTTATCACTTTTCTACCCGGATTTAATCTAATTCCCCAACCCAACAGCTAAACCCAAAGCCCATTTCATAAATCCCACTAGCCCACTTCATTTTATATTAAACCCAAAACCAATACCAAAACCCCGACCAACCCGACCCATGTTTGTTATTATATCCGGTCAACCCATTAAAATACCAGTCAAACAATAAATAAAAATAACACAATCCTTTACTCGCCCTTATTGTTCTTCCCCAAATTTTACCAACGAACCCTAGTTACCCGTACCCCCAAAGTTACCCAATTAAGGGTATAATTGTCTAATCATTAGGTGTCAGGGGTGTCAGATGAAGGCAAGAAACATACGCTTGGACACATGGCAGCTTTCTATTGGTCAAGACACCTCATCGAATTTGATCCTACGGCTTGGAATTGAAGATTGGAGGGCAAGGAATGATCAAGGGTTGGAAAAGAATCAAAGAAACACACTATCCCTCGGATTGATGACCTGGAAACAGAGGCTAGAAGGTTCTCCCCTCAGCTATAAATAGGAGGTCGATCCTCATGTTAGAGAGTTAGTTTTTTAGTGTAGTGTTACTCTGTCGAATTTATTTCATGTTTTATTAAAATTTCTTAGTGTAACTTTGAATTTATTAATGAAATTTATGTTTTAGTTCCTATTTTTGATCCTGCTTTAATTTCACTTGTTATTCTGAAATTGGGTTATTGAGATTGTTAGTAGCTTGTTCTAAATCATTTCTATCTTATATCTATTTTTCATCTCAACTTTGTTACTTTCTTTTTAAAGTAAAAAATTATTCCAAAAATATTTAAAAAAAATACAAAAATAATTAATACTCCAGCTTCAATAAGCTATTTTCTGAAGTATACAAGCTTATATAAGCTCAATAGCTTATTGTAAGTTTTTAGCTTAATCAAATCAGTCCTTGATTCTCATAAGTCAAAAAGTCAAAGTATCAGTCAAAAAAGTCAACTATTTCAGCTGATTGGATTAAGCTGGATGGATAAGCTGGTTCTGGGTATTTTATTGGCTTATTGATGAGCCTGGGTTTAGTAGGTTAATCAGATCATTCTGAATCAGCAACATCAGCTTGTAAGTCCTAGTTCATAATCTAGCTTGTTTTGTGCTTATTGGTGAGAAGCTGTTTTTCTAGCTTGATTGTAATTGATTTTTGTTTTTAGATTAAAAGTAACATTAGATAGTAGTTGAATAGAGTTGATTATAGCTTAAAATAGTTAGGTTTCGGTTTAAATTGCAAAATCAGTTGAGAAAGGGGTGTTTGGCTTATATTAGGATAGGCAGGTTAAGCTATAGTAACTATTCTATTGCTTCTGGTCTAGGTTCAGTGAGTTAAAGGAATGATGATTAAGCTTTTTTTGAGGAGATTTGATAAAGTTTGATTGGTTTTGATGTTTTTAGTCCACTAGTGCATTTTAAGCCCCCATACTGCCTCAAAAAGCTCAGCACAAGCTGAGCTTATCTAAGGTCCCCATTTGGCAATTATTGAAGTTGGTTTTTAGTGTTAAGATTAGTTCTAAGAGTTGGTTTGAATTGGTAAAAGTTTGCACTAGTTTTGCGCCATTTTTCTTGGTCTGCTGCTACAGATTCTTTTGTGCAGAACAGTTTTTAGCTGCTGAACTGGATGAGATTGTAGCTTCTCTAATTAAGCTTAAGTGCTCATTTTTGTTTTATTGATAAGTCATATAGTAAGGATTAAGTGTATCATCTGGGATCCACACTTTGTGCTTATTTCATAGCTTTTTGAGTGGCTGCAAAAGCAGGGATCATCACTTATTACTGCCTTAATCTTGTAACTGCTAAGCTTATTTTGTGCTTAAATCTTGTGCTTAATTGGTCTCTTTCAGTTGTTTTGAGCTTATTATAGTTAGCTTTTATGTTCCTGGTCATTAGATAAAATTTTGGTCAACTATTGCTTATTTTGAGCTTATTTCACAACTGCTTATTGGACTGTTTTGCTTATCTGTGCTTATTCTGGGACTGAGTTAATTTTTCTTAGATTACTTATTCAATTTTAGATTTATTCAGAAATTTTCAGATTTTTCCAAAGTGTTTTAATATTTTTAAATCATTTAAATAGTTTTAATTAGTTTTTAATTCATAAAAAAATTATTAAAAAGTCAAAAAAATATTTTTCTTTTTCCAAAAATTTTCTTTTATCAGTTTTAATATAGGAAAATTATTTTTATATTTTTAGGTTTTAAATTTTAGAAATTCACTTTTTATTTACGTTTTAAAATTCGTCGCGTAACGTTTTTAAAATTCAATTTTCGTTTTTAAGTTTTTATGCTTAGTTTAATTGTTTCATTAGCTTAATTAGTTGTTTACTTTTATTATTTCATTGTTATTAGTGTAATCCAAAATCAATCACTCTTTTTCACACACATTCACTACATAATTCGACAACGTCACGACAACTCGATATTCGAACTTCGTTGGGACACGACCCGGGGAAAACGCATACATTGCCTTTTCCTTTGGAAACAAAATTACTACATCAGGTATTTCGGGTCGTGAGATGTTGAGGTTGTGAGGTATTTTGGGTCGTGAGATGTTGAGGTTCTGAGGTATTTAGGGTCGTGAGATGTTGAGGTTCTGAGGTATTTAGGGTCGTGAGATGTTGAGGTTTTGAAGTGGTTCGGCTCATTGGTGAGATGGTTCAGAGGGGGAGATGACGGGGAGACGATGAGGTCGTTAGTTGTGAGGTCGTTAAATGTTGAGGTTATGAGTTGATTCAAGTCAAGGATAGTATGAGGTCGTGTGGTGGTTCACGTCATGGATAGTGAGGGTGTAAAATGGTTTAGGTGTGGATATGGTGAGTTTTATGAGGTGTTCAGGATGGTGACGTGGTTCGGCTCATTGGTGAGATGTTGAGGTTGTGAGGTGGTTCGACTCATCGGTGAGATGGTTCAGAGGGTGAGATGACGGGGAGATGGTGAGGTCGTGAGTTGTGAGGTTGTTAGATGTTGAGGTTATGAGTTGATTCAAGTCAAGGATAGTATGAGGCCGTGTGGTGGTTCACGTCATGGATAGTGAGGGTGTTGTTAGAGTTTATGTATAATTATTAATATAAGTGTGTCCGGTTTCGAACCCGAGACTCGGGATTGCACACAATACGTGAGAGTTCCAATGGTTTGAATAAATTAAATATATTTTGTATTTTATTTATTCATTTCACAAAACAAACACTTAACGACAGTTAGTACTTAACGGAGTTAGAGATAATGGCCGTTAAAGAACTAAATGTGCAAAGTAGCAAGAGAAGGATCTAGAACTCCTTTCTTGGGGAGAAATCCGGCCGACCCATGCCTTAGGGTTAGGGATTTGGTTGGTGACTTGGAGTGGGGAGCAAGACATGTGTTGCCTATAAATACAATTCATTGTATTCATTGTTTCACTAATCATGAATCCCTAAAACAAGCCATTCTTCTCTTCCTCTTCTCCTCTAAGCTAGAACTGATCGGCCCTTTTCTAATTCCACTTGGAATTGCCGATCCAAGTAGAGCTTTCAAAGTGTTTGGTTTGTTTTGTGATTCGAACCTAGCTTTTCTCATTGGAACGCTAGTATTACGTGTGTACAAGAACGAGTGACAAGCTTCTTTTAGCTTGTGTTTATTTGTGGTGTTCGATCCATATAAGCCCTCCCCTAGGGTTTATAATTTTGTTCTTGAAGCACGTGATTCCTTGTTCTTGCTAGGAATCGAATAAGGTACGCTTTCTATTTAGTTTTTAGTTAATTATATTACATGTTAGTGTAGATCTATTCCGCTGCGTATACTTGTGATGTTTATGTGTTTATAGTCTTTTTATGATTCACATATTCCAACAGTGGCATCATGAGCCTCGTTTTTTAACATGTAATTAATTACTAAAAACCTTAAAAATTGAATCTTGTTGAGATACATGCAATTAATTTTCTAGGGTTTTGATTTTTTTAGTAAACCCTAATTTGGGTCGACACCCATATTATTTTTAGGGTTTTAGTTTGTTTATAAAAATCTAGTAGAAACCCTAGGATTGCATGCAATTTTTAGGGATTAATTAATGAGTACCTTATGTGATGTCATTAATTAAAGATTGCGTACTATATACGCTTGTAAATATGTGATACATGATTTTAAGTGCTATATGGAATCCATGACAAAATCTTGCATATTTTGTAATGGAATGTTTTGTGTTTAATATGCTACATGATTTTTAAGATAAATCTTAAATTAGGGAAGACCCTAATATATTAATTAAAATTGGTTATGTGCAATGTGGTATCTAGTTAATCAAAACTTACGCGGCCAAGTTATTTGGCGTCTGTGGTCCATTGGGCACAATGAGCTCGAAAACCAATGGGAGTTTTATTAATTAGATACATTAAAATTCACATAGATAATTAATAGGATTTATCAAAAAGGTTTGCATGTGGCTATATGATATTGTTAATGATCATATACGTGTTATTGAGTGTTTATTTATTTTTTCAATTACTTGTTTTTTGTGTTTGATTATGATGGATTGTAGCACCAAAGAGGGTAATTTTTTGAATAAAAAATAAATGAACCTAATAACTATGAAACCTTTGTAGTAAACCATTTAATTGCCAAGTCTTATGTGCCGACAGTGGTTCGCTTCGCACGGTAATTTGCTCCCAGGCGAGACTAGCAATTAATAATTTACTACATAAATGTTTTAAGCTTTAAATCTTAAAGTTTTAATTGATTGATGCAACTGTACAAAAGTGGTCGAAGCGGAGGACCTATTATTGACAAACTATAAAGTGGGTATAAGGAGGCTTGATATTAAATTGTCATCCGAAAGGGGCGCGTTTTTAATTAGCTTCGGCGGACGTTTGCCCCTCCGCTCGCCTGTGCGTCAATAATAGACTTACCAAGTACACCATGAAAAAGTACGAAGCATCTTAAGGCAATGTTGTAAGTTTCTCAACACCATCAATTAAATTTTGTTGATTTAAGCTGCGAATGAGTAAACAGTTTTTTGTAGAAAACATATGATACAAAGATGAATGCATGACATCTTTGTACATATTTTTTGATTTCACACATCAAAATTAAAATACCCTTTAAATTTAAGTGATATGCCGACCAATTAATACGGAAACACCTAAGATGACATTCTATCATTGCTAGCAGCCTCAGCTGATGTAATGATTCAAAGAATGGTAGTCAAAAGGGGTAAATTAAGCACTTTCATTGCTAGCAGCCTCAGCTGATGTGATGAAACGGCGTCAATTTACACGTTTCTAAATTGGTTAACTTAATTGAGCACTTTCATTACTAGCAGCCTCAGCTGATGTAATGAAACGGCGTCAAGGCATAAAGATTTGGGGATGAAACATGCTTACATTTTTGCAACTGATGTTGGCAATATAATGTAAGTCCCAAGATTTCTAGGAATTGCAATTGGATATTGGCAATTGGGTGATCCCGTACCTTATTGAGTACTTTCATTACTAGCAGCCTCAGCTGATGTAATGAAACGACGTCAATTTGGATCCTAGTTTTCAGTGAAAATTAAATGGTTATTTAACCAATGGGTGTTTAATTTTCTTGAAATGTTTATTATCAAAAATACTAATTTTTGAACTTTTTCTGTAGAAATGGCCCAACCCGGAAACACGTCAAACATTACCTCTTCTTTCAAAATGATGATTGAAAAAGAGAAATTGACTGGGACTAAAAATTTCAACGATTGGTATCGTAATCTAAGGCTTGTTCTTAGGATAGCCAAATGTTTTGAATGTATTAGTGAGCCTCTTCCGGTTGCTCCTCCTGCTGACTCTCCTAATGAATTACTTAGAGAGTATAACGAAGCTTATGACAAACACAATGATGCGGCTTGTCTCATGCTATCGGGGATGGATCCTCAGCTGGTAAAACAGTTTGAGAATTATGGTCCGATGCAAATGATTGAGGAACTTAAACGTATGTTTGAGAAACCTCCAATGGCTGAGTTATATGATGTACTTGACTGTATAGCCAAGTGCAAGCAGGAAGCAACAAAACCCGTAAGTACCCATGTGCTAGAGATGAAAGGATATCTTGACCAATTGGATGCACTTGGATGCGGGTATGTGGAAGATGTTAAAGTTGGCCTCATCAATAAATCCCTCAATGAGGAATTGTATGGTGACTTCGTGCGCAACTTTAACATGCATTGCAAGGGGAAGACATTTACTGACTTGCATGCAATGCTCATAGAACATAAGAAGGGACTCGCTAAGAAAGCTCCTACACCTGCTGTGATGGCAATTAGAGGTGGTAGGGTAGCTAAGCCGGGTAAACCGCACAATGTGAACAAGAAGGGCAAAGGGAAAGCTGACAAAGGAAAACAGGTCGTGATCCATCATCAGAAGCCCAAGAAGCAGAATCCTCCTCCTAAGAAGGATTATCCTAAAAAGGATACGGCTGCTTGTCACCACTGTAACACTCCTGGATATTGGAAGAGGGACTGTCCATTGCTGCTTGAGGAGTGTCGCAAGAATAAGAATGCCAAGGCTGGGCAGGGCGCCAGCACTTCAGGTATTTTTATGGTTGAATTATTTTCTTTTCCTCGTAAGCAAAATGCCTGGATATACGATACAGGATGTGGTACTCACATTTGTAATACATCACAGGGGCTTAGAGGAGTGAAGAAGCTGAACTATGGGGAATGCTACTTGTATGTCGGCAACGGTATACGTGCAACAGTGGAAGCCATAGGGACTTTTGATTTACTGTTACCTTCGGGTTTAATTTTAGTATTGAACAATTGTCATTACGCACCGTCTATTGTTAGAGTAGTTGATGAAGCGAAAAGTGTACCGCTTTTAGGGGGTCATTTAAGCCCTAAATCGTATTTATTTGATCAAATATTGCCCTAAATCGTTCCTTTTGTCATTTTAGGTACTTTGGAGAAGAAATCTGGAAAAGGAAGCATTTTGGACGTTTTTGGAGCATAAAAGTGAAGAATTCGACAAAATGCCAAAGCTGCTGGAAAAGTACACGTGACGGCGTCATCCTTAACCTTGACGGCGTCAGCTCCTGATAGGCCAGAGCGGATTTTGGAGGATTAAAGAGGGACGGCGTCAGGAAGACCATCCGGGAACCCTAGCCGCGGCGAGGTGACGGCGTCACCTCCTACAACGTGACGCCGTCAGCCCCTAAATTCTATATATAGTTTTGCAATTTTTATTCATTGTGTGCAACTTTGTGAGGAGAAACCCTAAGACGATTTTTCTGCCATTTTTAAGGGTTTTATACCCTTGGATCTCCCATGTTCAATTGAAGATAAGTAATCAATTAATCATTCAATATGTCTATGTGTTGTTTGATTATATCTTGTTCTTGTCTTTTATTTAACAAGCTAGGCTAGATTTATCTTGTGTTTGCTTAGATCTAATGAAACCTAACTATTGATTATTGGTTGTTGGTGTGTTATTAATTGTATTGGATGAGTGTTTATCGATGTTAGGCTTAAGAAAACTGGCTAACCTCCTATACGGTAACTTGCTTGAACGTCTTAAGAAACATGAACCAATGCGTACTTAGGTTTTTATGGTTGTATTTAATGTATGAGCGAATTCTAGTGATCCCATGTTAGGAGCTTCTTAGCCGGCTCGACATAGGAGTGAAGTAGGAGCATATAGAGTTGGGGAAGTACGTACGCCACCCCACGATTGGTATTAAGGAATACACCCGTCATCCACGCAATTAATACACACTAATCAACCGGTAAAAGATAGTTAGGGAGTAAGGAAATCTAAGTAAACACATTTCTCTCCATATAAGTTCCACAACCTTTTATTTTCAGTTATTTTATTTTATTTGCAATTGTAGTTATTTGGGTTAGTTGACTAGCAACTAATTCTGCCCACTCCTTCAAACCCGAGATTTTACTTGCTTTTATAAAAATATAAAAAATACAAAAAGAATCTTCCCTCACCCTTAGACCTATTAGAGTAGTTTTTCAATCCTAACGACACTATTCCCCTAGAGAACGATCAATCCCCCGGTACTTGCCACTACACTATACTACATCGGTCAGGTACACTGCCTGGTGGGGATTGCAAGCCTCTTGAGATCCCTCGAGAGGTAAAACCTGTTGTAAGGTCGCAAAACCACGCATCAAGTTTTTGGCGCCGCTGCCGGGGAATAGTTATTGTTTAGGTTGAATTTTTATTTTATTAGGTCTACTCACTAGATTCCTTTCTAGTGAGATTTTTATTTTATTTTTCTAGGTTTTCTTGAGTCTATCTTTTTTCTTCGTTTCTTTGTTCGTAACCATTACCATCCGACATCATGGAAGGTGGTAATATCCTTGATCCCAACAACCCACCACCACAACAACACCCACCTCCTAGAGCCCGTACCTTTGGAGACTACTCCCGTCCTAGCCACCATGGCTATCGAAACACCATTGAGCTCACTCAAGGAGCCAATGTTACTCCCTTGCGATCCGACACCATCCGGTTGGTGCAAAGCGGATGCGCATTCCATGGACTTCGTTCCGAAGATCCTAATCAACATCTCAAGGACTTTCTCAAAATCGTTGATTCCATAGACCTTGATGTTGCCACTCGAGAGACGACCCGACTGCGTCTCTTTCAATTCTCTCTGCGGGACCAAGCTAGTCAATGGCTAGAGCGCCAACCCGCAGGATCCATCACCTCTTGGGATGATCTCACCACTCGTTTCCTTGCTCAGTTTTTCCCACCAGGAAGAACTACCAAGCTAAGGAATGATATCTTGATGTTCCAATAACGTCAAGGCGAAACCCTCTACGAGGCATGGACTCGATTCAAGGACTTACTCCAAAAAGTCCCTCACCATGGCATAGAACTTTGGCTCCAAGTCCAAATCTTCTATGACCACATCAATCTCTCCACGAGGCAAACCATTGACCAATCGGCCGGTGGTAAGCTACGTGATCTAAGTGCGGAACAATCTTGGGCTCTCCTGGAAGATCTTGCTCTTTATGACAACGAAAGTTGGAATGATCCCCGTGATTTGAATAAAACGGTCAAGGCAATATCTTTTCCTTTGAACAATTCAAGCACTTCCGACCGTAGGATCATAGAACTTGAAGACCAAGTCAAGTTTCTTATGAAATCCTACGAGGCTCCTAAACCTTCAAGCCAAGTGAACAAAATCACTTCTTCATGTGAATTATGTAGTGGTCCCCACGACACTCGTGATTGCGTGGAACACCCCGAACAAGCTTTTGTGGACTACGCATCCTCGCGTACCAACGGAGCGGGAGACAAGTGGTACACTTTCAAACCCGAGCCAAACCCCTACGGTGATTCATACAACCCCTCATGGAAAAATCACCCAAACCTTAGGTGGAAACAAAACCAAAACGCACAACAAACCAATTCTTCCAACCCACCTAATCGTTTTCAATCAAGCGGTTCATCCTCGAACCGTACTTTCAACAACAATCCTTCCAACTATGGTAGTACCAATAACTTTGAAGGGTTGATGTCCAACTTCGTGACATCTCAAGAAGCTCGTTTAGCAAAGTTTGAAGCCGATTTCAAACAAAAACAAAGCGAGATGACCAATAAGATTGACACTTTGTTGAAAGCCCTCAATGACCGAGAAATGGGAGCACTCCCTAGCAACACAGTCAAGAACCCGAAACTAAACATTAACGCCATCTCGTCGGTTTCGTCTCCTAGTTTTTGTCCACAATATTATTCGGTCAATTCCATGAGCTCGTGTTTCAAACAAACCCAAGTCGTTCAAAATGACCAAGAAGTTATGATATCCAACACTAAATTGGTCAACAACATAGTTGAAACACCTCCCACTCAAAACCTTGACGAAGAATTCAAGGAGCTCCACCTTGAACGTCCGGTTATTGATGTATTAGCACGAGCCCCCTATTATAATGCCCTCTTAGAAAAATATGAGAAGAAGCTCGAGTTAGGTGACAAAGGGACCGCCTTCGTTCAAAACAAACTACCTAAGAAGTTATATGATCCGGGCTTATTTGTTCTACCTTGCAAGATCGGTAATTCGGAGGCTTATGACACATTAGCCGATCTTGGATCAAGCCTTAACCTACTTCTGTTACCTCTCTACACCTCTCTAAAACTAGGAAAACTTGAAGAAACCGAGGTGATAATAGGCTTAGCGGATGGGAGTGTTGCTTACCCGGTTGGAGTAGTCAAGGACGTTTTAGTACACATAGGAAAACTAACCATTTTAGCCGATTTCCACGTCCTTGATATGGTTAGCGACCCTACATGCCCCTTGTTGATAGGTAGAGGATTTTTGGTGACCGCTAGTGCTATGATTGATTGTAAGGAATCTAAGATAGCGGTAGGAGAAGGTGATACTTGGTCAGTCTATGATGTGAAGAAACATGCCTATGATACTAGTGAGGAACCAACACCCCATTGGTTAGAATTAAATAGGAGACCATCTAGATATGGACCCTGGATCGATAGAGACTTCATAGGACCCCAACGCTCATTTTACCTAGAAGAGGACTTTGTGAGCCGAACACATACGGTAGAACAACTCTTGGCTAGGGACACCGAATTGGATCCATTTGAAGACCCCCTAGTTTTTAGGAAGATGATTGATTTCCTAGGAGTTTTGCCAATTAACCTAGGGATGAATAGGTGGACTTGTGAGGACGATGATCATAAGTGGGATTGGGACAAACCACCCAAAGATGGAGATGGGTCATGGCATATTAAGATGACATTGTATGACCCGGATGGAGAGAGGTTTGAAAAGATATATCATACTATGCGGACCAATAGAAAACTTCAATCCAAGCTTAACCCTAAAGATGTCCTCAATGACGATCTCACTTACATAGGTTAAAAGGACTTTGAGTCTAGCTACAAGACTCGTTAATAAAGAAAAGCGCTTCTTGGGAGGCAACCCAAGCTTTATTTGCTTTGTGTGTTTATTTATTTGTTTGTTTGATTTTATTTGCTTCCGTATGTATGTTTAATTTTTATTATTATTGATTCATGTTCGAAACTAAATTGTGAAAATGCTTTATCTTGTTTTTAACTTCGTCTTAACTACATATAAAGGTATTTTGCAAAAGTTAAGTGTAAGGGAAATCCAAATCGGTTGATTAGAACAAATGAACATGAATCGTAACAATATTAAATTAACATACATATTAGTAATTGTTTGAGTTAAATGCTTGTATCGAGTCATAATGATATTTTGCAGGATTTCCAGGAAATAGGGATTGAGTTTTTCCAGAAATTTTCCGGAAACTTAACATGAGAATTCAGTCAGATCATTTCTGACGGCGTCAGGTTTTAATTTTCTGAAATTTTTGAAAGTTTTGTTTTTCTACCGGAATCATAAAAAGTTTTTTTTTTTATTTATTAAATCTCTAACTTATAAACTCCAGGAATCTGCAAAATAATCATTCCACAAGCATTATATCCTTATACAGATTTATCCCGCCGATGTTATGCAGGTTTTCGTGTTTGTTTTCTCAGGTTTAACAGGTTATTTTGGACAAGGAGATGTATGTGGAATCTAGCTTTTGGCGCTGCTTTAGTCTTGAAACTTCAACATTACCTTGGAAGAAGATCTAACCATGTTACCTCTTTATCCACCGAACGAATCAGGGGAGTATTTGATTTCATTCTTTTACCTTATTTACTTTTACATCTTGTTATTTGAACATTGGGGACAATTTTCATCTTAAGTGTAAGGGGGGGGGGGGGGTAAAGTACGATACTTTAGAGAATGCAATTAAGCTTGATTTTTCGTTTGTTTAATGGTAGATGTGTAATAAAACTGAGAGAAATACTTGTTATGGCAATTTTAGTGCCAAATTTAAAATTTTTTACAACATATAGGAGTGAAACTTTGGTCTTAATGAGCGTCTCATGGATAGGAGTTATATGACTAGCACAAAACTGTACCACAAAAAAATTTTCCACCCCCAAATATGTGAGGTTCGCCCCTAGAATTGGTAGGAAAAGCATTTATGCTATGATGTGTGTACCGGTAGCACTTAGATTCTAGAACTTGCGTTAGGACCATTCCGAGGCTACAAGTGAGACTACATTCGTGTAGTTAGATTTACTACATGATAAGAGGCATTAGGATTAACCCATTGTTTTACACCTGTGTTTTTGTTATAATTACATTGGCTACATTGGTCAAGTAATTCTCCCACACCCTTTGCGTTGTACTCATTTTTAGTACACGATACCCCTAGTACACCCCTCAGAGCCTATCTTTTCGTTTCTAACTTTAAGCATTTTACTTAAAGTAAGAATTTGTTTACACCCCACTTAAATGTACACTCAAATCGCCTTAGCCTACCTTGTATGCACTCATTTTTAGTGCATTATTGTGACAACATTTGTTTAAACCCCAAGTTAATTATTTAATTGATTACATGGTTGCTAAGTCGAGTCATATCCTTGTGCATATTGTTTTGGGACGATTGGGACTCATGGGTAAAGTACTAGTGTAATGGAGTAATGAGGAAGAACAACATTATTACCCCCATATGTGCTAAATATTTTAAAAGTACTCCAAGTGTTTCGATTATCTTAATTCGAGTAATTAGAATAGTTAATTGTAAAGTTATATAAAAGTTCAAGTGTAAGGGGAATGCAACGCCCCTATGATGTATTATTTTGGATGGTAGGGCAAGAGTGTATGCAAATTAAAAAAAAAAAAAAAAATCGAAAAAATCAAGAAAAATACAAAAAAAATGAGAAAAAGAAAATTAGAAAAAAACATACGGACTACCATCCCGTTTCATTTTATGTTTATTTTATGTTTTTGTTATTTTGTTTTTAGCTTAAGTCGAGTCTAGTCTTGGCTTAGCAACGCCATATTGCACTTGTAATCAACCAAGATCTTTAACTCGCCACCAGTAAAATATCCCTTATCCAACAAATCCGTGTTTATCATATCCCTACACCTAACGTTATAACCCATTTAAAAAGCCCTCTTTGATAGTTTATCTTAGGTGCTTACGCCTAGTGGAGGAGGTTTTTGATCCTTTCCCAAGCCTATGGTAATCTATTTGCTATGACAGGTAGTGAGAGATATTATTCGTTTTCATTTATGAGATATACTTTATGACACCTGAGAGATGTGAGTATCTAAACACTACTTGTGAGGTGCTAGTTTGTAATCTCCGTGCTTATTATGATTAAAGTGGAACGACTATTTGTTGTAATTACTTTTATATTAGCGTTAAATGACCCCTAACTTGTATTTTGATTAGAATAAAAGCGCATTTGCTTGAGGACAAGCAAATCTCAAGTGTAAGGGTATTTGATGAAGCGAAAAGTGTACCGCTTTTAGGGGGTCATTTAAGCCCTAAATCGTATTTATTTGATCAAATATTGCCCTAAATCGTTCCTTTTGTCATTTTAGGTACTTTGGAGAAGAAATCTGGAAAAGGAAGCATTTTGGACGTTTTTGGAGCATAAAAGTGAAGAAAACGACAAAATGCCAAAGCTGCTGGAAAAGTACACGTGACGGCGTCATCCTTAACCTTGACGGCGTCAACCCTTGACGCGCCAGAGTGGATTTTGGAGGATTAAAGAGGGACGGCGTCAGGAAGACCATCCGGGAACCCTAGCCGCGGCGAGGTGACGGCGTCACCTCCTACAACGTGACGCCGTCAGCCCCTAAATTCTATATATAGTTTTGCAATTTTTAGTCATTAGTGTGCAACTTTGTGAGGAGAAACCCTAAGACGAATTTTCTGCCATTTTTAAGGGTTTTATACCCTTGGATCTCCCATGTTTAATTGAAGATAAGTAATCAATTAATCATTCAATATGTCTATGTGTTGTTTGATTATATCTTGTTCTTGTCTTTTATTTAACATGCTAGGCTAGATTTATCTTGTGTTTGCTTAGATCTAATGAAACCTAACTATTGATTATTGGTTGTTGGTGTGTTATTAATTGTATTGGATGAGTGTTTATCTATGTTAGGCTTAAGAAAACTGGCTAACCTCCTATACGGTAACTTGCTTGAACGTCTTAAGAAACATGAACCAATGCGTACTAAGGTTTTTATGGTTGTATTTAATGCATGAGCGAATTCTAGTGATCCCATGTTAGGAGCTTCTTAGCCGGCTCGACATAGGAGTGAAGTAGGAGCTTATAGAGTTGGGGAAGTACGTACGCCACCCCACGATTGTTATTAAGGAATACACCCGTCATCCACGCAATTAATACACACTAATCAACCGGTAAAAGATAGTTAGGGAGTAAGGAAATCTAAGTAAACACATTTCTCTCCATATAAGTTCCACAACCTTTTATTTTCAGTTATTTTATTTTATTTGCAATTGTAGTTATTTGGGTTAGTTGATTAACAACTAATTCCGCCCATTCCTTCAAACCCGAGATTTTACTTGCTTTTATAAAAATATAAAAAATACAAAAAGAATCTTCCCTCACCCTTAGACCTATTAGAGTAGTTTTTCAATCATAACGACACTATTCCCCTAGAGAACGATCAATCCCCCGGTACTTGCCACTACACTATACTACATCGGTCAGGTACACTGCCTGGTGGGGATTGCAAGCCTCTTGAGATCCCTCGAGAGGTAAA
Source organism: Artemisia tridentata subsp. tridentata (assembly GCA_021014915.2). Lineage (NCBI taxonomy): Eukaryota > Viridiplantae > Streptophyta > Magnoliopsida > Asterales > Asteraceae > Artemisia > Artemisia tridentata. The sequence continues at coordinate 449,384,722 of CP139507.1, forward strand.
ACCTGTTGTAAGGTCGCAAAACCACGCATCAGAGGTGTTGTTTCAGTTTCTTTATTGTTGGATAATGGTTTTGAGCATACTTTTAATAATAATGGAATTTCGGTTTCTTTAAATTCTGTTTTTTATTTTAATGCAATTCCATTAAATGGTGTGTTTGAAATAGATATGGTTAATCATGTATCCAACGGAAATAATTCTATGTATAGCATCGGAAATAAGAGAATCAAGTCTAACTTGGATTCGTCTTATTTATGGCACTGTCATCTTGCTCATATAGGCAAGAAACGCATGGAAAGGCTGCAACACGATGGGCTTTTACAAAATGTCAAAGATGATTCGTTTGACAAATGCGAATCTTGCATATCTGGGAAGATGACAAAGAAATCTTTTCATAGCAATATGGAAAAGGCTTCGGATCTACTTGGATTGATACACACTTATGTGTGTGGTCCACTTAGACATGTGTCTAAACGCGGTGCTACCTACTTCCTAACCTTCACGGATGACTATAGTCGTTATGGTTGTGTTTATTTACTTAAACACAAACATGAAGTCTTTGAGACATTCAAGGTTTTTAAGAATGAAGTAGAATTACAACTCGGAAAGAAGATTAAGGCCCTTCAATCCGATCGTGGTGGTGAGTATTTAAGCTAAGAGTTTAAAGATTATCTAGCTGAGTGTGGTATTGTCCAGCAACTCACATCTCCTTATACTCCACAACAAAATGGTGTATATGAAAGGAGAAATCGTACATTGCTTGATATGGTACGATCTATGTTTAATCTTACAACTCTTCCCTTATCCTTTTGGGATTATGCTCTTGAAAGTGTTGTTCGCATATTAAATATGGTTCCAACTAAGAAGGTTGATAAGACTCCATATGAATTATGGACTGGAAAAGCTCCCAACTTGTCTTACTTAAAGGTCTGGGGTTGTGAGGCGTTTGTTAAACGTGGCTCACCTGATAAACTCCAACAAAGATCTGTTAAGTGTATCTTCGTAGGATACCCTAAGGAAACAAGGGGTTACTACTTTTACTTCCCACCAGAAAATAAAGTCATTGTGGCTAGGTATGGCGAATTCCTTGAGGAGAGTTTTCTGTCTCAAGAATTCAGTGGGAGAGTATATGATCTTGAAAATGATCATGAAGATACGTCACCTTCTGAAAACACTAACACACTTCCTGTGGAACCTGAAAGTTTAGGTCCTCCACCTGAAGTAGAAGTGGTACCCATCCGTAGATCTTCAAGATCTACAAAAGCTCCTAATCGTCTATGTTTAAACGTAGAGTGTGAGGAAACTATACTAGCGGATCTTGATGAGCCATCTAGTTATAGGGATGCCATTAATAGTCCTGAAAAGGAAAAATGGTAGCTTGCTATGGATGGGGAAATGCAATCCATGAAAGACAACAAAGTCTGGATTGAAGTAGACCTTCCTCCCAATGCTAAGGTAGTTGGGAGTAAGTGGCTCTTCAAGAAGAAGACGGACATGGATGGCAATGTACACACCTATAAAGCTCGTTTGGTGGCTAAAGGCTTTACCCAAACATACGGTGTTGACTATGAGGAGACATTTTCTCCTGTGGCCGTATTTAGAGCTATTAGGATTCTTATAGCCATAGCTGCCTACTGTGACTATGAGATTTGGCAGATGGATGTCAAAACCGCCTTTCTAAATGGTCGCCTAGATGAAGACATCTATATGGCGCAACCTGAGGGGTTTGTGAATCCACAATTTCCTGAGCGTGTATGCAAGCTTCAAAGATCCATTTATGGATTAAAGAAAGCATCCAGGCAATGGAATAAGAAATTTGATGAGGAAATCAAGAATTTTGGATTTATTCAAAATTTTGATGAGCCATGTGTATACCACAAAGTTAGTGGGAGTAACACTACTTTTCTTGTCCTATATGTCGATGACATATTAATCATGGGAAATGATATACCAAGTCTTAATGAAGTTAAGGATTATCTTGGTAAGTGTTTTTCCATGAAGGATTTAGGAGAAGCAGCTTACATCCTTGGAATCAAGATCTATAGAGACAGATCTAAGCGGTTGATCGGTTTAAGCCAAAGTGCTTTCGTGGATAAAATATTGAAGAGATTCAATATGCAAAATTCCAAGAAGGGATATTTGCCCATGCAAGTAGAACATGGCTTAAGTAGCGAAATGTGTGCTTCTACACCTGAAGAGGTGGCATACATGAAGAAAGTTCCGTATGCTTCGGCAGTAGGATCTATCATGTATGCAGTTAGATGTAAAAGGCCAGATGTGGCATTCGCACAAAATTTAACCAGTCGTTATCAGCAAAATCCAGGAAAAGATCACTGGCATGCTGTTAAGAACATTCTTAAGTATTTAAGGAATACTAAAGATATGTTTCTTGTTTTTGGGGGAAATCCAGACGCAGAACTGAATGTTACAGGTTTCTGCGATGCGTCCTTTCAAACTGATAAGGATGATACGAAGTCTCAGACGGGTTACGTTTTTGTCATAAATGGAGGATCTGTAGACTGGAAGAGCAAAAAGCAGAGTACAACGGCCATGTCTGCTACATAAGCTGAGTATATTGCTGCATCGGAAGCTGCACAAGAAGCTGTTTGGATAAGGAAATTCATTTCGGATCTTGGAGTGATGCCGTCAAATGAATTACCTATAAATGTGTATTGCGACAACTCTGCTGCAATCACATTCGCCAATGAACCTGGAGTTATGAAGGGCGCTAGACATTTTCGTAGAAAATACCACTATGTTCGAGAACAAGTCGAACTGGGTGAAATCAATGTACTCAAAGTTCACACAGATGACAATCTGGCTGATCCTTTCACGAAGGCATTACCTAAGGAAACGTTTACTCGACATGCTCAGGGTATTGGTCTTCGTATGCCAGATAGTTTCATGTAAATCTGTTGGATTAGTATTTGGATAGGGACGTGTAAACAATTATTATTTTAATGAAATAAAGTGCGGATAACGTTTATTCTCATTATTAATATTTGTGTCCTATATTTGCATGTTTAAATCCGTGAATAAATTAATTTATTCTAAATAGTCCGTTGTCAATTAATAATATGGGAATATTATTGAACTAAGACAAATGTGAGGATTGGTAGAATGTACTGTAAGGTTGAGACACCAATGTCACATGATATTCAATATTGGATAAATTGAATATAGGACTTATCCCAACCACATGATTATACTTTATGGATCATAGTCATTAAGTATATCATGAATATTTATCCTCAGACTTGAGATACCAGATAATTGCCGAGGATGTAGCTCATTTTCTGTAAGGTAGTCTAACGCTATCCGTAAAAGGTGGTTATAAGGGCTATTTTCGGAAATGATGCGAAGTTCGAGGGTTATGCTCGTAGTCAATAAAGGAGTTGTTCCTTCAACTTTGTGTTGAAGTTTAATACTGCTTGGCCACTCTTAGGATTGACAAGATGTTTGCGTGCGCACGCCCAAAGTCTATCTGGAAGACGTTCAGATGTTTTGGTAATCTTGATCAATTATGTATAAACGAGAAACTAATTGTTAATTATGGAATGACCAAGATCCATATCCATATTAACGCGGTATTAGAAACAAAAGGATAAGTATGATGATTATATCATCACGTGGTTTTTTCCAGGAAAACCATACTCGGATCGAGCTGGGGGCATTGGGATCTGTTAAGCTAGACTAGCCCATGTCATTACTATATTAATAGTTATCCAAGTGGGAGCTGTTAGAGTTTATGTATAATTATTAATATAAGTATGTCCGGTTTCGAACCCGAGACTCGGGATTGCACACAATACGTGAGAGTTCCAATGGTTTGAATAAATTAAATATATTTTGTATTTTATTTATTCATTTCACAAAACAAATACTTAACGACAGTTAGTACTTAACGGAGTTAGAGATAACGGCCGTTAAAGGACTAAATGTGCAAAGTAGCAAGAGAAGGATCTAGAACTCCTTTCTTGGGGAGAAATCCGGCCGACCCATGCCTTAGGGTTAGGGATTCGGTTGGTGACTTGGAGTGGGGAGCAAGACATGTGTTGGCTATAAATACAATTCATTGTATTCATTGTTTCACTAATCTTGAATCCCTAAAACAAGCCATTCTTCTCTTCCTCTTCTCCTCTAAGCTAGAACCGATCGGCCCTTTTCTAATTCCACTTGGAATTGCCGATCCAAGTAGAGCTTTCAAAGTGTTTGGTTTGTTTTGTGATTCGAACCTAGCTTTTCCCATTGGAACGCTAGTATTACGTGTGTACAAGAACGAGTGACAAGCTTCTTTTAGCTTGTGTTTATTTGTGGTGTTCGATCCATATAAGCCCTCCCCTAGGGTTTATAATTTTGTTCTTGAAGCACGTGATTCCTTGTTCTTGCTAGGAATCGAATAAGGTACGCTTTCTATTTAGTTTTTAGTTAATTATATTACATGTTAGTGTAGATCTATTCCGCTGCGTATACTTGTGATGTTTATGTGTTTATAGTCTTTTTATGATTCACATATTCCAACAGGTGTATGATGGTTTAGGTGTGGATATGGTGAGTTTTATGAGGTGTTCAGCTGTCGGATGGTGAAGATTGTAACGCCGTGAAAAGGAAAGGTCGCTATTCACAGGTTGTAAGCCAAGGTCGTTAAAGCAAAAGGTTTGGGGGCTTTCATTAGGTGGTGTTCATACTTGTTGGGTTATTTTCTTCATTCTACTATCGTCACTATTCGCAATGCCACCACTTGGTTAGATCGTGTGTTCGGAATTGTGTGTTTCGAGGATATGGTGTGGGGTTATGTTTTATGTGTGAGGTCAAGGTTTGTGGTCGGTTGTCAATCCGTGTCATGCTTTCTACCATGTGTTTGCCCTCAAGTGTTGTTGCGTTTTGGTGGGTTTGGTATGTATGAGTTATATCTTAGTAAGTATGATATCCACTTTGTGATATCCTTTGTAGGTCGTAGTGAGTTTGGATTTAGTTTGGTCGATGTATTATGTTCGTGTCGTGTAACTTTAGCATCTTGCTATTTTATTAATATATGTTGCCTTTAAAAAAAAAAAAAAAAAAAACATATATTTTAGCCAAGCTTCCAAACAATTTCCATTAAACAGCAGGTTTGGTAATATTTTAAAGTTTCTCAAGTTAACGTTGACATCACAAACATAGATATAAGTACAAATTAGTAAATATAAACATTGATTTAGCTCAAATCAAAAACATGTTCTACCAATCAGCACTTAACATAGATATACAATTTAGTGCATTTAAACATAGATTTAGCTAAATTCCCAAACATGTTCAACTAAACACTAGTTAAGATATACTATGGCAGTCATGTATCACAATATTGTTTGGATATGCAATTTAGTACACATTACCATACTTAGTTAATCATTAAGCATTTATGATAGATACAACTATACAAGTATATATTATAATAGGCCTGCTATTAAAAACCTACTTATGTTGGAAATATTTGGAGCCTTCTTGGATAAAAGGCGACATCACAAACCTAAATGCACAATTTAGCACATATCCAACATAAATTTTGCTAAACTTCCCAACATGTCCCTACTAAACAGCAATTATCATATATTATGGCAGTCATCTTATCACAAAACTGTTTATGTTGGCTGAAAGCCTTCACGACTAAATGTTGATATCAGATCACAAACCTAGACATACAATTCAGAACATATCAGCATAAATTATCTAGTTTTATAAAACAATATCCAAAAAACATAACTTGTTATAGATTATACCAATCATGATATAACAAAATTAATTAAGCTAACAATACTTTAAACCTCCACAAACTACTGACATCACAGACCGAGGTATACAATTCAGTACATATCAGCATTAATTTAGCTAATCTTCCAAACAATTTCTACTAAGCAGCACGCCAGCACTTACCATGTTTCATGGCAGTCATAAGATCATAAAATGTGTATGTTTGCAATATATTAAACCTTCACAAATAACTGTTGACATCACAAACCTGGTATACAATTCATTCGCATATATTCATCTCAATTTCCACTAAACAACATTTATAATAGATATCACGACAATCATAACATCACAAACTACTTAAGTTAGCAAATAACAATACTTTTAAACCTTCTCAGATACTTTACAAGCATAATCAATCAATACTTTACAAGATTATTCGCATGTTATGTTATCACATACCTACTTATGTTGGAAATATTTGAAGCCTTCTCGGATAAAAGCTTACACCACAAATATCCAACATAGATGTAGCTATATTTCTAAACATCTCCCACTAAGCAGCATTTATCAAAACTGTTTATGTTGGCAAAATATTAAGCCTTCGCAAATAAATGTTGACATCCCAAACCTAGATATACAATTCAGTACTACATACCAGCCTAAACATCTTGTTTCTAAACATTTTCCCCTACGCAGCACTTATTATACTTCATGACAGTCATAACATCATAAAACTAGCTATACAATTAAGGGTGTGTTTGTTTCGGCTTATATAGCCGGCTTACCTCTGATTTGGTTTCGGGCTTATGTTTCATTAGCTCACTTTTTGTGGCTTTTTGTGAAACTTTTAGGGTTATATAAGTTTATTATGACATAATAAGCTTATATAAGCCGAAAGGTTTTAAAATAAGCCTCAAAAAGTGAGCTTATGTTACATAAGCCCATAACCAAATAAGCCAAAAGCCAGCTATATAAGCCAAAACAAACTCCCCATAAGTACATACCAGCATAAATTTAAACACCATTTATCACGTATTAAGACAATCCTCAAATTATACAAACATATTTGCGAAAAAATCAAACTACATTACATGATTATAAATTCAATAACCTAACATCTAATATGTATCAAATAAAACCTCATCGCCCACTTCTTTCACAAATAAATTATCACGACAATCATAACATCACAATCCCCAAATTATACAAACATAAAAACTAAAATACTGAAATCCGCCTCACCGTGCTACTTAAATAGCGATGCGGCCACTTCCTTCGCGCCTCCTCGTCCGCGACCGATAAACTTACTCGCCTCAACATCCACATCATACACTTTCTTCTTCTTCTTCTTCTTCTCCAAATTACTCCTCGACCGTATCACCGGTGCTTCTTCTTCACCTTCATCAAAAAACTCACACTCCTCAACATCCTTTGGCTTGTACGCGCCTTTTGCGCTGGCGGTTCATCATCAATAACTACCGGAATATCTACAGAGGGTTTACGTTTTTGCGCCATTTTTTTGTGGTCAGGTTTGTTTGGGAGTGAGTGTTTGGTTTTTGGTTTGGGTTGGGCGGGAAGAAAAGGAGTTATGTTTATTTAATTGGATTTGAAATTCTTTTCATGTCTGGATTTCTTTTGGATTTTTTAGCTGATTAGTTGAATATATATATATATATATATATATATATATATATATATATATATAATATATATATATATATATATATATATATATATATATATATATATATATATATATATATATATATATATATATGGGGAAAGTGAGTGTGAGGCTGTTATGTACATAAGCTTAGGTATAGAACTCACCAAAACTACACCGTTTTATTAAAAGTATAAAAACCCCAAACTCACTTCTCCATTTCACTTCTTCTCCACAACTGAAGCAAATCAAGCAATCTCTGATCTCATCACCACTTCAACCACAACTCTACTATGTATCACGAATAGCTATTCAACTAAGGTACCTTTAGAATCAATCGAATATCTGTTCTAATTTTGGGCTGATTCGTTATTTACCTACTTGAAAATCACAACCTATTGAAATTAGTTCTTTATTCAATGTGGGATTGTTGAATCCAATAAACATCGCATATTTCATTGTTTCTATTTTCCTCTTAGACTTTTTTAGCCTTTAATTCATTGAATAATTTAGACATGAACTAGTACATCAACTGCTAACACTGTTTTGAAATGGTGATGATACATTCTTGGTTGTTGGTAGTTTTGAAAATTTGGCGATTACGGGTTGGTCTTATTAGATATTTGTGATTATGTGTTGCAGAAAGTTTGTGTTATCGGCCGAATGAATCTGGATTTAAGGATAAGAAAGGAGATGTGTTGCGGAATGAAACTAATGGTAAAAGAGATGCAACTTTTTACCTTTTTGTAACGGCTTTTTAAATGTGTTGATTCTGTTGCTTTTGTGACGTTAGTGTATTTTTTTTGTTAAAGTGGATTAAGAGATTATGTGTTGACATTTTTTGCCTTTTAGGGAGTGTTTGGGATTTGCTTATTAGAATCGTATATCTGTGTATTGCTTTTTGATAAAAGCACATAAGCAGGTTTGTGGGTTGTTTGGGTGCTTATCTGATAGTTTGTGAGCGATATTTCTTACTTAAAACTAAAATAAGGAGGTCAGCAGCTTTAATAAGCAATCCCAAACTAGTTATCTGCGTATTTTGTGATTGTTTATTGGAAAATTTGTTGGTGGTATATGCTGTTTTGAATAAGGAGTTCAGATTGGCCTGTTCCAAACACCCTTAAGTTGTTTGTGAATTAAACTTATGGACATTAATGTACCTCAATTCGAGTATGGTTAATGCATTTTGATACATCAGAATATCAGATAAACAGTTTTAAGGGCGTTTGGGATTGCTTATCAAAACTGCTTATCTGATCATTTGTGAGTATTTCCGAGTCGCTAAATTGAGTGATTTCAATTTGCTTATTCCAGAAAACAATAAACTGGCAAACAGTTTTACTGAGAACTCTCAAACACCATATAAATACTAGTTTGTGCTGTTATAGAACTAAATGTACCTCAATACTAACAATTTTCGGATTTTATGACTAAAGTTTCTTTTGTAAGCATTAAAAAAGTTTGAATCTACAATGAAAAGTGTGCGGAATTATTTAATCTATTGATTCAAATCTTGTGGTCTGTGCTGCTGCTTGTTTGACATCAGGAGCTTTTCCCAGGTTATGAAGACAGAAATCAGAGACATCCAGAGCACAATATATCGACACAAAAGAGCTAAGGTATAGATTCACAAATGACACATTATTTGGAACTATGTGATCATAAGATTAGTGATTTGCACCTTCTGAGTATTTACATTCTTTTGTTGTTAGAGTATCTGTTAATACCTGGAATCTTGGAGGGGAAGTTCCACCAGAAGACTTAGATATCAGTGAGTGGCTTGATACCGACCACCCTGCAGATGTATATGTTATTGGGTAAGAATCGCTTGTGAAGTTACATAACTTTGTGCAAAACATTACTCCGTTTGTCCAAAATAAGTGTCCACTAGTTAAAATTACGACATGACAACTAGTTAAAAGTGTATCAGTCACTTGGACATTAATACCTACAAATGTGATGGCAGGTTGTTGTGTTTGTTTAATATGCTTTTATATATCTCAAATACTTGCTGCCAATTTATGCAAGTAGCTTAGAAATGCCATTAGTTTTAGAGTTCTTGCAGCGGAGGAAATTAGAAGCAAAGAAGGTAAATATATCAGTTGAATGAAATAAATACGTATTTAATAGTTTCAATTAAGAAATACAGAGGTGGTGTTTATGACAGATTCACCTTTGATTGGTTGCAGTTTTATCTTCTAGTGGCAATGCCGATAGAGAAAGTATAGCGGGTGTTGAAGCTTCTATAACTGTAGATCATTCAGTGCCTTCAGAATCTCAACAACCACTTAATGCTAATGTTTCTAAACCACAAGAATCACAAGTTACTTCAGCAGCCATTTCAATGAAGCTCCTTTCTCAATGAGGCCGTAGGTTGTCGAAAGTATTCCAATGAAACTCCTTTTTCAATGAGATAAAACAATTACAAGAAGACGCCACAGAAGATACAATTGCTTTCCAAGAGCGAAAACACATAAGGGTCTGATGGAAACGTGGTCGACTGCCACAAATTTGACATTATGGTTTACTGTATTTTTAAGCTTCACATGCACGGGTATATTCTTTTTGTAACTTGTACGGTCTTGTGACGAAGATAAAAGGTGTAATATAATTCGAATACTCTTGTACAAACACTTTTGTGGTATAATATAATCAATCAGCTTAATGTTCATGAAATCATGTTACACTTAACGTCAATTTACGAGCAGCAGTAACTCTCACCAACTAGCAGCAGTATTAAACGATAAGCAGTAGTATTAATCGACCACTAGCAGCACAAACTTGAAGGTAGCAGTAGTATCCAATAATGCTAGCAGCAGAATCAATTCGAGGGTAGCAGTAGTAAAACTTTAGCGTAGCAGTAGAATCCCAATATTGAGCAGCAGTATTAATACAAGTAATAATCCAATCTCTACTTCTCAAAACAGTAGCAAAGTAATAAATAACTACTCTGCCCCACAATCGATCAGTACGAGGTAATAAATAATACACTTTCACAACTTGCACAAGACAACAAACTCTTTTAATATACCTTCATGAAATATGCAGTCGATGACAACTTTGCCTCTTCACCTATTACATCTTCCACCGACTAGAATATAATAACTCTGTGAATCGACAATCTTGACCAATAATATAGCATCAGACCCACACTTTCTTTAAAATACTAATCAAAATACTGCTCTCACACACAATTAATTGATACGTCTGACCCACGATAAAGATGAATATTTAAGAAACAATTCATGTGTTTTGTCAGTATACGAATGAATCCACAAAGATATCATTATTTTTGTTGCTTAAGAAATTACAGTTCTCATTATGATAATTTGCGAATTTGAGATGAAACTAAGAAATGCAATCGCAATTGCAAAGAGATGAAACTGGAATACAAGTTAGCACTAAGCGTGTCAATGTACAATATTTTTTCACCAAAAAAGAAAACTAAACATTCGATAACTAGATAAGCATCATTCCTTTTCTTGCATGCTAAGAGCCTTCTTTTTCTTACGCCCACTGATGTTGTGACCTGGTTCCCTACAGAAAGAACATGTTACCGTCCTTTTTTGCTTCACCTCTAAAGGAGGTTTGGCTCTCGTTGCGTTTCTTGGACGTCCTTTAGTGTTAGTAAGCACAATGGGATCTCGAACTGAAATTTGAGGCATGATGTCTACTTGAGAAATTCCAACACGAGCATCTTTATATGCATTATCAATCTCTGTTGGCTTTCTCCTTATCATTTGATCTTCTAAAAACTCCACCAAAAAGCTATTTAGTCTTTTTATTTCCAAAGGTGCATCTCTTGCTTGTTCAATTGCCTTTGTACAATTAGATTGAACATACCATAAAGCTAACGCACTAACCCCATTTTCAGAGTTTGTTTCCTCGATTCCGATACTAGCATTACCAACTTTGTACCTACAATCAAGTGTCCACCTAGGTAAAATATAGTGATCAGGTAGGGTGTTGACATGCTTTTTTTTTTCATTACATATAGGATATGTTTGCACAATATCCCATATGTTTCGAACATAGCACACGAACATGTGACATCCAAGTTATCCAAGAAGCGAAAGTTGACGACTCTCCAATATTTTTTATCAACATTCACCTGCCCAACCCAATAAGTAGTATTTTCCTCGCTCTTGCTTTTAGTCTTGTGAGTTAAATTGTTGGTTGCTTCTATCCACTCCTTTTGAAATACCTTAAATATCTTTTTATTATAACATTCACCTGGAAAAAAAATAAAATATGAAATCATATGCATGTGGTAGTTTGTTCACACAATAATGGCTAATGAGAAAAATAATGGTTAGTAACAATTTACCGGCTTTTGCTTCTATTGGATGAACAGATGAAAGAATTGGCCTCGAGTTCATAGTCTTAAAGTCTTCATCTTCTTCGGCAGCTCTTCGAGTGTCGACGGCTTTATCAAATTGAATAACAAATTCATTCAACATGGTCTTCGAATTCACGAATCCATCAAAAAAAGAATGAATACTCTCACTTCTTCCGCTTGTTGTCATGCCAGCAAGAAAAATATCTTTAAAATATGCAGCAACCCAAAATTTTCTTTGGTTATACATCTCCATCATCCAACTACTAGTCTCAAGATTATACTTATCACGTAAAACTTCCCATTGGCTTTCAAATTCTTCGACAATGTGCCATGCACAGTAACGATGTCGAGTGTTTGGAAAAACATGCTTAACTGCATTACAAATTGCTTTATCTTGATCTGTTATAATTGCACTTGGACACTTGTTAAACATGCACTTTAAAAATTGCTCGAATAACCATTTGAAAGTCTATTCTTTTTCATTTTCTAGCAAAGCACCACCAAATATTATTGATTGACCATGATGATTCACTCCAACAAATGGAGCAAACGGAAACTTAAATTTATTCGTCAAATATGTAACATCGAACACAACAACGTCTCCAAATTTTAGATAGGCATCTCTTGATCTTCCATCGGCCCAAAATATATTTCTAGGAGACCCATCATCAAACAAGTCTATTTTAAAATATTGGTTAGCATCTATTGCTGCTTTTTCTTGGAAATGTTTGATAAGAGAATAAAACTCCTTACCTTTGTATTGTTTCCGTTCTTCAACTAATATATCAGCACATTGCTTCGAGGTTACAGTAGGTTCATGTGGTGACTTCATTGCATTTACAGCTTTTCTAACTTGACAAGGTCTCAAACCGGACTTACCAAGTTCCACCATAAGGGATTTGCAAGCCATGGAGCGATGAAACTTATTGTGAGAACGATGTTTCATTACTTTCGTTGGTTTAGTGGTCAAGTCGTGATTGTGTGTATTATTAAAGATATCCACACACCATTTTCCGTCTTTTGTTTTTGAAATCCGGAGTTCTGCTTCACAACCCGTCCTTACATCTCTTCTACGTTTCTTAGATACCTCACTGGATCCATCGCCCTTCTGTTTTTTGAAACCTTCTTTGTTTCAAACATACAACTTTCTATACACCTCATTTGTCGTCTTATTTTTATATTTCCAATGAATACGTATACCAAACCCGTGCAAGAAGGCATATTGGTTATAAAACGTATATGCATCATCAGGTGTGTCAAAAATCTTTCCAATTCTGTTTTTGTCATTTTCATCACATCTGAGATTCACTGGATCCTCGTTCGGTTTCTCCCAAATACCATCATCGTTAACTTCATCATCATCATCACATCCGATATTCACATTGTGGTCATTTGTTTCTTCGCAAATATTATCTTTATAAATTCCATCTTCATCACATACAAGATCCACATGCTTGTAGTTTCGTTCCTCACATTCATACTGTGGATTTTGATGGTCGAACAAATAACCATTTGTATCAATATCTTCGATTAAATGAGTCTCAAAAGGATCTCTTATTTGTTGATTCTCCAAATCCATGTTGTGACTTAAAACCCTCTGCAATATATTCATATAGGGAAAAAAAAGGCTATTTAGCAATAAGCTCCAAAATTGAACAGCCCCCAAACCTAATCCATAATCATTATACTATGCATATTTCATATAGACCTTAAACCACTACAAAACTCAATTAAATAAACCCAACTGCTGTTGTGATATATCAAGGGTATATTCAAATTGTTGTTGTGATTCAGTAAAGTTAGACAATTTTTTCGTGAGTAATTAATTAATTGATGATAGATGTTAGGCCATAATGGTATGAAAAGCTACTTTAAATAGCAATATCATTGAAACATTTAATCAAACACTTTGTGTGCGGTTCATATCATATTCTTCTATCATCAAATTTCTAACTCAGATGAAAAAAAAAGAACTAATTTCAATAAGTTGTGATTTTCAAAAAGAACTATATATATTTGCCAGTAACATTGATAAATGATATTCTGCTATAATTACAATTTCCAAAGTCCAACAAATAAGGGGTGCTCTCTTATGCGATGTAGGTATTAATGTCCAAGTGACTGATACGCTTTTAACTAGTTGTCATGTCGTAATTGTTCAATGAACAACCAAGAATGTATCATCACCATTTGAAAAGAGTGTTAGCAGTTGATGTACTAGTTCATGTCTAAATTATTCAATGAATTAAAGGCTAAAAAAGTCTAAGAGGAAAATAGAAACAATGAAATATGCGATGTTTATTGGATTCAACAATCCCACATTGAATAAAGAACTAATTTCAATAAGTTGTGATTTTCAAGTAGGTAAATAATGAATCAGCCCAAAATTAGAAAATATATTCGATTGATTCTAAATGTACCTTATAGCTATTCGTGATACATAGTAGGGTTGTGGTTGAAGTGGTGATGAGATCAGAGATTGCTTGATTTGCTTCAGTTGTGGAGAAGAAGTGAAATGGAGAAGTGAGTTTGAGGTTTTTATACTTTTAATAAAACGGTGTAGTTTTTGTGAGTTCTATACCTAAGCTTATGTACCTAACAGCCTCACACTCACTTTCTCCTATATATAAATATATATATATATATATATATATATATATATATATATATATATATATATATATATATATATATATATATATATATATATATATATATTTTACCACGATTAAAATATCTATCTATACGAAATTCTCTAAAGACAAATAATTATCGCACTCATTTTTCATCAAAATTAAAATATCTTACAAATAGTAAATCATTGAGCGACAAAAAATAACAAATCACATGTGATTTTTAAAATAACAAATCATATGCGAATTTTCCAGACATAAATTTCAACACTAAAAAAAAATGGTCGAAAGTATATAGAAGTGCCCCTTTATTATAGAAAGATAATTTATTTCTCCCGTAATTATAGGATTCTTTTCGTATAATGATTAACGGGTTGTTAATTTTTTTTTTTTTTTTTTTTTTTTTTTTTTTTTTTTTTTTTTTTTAAAGATGAAAGTGAGATTTTCTGTTTGATGAAAAAGTAAATTATCATGATTAGTTCATTGAATCTTTAAATAATTTGAAATATATATTGAACTTTTCTCTGAATTTATACATTATGAACAGGATTTAAAAGTTGAGATTATTGATAAGATAACAATGTAAAATACACCAAGTTAGATGGGCGTAGTGGCAGTATAGGGGTGTGATAAATAATCCTGCATTTTTTTAAATGCATCGGGTTTAAAGTGGATTGTGTTATCGGTACTTGCTTAAATAATATAAATATGTGCAAAAACTAAACTCAATTTATTTTCAAAACTCAATCATTTCAAATGTTTCCCTATATTATATTTCATAGAAAAATTATGCACTTGGTCTTTGTAGAAAACTAGAAGGGGGTTGAATAGTTTTATCGTTTTTTTTTTTTTTTTTGAAATGACTTAATGTATGCAAACAAAATGACAATAAGAAAAGTGCAAGAAAGATAGAAACGATCAAACCACAACACGAGTGCTTATAATAGTTCAGTCTACAAGGACTCTTTTTCCTTGGCCTACTCCACTCCCCAAGTATCCAACTCGAGAGTTTTCTTCACTAGTCAACAAGCTCCTTTATCCGGCGGAGAAAACCTTTACACGTTGCTTACACAATATTTTCAACACAAAGCTAGATGTCGAGTTCTTTTACAAGGGTACAACCACTCCCGTCACACTATGTATCTTGATGACTAAAATACTAACCGATCACTATTAGAGGTTTATGATGGTTTGGTACAAACAATGATGTATGAATAACTACAATTCACACAATGACAAACAAACAAGTCTCGCAACATTTTGTTGAAGCTTGTAATGCTTTGATCTTCTTGCTACAAAGAAGCTCACTAAAATTAAATAAGAATGAGTTAGATATAGAGAATGATGAATGAGAGAATGTATGTTGTTTTATGTATGTAAGTGATAATGAAACAACATGGTGTGGCTGGCTATTTATAGGCACCAAGGCCAGCAAACCACGGATCAGACGGAACCAAATCAAGGGTTTCGTCCGTGTATCCTTTTGGTTCCGCGTGGACCTGACAGAAAATCTTCACAATCTTTTATCAAATTTAACCAAAATATACACCATATCTTTCAAGGATTCTAGAGTGATAATCTAAACAAAATATTCACCATATCTTCCAAGGATCCTATGCAATCTTAGATTAGAGTAGGATAATCCATGGAATGATGTAAAAATACAATTTCATTTTAGATTAACATGTTTATGAAAGTATACTTGTAAAATGTATATACTATCTAGCTAAGTAATGTTTAGTTTGTGTTTAAGAAAGACTTGTGATAATATATGTAAAAGACTTAACTATATTTATGTTTTACTAAAATAAAGTTTATAATTGTCGTTAACAAAATATAGCAAAGATCGTAAAATATAAATAACGTTTTTTTAGACGATATGTGTATTAACGGTCTTTTTACCCTTGGTTCCGTAACTAGATGGGCATGATAACGTGTAACAGAGACATGTAAGGTTGTGTTTTTTTACACTGTGTTCTCAATTTTTTTTTAACGGAAAGTAAAGTAAAGAAAATAGAGTAAAGTAAAGAAAATGGTAGGTGTATAACTTTCATCTCAATAATGGAGTGAAAGTAAAAACACAAGTACTTTCTTTCCTCCTCTCTCTTTCTTTCCTCCCTCTTTAATTTCACTCCCTTTCATCTCAAAAAGAATCTTGAGAACAAAGTGTTAGTTTTGTTGAGATAGATAATAAGTAATGGGGTAAATTACACCGTTGGTCCCCAAAGTGGGTCACTTTTATGCCTTTTTTTTTCCTTTTGTTACAGATTGCAGACATATTTACTAGGCCACATTATGGCCCGCGTTTTCGTTTTTGTTTGACAAACTCTTAATTTTTACCGCTTAAGCATTGTGAGTTTAAGGGAAGATGTTAGCTTAATAAAGACCCAATGTTTAGGCCCATTTAACCAACTTGTCTAGTTAGTGTTTCAACCAGGTTTTTTGTATTTAAACACAAGTATGTTCCTTTCATTTTATCAAGTAATACAAGAGTTGTTAGTTTCTACGGCATGCTCCTATGTTTTCTCACAAGTCTCTACCCATGTGATCTCAGTCAAACATCTGTTTCAAATTTCTCAAACTAGTGCCCTTATTCTAGCTTTTTTAACAGCGGTGTTTGCATAAAAACAAGCTCGTACTCAAGCAAGAAGCTTGAGTCAATAGGGGTCACAAATCCAAATTTCTAGAGGCGCTACTCGGGTTACAAGACAAGTAAGTCCAATTAATTAATAAGTGGTGATGAGCATGCCTAATATATATGCGTAATTTCATGGCTGACAATGATCTTGAAGCACATAAGTAACAATAAATCTTCTCAATCTGCCATTCCATGCACTCTTAAGGGGGTATTTGGGTTGAGGGTATGGTAATAGAGGAATGACTTTCATTCTCATTATAGGTGTTTGGTAGTCGGTTTCATAATTGAAAATGAGAATCAACCTTTGAAACTAGGTATTTTCTATACCTATCAAAGGTGATGGGTTTCAAAACACATTCCAATTAGTATACCTATAGTGATTCCCAATATAAACCAAACACCTCCTAAGTTTACCATATACGAAAAGTTTGAGTTTTAGAAATTAGACAATAAATAATTTCTGAAATTTCATGTTGTTAGTTATCATTTGAGCCTTTTATCGCTTATCAACAAAGCCCGAAAGTTTTAGTTTGGACTTTAGCGAATATGTTGGCCCAGCTGTCTCACTTAAAGGCCCAATAATTTACTTCAATCAATGATAACACAATAACACATGTTCATTTGCCTCGCAAAATGTTTTTTGGGTAAAGGGTTACCCCGATGAATATTATTAAAGAATAATAAAACAATACAATGAAAGTTCAAAAGCCGATAGCGAATCTAAAGGCCTATAAAGATGAAAAGATCATCAAAACATCCAGGATAAAGAAACCAAGACACAATATGACTAAGTGGTCCTAGTAATGTTCCATTCCTTCCTTATACGAACCACATCATCCGAATTCTTCATATTGAGGGACATTAACATTAACCGAGTTGTTGAGAAGATTAACTCAAAGATTTGATCAACTTAGCGCACCTTCTTCTTGAAGAGCCTATTATTTATTTCTTGCCAAATGTAGTAAATCGTAGCACCAAAAAGAACTTTAGCCACAACAACTCGAGCCAACCTTTTGTGAGGACTAGACTGGATGGTATTAACAACCGACCTCCAAGAGTTTCCAATATCAGGAATGCAGGTTAAAACTTTCACCTTTTGTCATACCTAAAGGGAGATACCATACTCGAAGAACAAGTGTGAATGAGAGTCACAAATGATGTTGCAAATCGGGCACTTCATGTCTTCCAAACTAACTGAATCCGCTACTTCCCATGCTCGAATCTTGTTTTAAGTCTTCAGCTTTTCACCAATAAGTAACCATACAAGAAATGCATGGCGGGGATGCATTGCGAGAACCAAACAACATCGAACCATTCAACCTCAGGAGCACGAGGACGAATGGCTTGCCAAGCTTGAGCAACAGAAAACTTAAAAAGATTTCCCTCCATATCCTTCCACCAAAGTTTATCCTCTACATCATTGAGCGTAAGAGGAATAAAGGAATTTAGTACCGGATATTTATTATTCCATTCGATGAGCCATGTCCACTGGGAGTCACACATTAGGTCTTGCACATTACTGTTTGACGTGAAACCCCCCGTATATATATCACGACGAGTAAAGAAAGAATCAAGGGGGCCTTCATCATGCCATTTATCAAACCATGCCGACGTTTGGTCACCTTTTCCTACAACATGGAAGAAAAAAGGCCTAACCAAAGGTCTCATTTGAAGAATTTTCCGCCAACCATAACTAGAATCTGCTTTTATTGGAACATCCTAAAAATTTCTTCCTTGAAGACGGTATGAGTGGATCCATTTAACCCATAACGATTGCCGATTCGATAATATACTCCAAATATGATTAAACATGAGAGCAACATTCCAAGTTTTAACCTCCGAATACCTAAGCTACCTTCACTTTTGGGAAGACAAACAACATCCCATTTCACTTTAGCTTTACCTCTCTTCATGTCCCCTTGACACTAAAGGAAACCTCTAGATAGCGCCTCTATTTCATTTATAATTGCCTTCGGGAGAATGAAAATAGAAGACCAATACACTTGCATTGATGATACAACTGAAGCAACTAGTTGAATTCTTCCCGCAAAAGATAAAGACTTATTCTTCCAATCCTCAATCTTAGCTTTCAGTCTTTGCACAAGAATTTTACAATCTTTATGAAAGAGCCCAGATGATATTAAAGGAACACCTAAGTATTTTACGGGCAACTCACCTGCTTCAAAAGGCATAATCTCCAGAATCTGATTCTTAGCTTCAATACCAACGTTTCAAAGAAAGTCGTGCTCTTGGGGAGACTCGACACCAACCCTGAACAATTCTTAAATTCTTCCAGGGCATCACTAATGACTTTGACAGAATCCACATTTGCATAAGAGAACTCAAATAAATCATCAACAAATCACACATTGATAATCTCGTGTCTTTCACATTTAGGGTGGAACTGAAAAACCTCTTCCCTTCTAACATTTGTTGGAGTATATATATATCATAACAATTATATATATAACAAGTAAACATCATCAAAGCATGCAGCGAAATATATATATACTTGTAATTAATTAACCAAATAAAAGAATATGCGTACCTTTAATTTCTTGCTAAACAAGAAATCGATCAACCAAGAACTAGTAAAACCCTAACTTAGGGTTTAGTGTGATTCGACTTCACCTAAGTCGAATGGGAAAAGACACAAGCAAAAGTATGCTTGTACTTCGTTCTTGTACACACGTATTACAAGCGTTTCAATGAGAAAAGCTAGTTTATTGATTCACAAACAAACCAAACACTTAGATTTGAGCTCAAAGAAAATTGACCCTAAGGGATTAGGGTGGAGTTCGATCGGCTATGAGCACAAAAAGAGGAAGAAGAAGAGAAGTTAGGGTTTGCAAGGAACCAAGATTGTCTAGAATGAATATAAGGGGTTTGTATTTATAGGAGAACAATCTTGTAGTCCAAGTTTGGGTAGAAAACCCCTCCTCTCATTGTAAGGCTGATCCTATGGTTCCCAAGGGGATTCTAGATCCTTCTTGGCTAATTTCCATATAATCATCTCCCTTTAACATTTAACGACCGTTAGTCAATTCCCGTTAACTACTAACTTCCGTTAAGTGTTCATTTGTGAAATTAATAATTAAACATAACTTATTATATTAATTATTAAAACATTGAAACTCATACGTAAAGTGTGCAATCCCGAAGTCCCGTGTTCGAATCCGGTCATACGTATATTAATTTATATCCATAAACTTAACAGCTCCTACTTGGATATGCATTAATATAGTAATGACATTGGTTAGTCTATGTAACATCCCGCCTACTCAGACCACAATATTGTACGCTTTGCCCGCAGGCTCACGGCTTTGCTTTGTGGCCCTCATGTGAGACTTCCCGGCAAGTCACCCATACTAGTGCTACTCTCACATGAGCACGCTTAACTGCCAGTTCCTAAGAACCCCACTCGCAGTAGACCACAAAACGCGTTGTGTCTAGTAAGGCATATGTTATCCTTATATACCCAGCATCACTCCAAGCCACAGCCTATGTGGGATTTGCCTAGGGTGTTACAATCACCCCCTTAGGGACTCATCGTCCTCGATGAGGTTTGCCCCACTATCCTGAACGGCTCTGGAGTGGCTCTGATACCACTTGTAACATCCCGCCTACTCAGACCACAATATTGTCCGCTTTGCCCGCAGGCTCACAGCTTTGCTTTGTGGCCCTCATGTGAGACTTCCCGGCAGGTCACCCATACCAGTGCTACTCTCACATGAGCACGCTTAACTGCCAGTTCCTAAGAACCCCACTCGCAGTAGACCACAAAACGCGTTGTGTCTAGTAAGGCGTATGTTATCCTTATATACCCAGCATCACTCCAAGCCACAGCCGATGTGTGATTTGCCTAGGGTGTTACAGTCTAGCATAACACCCCAATGCCCCCAGAACGACCTCGAAAAAACCTTTTGATGAATCATCATCATACTCACCTTTTGTTTCTAATACCACCTTAATATGGATATGGATCTAAGTCATTCCATAATTAGCTATTCTGTTTCTCGTTATTTATAATTGATCAAGATTACCAAATCATCCGAACGTATTCCAGATAGATCTTGGGTGCGGCCGCACAAACATCTTGTCAACCCTACGAGGGGCCCAATAGTATTATACTTCAAAACAAATTTGAAGGAACAAATTATTTTTTTACTACAAGCATAACCCTTGAACTTTGCATCACCTCTGAAAATTGCCCTTATAACTACCAGTTACGGATAGCGTTAGACTATCTTACTGAAAATGAGCTACATCCGCGGCTGTTATCGGGTATCTCAAGTCTGAGGATAAATATTCATGATTTAATTTAATGACAAAGATCCATAAAATACAATCATGTGGTTAGGATCTGTCCTATATTCAATTTATCCATTATTGAATATCATGTGAATTTGGCATGTACAACGCATCAATATACTTAAGTATAGTCTACCAAAACTCAGATTTGTCTTAATTCAATAATATTCCCATATCATTGATTGACAACGAACTATTTAGAATAACATAAGTTATTCACAGATTTAAACATGCAAATATAGGATACAATTTATTATTAATGAAAACAAACGTACCAAGTACTTTAATTCATTGTAAATAATAATTGCTTAACATCCCTTATCCAAATACTAAATAAATCAATGCATGATAATTCCCATTAATGAATTATGCCTCAATTCATGTCAAACATACTTGTTGACAAGGCATAAATCAGCTAATTTTGATCTATCGGAATTTTAAGAATACTTATTTCAAGAATTTAATTAGTGAAATTCTTGTATGTGTGCATTCATCTACCTAGATATTGCCACATAATATTTCATAAAATGCGTGACATCCTCAACCACGAATTTATGACAGTTAAACTATCAAACCTTTTATAGTTTAAAGTATTCTAATTCTTTAATGTATAATGCAACTATACTTATAGTTAAGCATAACTAGTACACATGGCCATTAACAAGGATGAAATCCTACCATGACTAGTATTGAGTGTCATCTCAATCTTATTAGCATTATTGTATGCAAACAACAATATGCTCTTTAAAATTCCGTAAACTTTGATATCCATCGTGTAATGTTTGATACCTTCAAATCTTTCAAGATTTGTCAACTATATCAATTACGCAACAATTTGCCATATGGTTCATACTTAGAATTTAGGAGCAACTCCAGGCTGAGGATGTTAATTCTAAATCCAACCATATCCATTACACTTAGTTATCTAACAACTTTCAATTAGATATTAATGTTGTCAAATCATCTTTCATCAAGCATGATACAACAAACAACATGATGTACATGATAAATCCTTGTGTCAAACTTAGATTTTATTCATGTCATATCTTTTCAAAGATATGTTTCTATCTAGACTTTCTAATAGTATATCATGTTTATTAGAATCAATTATTTTACCGCTTATGTTTATAACAATAAACATATATTCCAAGGTTGTATGTTTATTTCCTAAATCTTCACGTGAAGTTTCATTCCAAACTAAGACTTAACATTTAATGTTAATGGAATGTTACTTCCTATATGTTATACAACATATATGAAACAAGAAAATAAATATATATAACACTCCCACTAGCTTTAAGGAATATTAAGGAATTATCTTATTTTAATTATAAATCAAAACTGGATTTTAATAATTAAACATAAGTATATCTCCTAGATGCATGCATTAATCCATTCATAAATGATTGCACTTTGTATACTTCCAAAGATTATTTGAATTCAAATACTCCTTTCAATTACTTATCGTCCTCGCACAAGTAATTACTCAAGAAAGAGTTTTGATATTCCATTGTTAATTTCATATAAATGAAACTAAGAATGACAATCATAATCTTTATACATTTAATGTGCCTAGAAGAATTTCAATCATAGTTAATTGCTTAAGTGTGATCGATAATCTTTTCACACATTAAATATGTATACAAAATTTTGTCCATTATGATTTCTACTCAAAAATTTAAATCTCTAGGATTTTCATTTCCTTTGTAGAAACTCATCTTCATTCTATAGTGTAACTATAGAGTTCAAGATTAATTAAGTTTCCAAAACTAATTATCTTAATGGACTGCATCTAAACATTCATAGTATGAGTAACTTACCAAATTCAATATTTGCAATTCATCAACAGGTTTACCATAGTCCTGTAACTCATAATCCTCAACATATTATCCAAATATTTGAGATATCCTTGCGAATCTATGAATGAGAATTCTATCATATTGAGATTTAACATTAACATGTTTAATCCTCATCATGACTTTGCTAGTGTATTTTAGAAGATTATGTATCTTGTAATTTTATCTTTTCAAGATAAAATCTCCCACTTGCCTTTTGCAATTTATAGATTATCTATAAATACTTAGCAAGTAGAGCAACACAATATTGTTCTCTTTTGGGACATTACAAATACATGTTGACAGTTCCTTACATTAAGTTTGTTAATAACCTACTCAAAAGCAGTTTAACAAATTCAGAACTTCAATTTTAAGAATTAATGTTATTCATCACATTCCATAATAAATGGTGTCTTATTAATCTTCTAGGTTGGAGTCTAATTGAGTATATACTACTCAATTTTCTAACCTAGATAACTTTTTGGAAGAATAGAAGATATAGTTATCTTTAATCAAACAATATAACAAGAGTTTGATTTTCCTAACTGAACATACCATGAACATTATGTATTTCATTAGTATTAATATTGTAAGGCAATCTTACAACATGTAAGATGAATATATTTCGTTTGGCTTATCTATTCACCAACTAAGTCAGCTTAATGGTATAATAGACTTTCCAAGCCAATTGCATGCTTTATAACATAAGTACTTTTTGACCAAGTCACTTCATGTCCATGTCTTAACAAGAAGACATAAACTGTTATAATCCCAATATACGTTATAAATCATTGATCAACTCAATGACTTCTTGTATATGTCTTAATTAAAAAACATAACAAGTTAACGTCTTACTTTATTTATAAGTCTTATAGCAATAAAAGACTTCATATTTATATCTTTACAATAAAATATAAACATGTATAAGTAAAGTAATCATGAACACCACAATTTGGTTTCAATAGTAATTTCAAGTTAATTTATTACTTCATATATTTATGACATTCCAAGAATACATAAACATTCAAATTTGAAGTAGTATTAGATTACTTCATTTATTTATGTCATTACAATAATACATAAATATTTAGTTTGAAGTAGTCTTATTATCATATTGACACTTGTTCTAATAATTATCTAATTTAGAAACTTGCAAATTAACATAGTTTCATTACATCAGTTGATCTGCTAGTAATGAAAGTATGTAATTTACCTTGTCATTAATATCTATGTCAAGGTCTCACTTACGCTAGATATTAACTCCAAGTGTTCTATTAATTAGATGTGAATAAATCACATTAGAACATTAATCTCTTACCTTGCAGTCAAGAGAATCCTTTAAATCATATTCCTTTGTGTTGTTGCTTGCACACAATAAAGATTTCTCCCACTTGTGCATGGAACAACATCATGTATCAGATAAACAACACGTCAATCGTTTGTTTATGTGATCAATATGATTGTGTCATAGATATGAGTAGATATAGAACCACCTTGTCTAGTAAGGAAACGTACATGACTATCCTTAAAACCACAAGTGTCTATAATTGGAAAGTAATTATCTCAAGATATCAAAGCTTGTAGCTCCCACTGAATTACAGATCATTACATTAATATATATAATTCAGTAATTACAACACAATGCTCCCACTGGATTTGACAACATTATAAGTGTTTCATAACCAGTAAAAGCAAATAGTGTGCTATTTACTTTCCTACACCTTTGAGGAATCCCATACGTAACAATTACTTAGGTACTCAAAGAATGTATTCTACTTTGTAAATGATGGACTATCCATCAATGCAATTAACTTGAGAAATTGGGCATGCAATTTCTTCCTCAATAGGTCTACCATCCCTACAATGGTATGTAGCACCTTTAAACGGTCAAAGCACAACAACTAGACAAAGTATGCTAGTTTGCCTTTTACCAATTTTGCGGTAACTAGTCTAGCTTCTAATTTTAATAACTCATAAAACGTGCAATTTTCTTAACTATTAAAAAATTGCTATGAGTTATTTCTTAGAATTTAGACAATTCTAATTTTCCTATTATACCTTTCTCATTCATGAAAAGGAATAGGATTAAGTCTCACTCTTCTCAAAGAAAGTAGACTAGGCTTATTCTTTTAGTAAGGTTGACTCTAGCCAAAAACCCCTACGGGTGTAGATCAATTTTTCACTAAAAGAATACCCCACGTTTACGGTTTTAACGTTGCATTAATACATTAAAAGAATTTACAAAATTCAATTTTCAATATTTTCGATAATAAAATCTTTCAAGAAAATTAAATACCCATGGTAAATAACATTTAACCATTTAATTTTCACTGAAAACTAGGATCCAAATTGACATAGTTTCATCACATCAGCTAGGGCTGCTAGTAATAAAAGTACTCAATAAGGTACGAGTCGAACTCAATTGCCAATCTCAAATTGCAATTCCTAGAATTATGGGATTTACATATTTTGCCAACCTCAGTTGCAAATGTAAGCATGTTTTATCCCCATCTTTATGCCTTGAGTAACTAGGTCTCACTATCAACTCAATTAAGTCAACCAACTTAAGAAACTGCAAATACTTCCATGCTCGTCCCACGACAAATGGAGATTTACCCTTTGATTACCATCCATGCTCGTCCCACGACAAATGGAAATAGTAATCTCAGGTGTTTCCGTTTCATTGGATGGCATATAACTTAAATTAAGGGTATTTATTTTGATGTGTGTAATCAAAATATGTACAAAGATGTCATGCATTCATCTTGTATCATATGCTTCATGAAAAAAACTTTTACTCATTAGTTTTTTACTAAGCTTAAATCAACAAAGTTTTAATTGATGGCGTTGAGAAACTTACAACTTTGCCTTAAGATGCTTCGTAAATATAATGGTTGTACTTGGTAAGTCTAATTTGACGCACAAACGGGCGGAGAGACAAAATGAAGTCTCTTTAAGGCCACAATTTAATGTGAAACCAACCTTAAACCAACCTTATAGTTTGTCAAAATTAGGTCCGCCTTTCGACCAATTTTTGTACAGTTGCATCAATCAATTAAAAGTTTAAGATTTTTAAAGCTTAAAACCATGTTTCACCATTATTAAGTCCAGTTTATTTTTTTTTTAATTCTGAAAATGACCCTTTGCTTACAATCATGCCATAAACATATATATAAACAAATATGCAATTAATAAAAATAAACGACTTAAATAATGTACATGCTAAACAAATCAATTAACATTTATATATTGATCTAAGACTCCCATTGGTTTTCGAGCTAGGTACCAATGGACCACATACACCAATAAATTGTGTTGCGTAAGTCCTACGATAAATATATACAATAACACACATAATTGATTTAATATACGATTCAAATGGGGTCTTCCCCAATTCTAGGTCTTCCCTAGTTACATAATTAATTAATTTTTAGTAATTAAACATGTCATACACTTTTATTACTAAAACCCTAATTAATTAATTCTAATCGCATAATAAAAGCATGTAATCAAAAAGCACGTAACAATTACTACAAGTCCAATATAATCCATGACAAAACATGCATGTTTTCGTCATGGATTCCCACATAGCACTTATTATATACAATAATCAAGTCTTAATGGACGCATATCAATTAATGACATATCACAAATATTCATTAATTATCCACATAAAAAATTACATGCAACCTAGGGTTTCTACAAGTTTTACAAAACTAAAACCCTAATTAAAAAAATATAGGGTGATCGATCCTAATTAGAAAAATGTAATAATCATAACTTAGGGTTTAGTGTGATTCGACTTCACCTAAGTCGAATGGGAAAAGACACAAGCAAAAGTATGCTTGTACTTCGTTCTTGTACACACGTATTACAAGCGTTTCAATGAGAAAAGCTAGGTTCTTGATTCACAAACAAACCAAACACTTGGATTTGAGCTCAAAGAAAATCGACCCTAAGGGATTAGGGTGGAGTTCGATCGGCTATGAGCACAAAAGGAGGAAGAAGAAGAGAAGTTAGGGTTTGCAAGGAACCAAGATTGTCTAGAATGAATACAAGGGGTTTGTATTTATAGGAGAACAATCTAGTAGTCCAAGTTAGGGTAGAAAACCCCTCCTCTCATTGTAAGGCCGATCCTATGGTTCCTAAGGGGATTCTAGATCCTTCTTGGCTAGTTTCCATATAATCATCTACCTTTAACATTTAACGACTCTTAGTCAATTCCCATTAACTACTAACGTCCGTTAAGTGTTCATTTGTGAATTTAATAATTAAACATAACTTATTATATTAATTATTAAAACATTGAAACTCATACGTAAAGTGTGGAATCTCGAAGTCTCGTGTTCGAATCCGGTCATACGTATATTAATTTATATCCATAAACTTAACAACATTACGCTTCAACACGAGAGTAAGGACTTCCATAACTAGTGTAAATAAATAAGGAGATAGAGGATCACCTTGACGGAGGCCTCTTTTACCTTTGAAATAACCTTGCAACGAGCCATTAACATTGATGAAGAAGAAACACTAGACACACATTTCATGATCCACTTAATCATGATCTCATGAAAACCAAAGTTGAACAAAATAGTACCTAAAAAAATTCCAATCCACAGTGTCATAAGCTTTTTGGATATCCACTTTGAATGCACATCTAGGGGGCCCTCTAGACAGATGATAATTCTTTATAAGTTCCAGAGTGAGAAGAATATTATCCGAAATGCGTCTACCCGGGACAAAGGCGGATTGGTTCTCACTAACAATGTCATATAAACTATCTTTAATGCGATTTGTAATAATTTTACTGATGCATTTAAAGATAGTATTACAACACGAGATGGGCCTGAAATGAGTAACTTTTCTGGGAGCTTGGACTTTCGGCACAAGAGAGATAATTGTATGATTTAGTTCGGTTAACAGTTGACCATTTTTGAAGAAGTCTTGAACCGCTTCAGTCACCTCCTTACCAACAATATCCCAAGAACTCTTAAAGAAAGCCGAGGTGTAACCATCATGACCAGGGGATTTGTTATCACCAATACTGAACATAGCCTCCTTTACTTCCAAATCTGTAACACTTCTAATCATAAAATTAGCTTTTTCAGGATTTATCTTATTGAGAAAAAGAGAATTAGGATTAGAAATGCCTCGCAAAAATTGACAATCAGCATAGTATTTCGTAATAAGAAATCAAGAACGGAGAATGGGAAATTAGACGCAAATCACTTATAAAATACAAGCATATATATCAAGTCATGATTTGAAAATCGAGGGTTCTTGGAGCTATTAATATTCTATTGTTGGGTAGCACAAGCAAGTCTAGTAATAAAAGCTTAAAAGCTCGGGTTATAACAAAATCCGGCTTATTTAAGACATAGCAAAGTTTGCAAAATTATTTATACGTAGTTAACTTTAAGTAATTTGTCAACCAAATCTAACGTGAAAAGCTTAAGCTCAAACTTCGTATTCATAACAAAATTAAGAGTGCTTGATGCTAGAGGTGCAAATGTAAACCAGTTTTTTTTTAACCGGTCGACAAAACCAAAACCGGTTTTAAAATAAAACCGGTTTTTTTTAACAGAACCGGTTAGACCGGGTTTTTGATTTTATCATTGGACCGGTTTTTTACCGGTTTTATATCCGGTTTTAACTGTTTTTTTTTTTAAATTTTTTTATATATATATATATATATATATAATATATATATATATATATATATATATATATATATATATATATATTTTTTTTACTAGCCGTTAAAAAAAAAACCGGTCAACCCAAGCGTCAAACTAGCCGTTAAGTGTTCATTTGTGAATTTAATAATTAAACATAACTTATTATATTAATTATTAAAACATTGAAACTCATACGTAAAGTGTGCAATCTCGAAGTCTCGTGTTCGAATCCGGTCATACATATATTAATTTATATCCATAAACTTAACAACATTACGCTTCAACATGAGAGTAAGGACTTCCATAACTAGTGTAAATAAATAAGGAGATAGAGGATCACCTTGACGGAGGCCACTTTTACCTTTGAAATAACCTTGCAACGAGCCATTAACATTGATGAAGAAGAAACACTAGACATACATTTCATGATCCACTTAATCATGATCACATGAAAACCAAAGTTGAACAAAATAGTACGTAAAAAATTCCAATCCACAGTCTCATAGGCTTTTTTGATATCCACTTTGAATGCACATCTAGGGGGCCCTCTGGAGAGATGATAATTCTTTATAAGTTCCAGAGTGAGAAGAATATTATCCGAAATGCGTCTACCCGGGACAAAGGCAGATTGGTTCTCACTAACAATGTCATATAAACTATCTTTAATGCGATTTGTAATAATTTTACTGATGCATTTAAAGATAGTATTACAACACGAGATGGGCCTGAAATGAGTAACTTTTCTTGGAGCTTGGACTTTCGGCACAAGAGAGATAATTGTATGATTTAGTTCGGTTAACAGTTGACCATTTTTGAAGAAGTCTTGAACCGCTTCAGTCACCTCCTTACCAACAATATCCCAAGAACTCTTAAAGAAAGCCGAGGTGTAACCATCATGACCAGGGGATTTGTTATCACCAATACTGAACATAGCCTCCTTTACTTCCAAATCTGTAACACTTCTAATCATAAAATTAGCTTTTTCAGGATTTATCTTATTGGAAAAAAGAGAATTAGGATTAGAAATGCCTCGCAAAAATTGACAATCAGCATAGTATTTCGTAATAAGAAATCAAGAACGGAGAATGGGAAATTAGACGCAAATCACTTATAAAATACAAGCATATATATCAAGTCATGATTTGAAAATCGAGGGTTCTTGGAGCTATTAATATTCTATTGTTGGGTAGCACAAGCAAGTCTAGTAATAAAAGCTTAAAAGCTCGGGTTATAACAAAATCCGGCTTATTTAAAACATAGCAACGTTTGCAAAATTATTTATACGTAGTTAACTTTAAGTAATTTGTCAACCAAATCTAACGTGAAAAGCTTAAGCTCAAACTTCGTATTCATAACAAAATTAAGAGTGCTTGATGCTAGAGGTGCAAATGTAAACCAGTTTTTTTTTAACCGGTCGGCAAAACCGAAACCGGTTTTTTTAAAACCGGTTTTTTTTAACTGAACCGGTTAGACCGGTTTTCGATTTTACCACTGGACCGGTTTTTTTACCGGTTTTATATCCGGTTTTAACCGGTTTTTTCAAATAACCGGTTATAATTGGTTTTTTTTTTTAATTTTTTCAAATAAATGAACATATATATATCTATATATCTCTACATTATATATAACAGGAGGCGTTACACGTAGATAATGCCACATAAATGCCACCTCAATGCCACATAATCATAAAAATGCCACATAATCATAAACTATACCGCCACCTAAGCAACTCTTTTTTTAAAAATTCGAAAATTATTTTAAAATTTTGCCACTTGCAAGATTTGAACTTGAGGTGTTGGTAACATCAACAAAGTTGATTACCACTAGACCAACACATTTTTTTATTATATCTTGCAAGCCCAAATCTATAAACCTATCAAAACAAATATATGAGATTATTAGGATAATCCCAAGTTAGGTAACCCTAATTAACTAAATCCAATATTATCATTATCCACTCCATTCATTATACCGAATATTTTTTTCCTAAAACCCTAATACCAATGTTCATCTCATTATCACACACAATATTCCTTTTTACTATATGCAAGAGGATGATATACATTTAGACACTACGAAGGCCAGATGTACATCTTATACCCTTTATTGTTATTTTGGATTAAGTAATTAGTATTTGTTATGACTTTAAGATTTACAATTGATTCGTTTGGCAGTTGCAAACGTTCTCAAAAGGCATGGGAAGCTAACTGAGCGCCTTTCTAGGTACTTCAAACATTTATACCTTTTATTACGTCTTTTTCTTTTGATGTAGTTGCACTAAATGCTTATGATCATGCATGTTAGTATTAATTCTGTTGATAATGTGTTTTCTTTCAACCGAAATCTTATTAGAGACTGGGATAAAATGATTTTCGAGCATCTACAGAGGGAATTTGAGGCTGCACGGGCTGCTCAAACTCATGGTAGGTTTTGTTATAATTTCTTTTCTTTCTTTTTTTTTTTTTTTTTTTTTGTCGCAAATTAAGTTAAGCTAAGACAATTTTGTTTTACGTCACAGAACTTTGTTTGGACTCAGAACAGTGAAATGATGGGCTATTGGCAACAATAAGAGGACAGGTGTGATTTCTTTCTTTTTCTCTGATAGAATTGGTATATTTACGATTGGTGCTAATTACACCATATAGCATTGAACAATTAATACAACCCTAGCATCATGGTTTACTGCTTCTTATAACAGTCGACTTGAAGATTTTATACATTTCTGTACTGTTAGCTTTATTTGGGATTCGAAACAATTTTTTTTCTTATGTCAGGTTCATATGGAGGCTGATAGAAAGGCGATGATGCAGTCACCTCAGGATGCAAGTATGATGCCAATGACCCTGTTTCATGAAAAAATCACTTACAGAATCGGAAACAAGGTATTAGACTCGTGAGGCTTATAGTGGCTATATTTATGGTTTCAACTTACGTAAAGTAACATGTGTTTTCGTCTGTATTTTGTTTTGATGCTTTTAATATATACATCGTCTTCATGATAGAACTATGGTGGGGGCTTTTATGTCTATTTTGGCTTGACAAGGTTACGGTAAATCTCTTTTTGATAATCTCTATATTTTTTTTGTGTTGACTATGTTATTTTTCTGAGCTTCAAGATGCATTTATATGTGTGTCTTGGTTGTGATTAGGCGTTAAAGGCTCTACAGTCGGCTGCTATATTTGATTGTAATCTTATCATTGTTTATAAATACAAAATCATATAATTAGAGTTTAAGTTTTTACTCTTCTACAATGTCACTAGAAGATAAGTCTAACTTATTTGAGTACATAGGCACTGAAACTCATAATTTTTTTGACCAAATCAGACAACAAATATGGTCTGATCTGCCAAATATGGCTGCAAAGAAAGCCGTACCATAAAACAGTATATATTGGGCATGAATATAGGATACCTTACACTTAAGTGTTCTTTTTTTTCTGTAAAAATATGATATGGTGTGTTTTATTCATTCATATCGGTATTGATTTTGAATTGTTTCGTGTGATGGTTGCACATAGATTGGAAGTTTAGGGGCATACTTATTCAAGAAAACTGTTATAACAATGTCGTTTGCACCAAGAGACTCACATGAAGCACAAGTTCAGTTTGCTCACGAAAGAGGTGTCCCTGCATTTATTGGTGTTCTTGGTACTATGAAGCTTCCATTTCCTTCAAGATCCTTTGACATGGCTCACTGCTCTAGGTGCTTGATCCCATGGAGCCAAAATGGTATGGCCATAAATAGTATTTGCTTGGGGGTGTTTGGATTTGCTATTTGGAATTAATCATTCAATTTTTCAATTTGAACGCGTAGCAGTTTAACGGTTGGGTAAACACAGTTTGCCTCTGATTGCCTTTTTATCATATATACATATTAACCGTCATAAAACTGATTTTCTAAAGGGTTATATTAAGTTATGTATTTACCTTTCTTAAACTCAGTTACATACCACAAACCACTTTGGAAAGCTCTGTGTAAACCTACTATCACATCTAAACATTAGCTTCCAAAGCTCATATCAGAGTTTATTGTCTAATTATTTAGTACCAAAAATCCACTTTGAAAATACACATCCAAACACCACCTCACATACCTGTTCATTGTTGACTATATTAGATTTATAATATAATGATCATGAGCAGATGGAAAGTACATGATGGAAGTTGATAGAGTTTTGAGACCTGGTGGTTATTGGGTGCTTTCTGGCCCTCCTATTGATTGGAAGAATAGATATGAAGCATGGAAGCGTCCTAAACAAGAACTGGAAGAAGAGCAAAGAAAAATTGAGGAAATAGCTAAACTCATTTGCTGGGAGAAAAAACAAGAAAAAGGTGAAATGGTCATTTGGAGGAAAAGAGTTAATCAAGATCAATGTCAAGAAAGAGAATCCCGTGTTAGTATGTGTGAACCAGCAAGTGTCGATAATATCTGGTATGTAAGCTGCTTTCTAGGGGGTGTTTGTGCACTTTGAAAATGATTATGTGATAGTATTAAATGATGGTTATTTGCTTGAAATACCAATGCACTTTTAATATATCCTAATAGTCATTGTGATCTTTTTCTACATTTGAGTCAACAAAATATTGTTTTGTTTCCGTTTTCGTCATTTTGTAACCCATAGTATTAACATTTTATATAAAGTTAACGTTATTACAAATAATTCAAATTCTTACATAAAAATTATCATTTGAAAGAAGTTTTTTTTTAAGGTTTTTTGGTCACAAAATGACCCAAACGAGGAATGAAGCCATCTTTAAGGACTCAAACGTACAAATCAAAGTACAATGACTAAAATGAAAAGGTATGCTGATTTTTTGTGCAAATATCCCTTTAAGAACCAGATATTATTATGTAATATTGAATAATCAAAATGAGATAATCAGTTGTGACAAAATGGGCTGCTAGAGGTTGTGTTTGAATGTGCTATTTATGCTAATAATTAAAATCATTTAACCCAAACACTAGACTGATTGTTCACGACTTGGAAATTCAATAATCAGAGTTGATGCACATCCTAACACCCCCTAATTTTTCATTTGCTCACTAGCTTTCACCTTCTAATTGTTATCCTGCAGTCAAAAAAATATTTTCTTATTAAAAAACACTCACTGGCATATAGGTACAAGCAAATGGAAGCTTGTGTAACCCCATACCCAAACACAAGCAACAAAGACAAGGTTGTGGGTGCTGAACTAAAACCATTTCCACAAAGACTCTATGAAGTTCCTCCAAGAATTAGGTTAGGTTTGTGAACTGAATATGTGTCTGTTTTCGTGTGGGTACAGATTGCTAAGGTATGCGCAAAATGCAGGGTCGTATTAACCAAGAAGAAAAAGAACGTTAATGGAAACAGGTTGTTAAAACAATCAACTTTGAAATATCCATACTCTGAAGGTATGTGTGAAACTGTTTATTTAGGTGTTATATAATTGTACTTATAATTGTTTGATTAGTATGTTTTGTGAAACACTCAATAGTTGATTGTTTGATGATTATTACATGAAAGATGAACATAAAGGAAATTGACTCACTTGCTAATGATTTATTTTGTAACATGTAATCATAGGTAATATACTTTTTAATAGGTGGTCATGGAAACTCATTACGTGGTAGAAAACTCGACTATACTAAATGTGGTTGTGTTCTTGATTTAGGAAGCTGGTGACTCTGAGTTCGTGATGCACAATTTCGTGGTGAGTTTTCACAATTATGGGCCTATATATGGTCTACGTTCATGTTTAATAGGAATCCAAACACCCCATTAGATTCAATAGCATGTAAATGAGTATGTGGTTTGTTTGATACATGAAATTACTAAATAAAAAGAATGTGAGATTTCTTTCAAAAATATATTCTTACAACTGCTTCATTTTTTGCAGGAGGAATTAGGAAATCTTATCAAAACGACTAACATGAGAGAGCGACAATCTATCTTCACTACAGTCTTGACAATGAATACCTTACTTGGGACCTGGTAGAATATCACTTGAAGGTATAAGTTATCCATTATTCTATCTTATTTGTTGGAAGGTAGCAATAGGTTTTATTTATCATGAGTCAAATGGGTTGTAAGTATTGAAAGTCATATGATATGTATTCAAGTGTGGTTAAGATCTGCCCGACCCAGCTCAGTTTGACCCACTCCTAAAACTGTGGTTTTGGTGTTCACGCATAAATTACATATTTGGCGCAATATCTAACCCATCTATTTTGCAATCTCTATCATGCTCATGGTACTAAGAGATGATGCCATAAACCTTTCTTTTCAGTTCTTGGTTTCTTAAAATGCTCTCTTATTCCATACGATTCAGGTATGTATATCACTTACTTTTTTATATAAAACCTATCAACAACTGCTGTTTCTGTGTACATATAACAGTCTAAGCATTGCTACTCTTGCCGAGTGAAATCGAATCTAAAAAGAGCATTTCAGCGTTCAATGATTTGTACATCAACTGTAACACGTTTTTCTCTAAAGTGGCGGCCACTAGAAAGGTAAGTCCCTCCTTCTGATTGGCAATGGGTTTCCGTGGTTCTGGGATGTATCTACCAGGTATGGGTGCGAAGGTGTAAAGTTTTTTAGAGGCTAATGTCACGAAATATGTCAAATCTGTATATCAAGACCCAACACTGGTGGTATATCTCAGTCTACAGAAAATGAATCTCTACCCAATGCAAGCTCTGCACCTGCAGAAGTTATCAA
The DNA here is from genome assembly GCA_021014915.2 of Artemisia tridentata subsp. tridentata. Taxonomy (NCBI): domain Eukaryota; kingdom Viridiplantae; phylum Streptophyta; class Magnoliopsida; order Asterales; family Asteraceae; genus Artemisia; species Artemisia tridentata. The sequence continues at coordinate 449,420,257 of CP139507.1, forward strand.
GTCTTTTATCACTCTTCGTGCTTATGGTGTATCTGAGTCTGTTACAGATGAGATGGAACATGATCAAGACATTGATGGGGATTTTTCTCCTCCAAGTGAAGATTATTACATGCACAAGACTTCTGAGGAGACAAGGGGTCTTGATAATGGTCTTGGTTTTGTGGAAATAAGGTTTGAAACCCAACCTGATATTCGTGAGAGCCTTGAAGATGAGGAGGATATGTCAGGGGACGAAGGAGATGAAATTGATGAAGATGAGGATGGAGATGATGAAGGCCGCAATGATCTGGAAGAAGATGAAGACCATCACTTGCCACATCCGGACACTGATAAAGATGATCACGAGATTGAAGATGAGTTTGACGAGGACATGATTGAGGAAGAAGATGAAGATGAAGAAGACGATGATGGTGAAGTTAATCCTGCAAGTCAAAAAGCCCCAAACAGACTGGCAAGACAAGCTTGAGTTGCTGCACTAAATCACGGTGTTCCAAAGGCTAATTAAAGGTCAGTTTTAATTGTTCATATTCATTACCATTGTCATCGGTATCACGTTTGTTTTCAGTTTGGTATAAATTTGTGTCTATTAATCAGTTTAGTAGGTGTATGACGGACGTACCGGATGATGATAATGGATAACGAAGACATTTATTAGATGTTCTAAATAGTTGCAACTGATGAAGGTACCATATCATGTTCTATTGCTGATCAATAAGTCATCGTTTTTATTTACTGAAATTATATAGTATAATACAACGTATGTATTTGAAATTGATGGAGGAGCTTGAGGTCAATTGATTCATTTGTTATAGCTTTAATATTTTTTATATTTTTTCTGTACGTGTCCACTTTTATTGGATTCAAGTCTTATGTCTAAGTTCATCATTCATTTCAGATTATAATAATAGTTCTTTATTAAGGATATCATTCCAACTGTAATGAAGCTTAAAAAGTTTTGGCGAGTTATAACTTTCAATAGGATAATGACTATACATGTCATTGTGTGTGACTTTTTTTAAGAACTAATATTTCATAAAAAGGAAATACTAATCAATGAAGAGATGCAACTCCTTTGAACCAATTGAAACGATCTTAAACCAAATGGTAATAAATCCTTCATCTACACTATTATTACCATAAGGAAAGAAGATCAAAAAGCAATGTTTCAACCATCCAAAACTTAGCCATCAATAAAAACTTCTGATCCATAAATCAACCATAAACACCTTGGTTTAAATGTACGGGTTATTATTAAACATGATCACTTTGTTTTTGCAGATTGTACAGAACCAATTGCTTGGGCCACAAGGATGCGGATTGCAATTGATGTAGCTCAAAGATTATCTTTCTTGCATAGTAAAGAAACGAGAATCATTTACCATGACTTGAAGGCTTCTAACATCTTGCTACATACGATATGCCAAGATTATTTTAAACTGATGTTGATTATGTGACACTAACGCTGCGTTCTAGAGAAAAAAAACGAATGAAAGTGAAAGAAAGAGGAAGTAAAGTAAGAGAGAGGAAGTAAAGTCACTTTCACCCTAAAAGTGGAGTGAAAGTTTTATAACTAAAAAATAGCCACTTTACTTCACTTTACCTCACTTTACTTTCAAAAAAAAACTGGAGAACACAAACTTTCTCACTTTCACTTTACTTCCTTCCTTTTACTCAACTCGAGAACAGAGTGTAACTGAAACAAAACTATCCTAATTATATATGGGTCTAAACTGATATCTTTAGATAATAATATATTTGTTTGTGATTATTCTTGATTGCATGATAATTTTTGAAGTTGTGCCCCTATATGTGATTGATTTGTAGGAACTTAACGCGAGGCTTTCTGATTTTGGGTTACCAAGAAAACGGTCCAGTAGGAGATAACACACATGTTTCAACAAGGGTTATGTCTTTACTGACTTAGACATGATTCTCAAATACGTGATATTTCATTTTTGCATTACATTTGAGTCTTAATGTATGTTATTAATGAGTCCATGGCGCCTAACTTATAATATATTCTATTATGTTGTCTAACTGAAGTTATAAATGTTGCAGTAACGGGTCAAATTCAGGCACTTCAATGAAATGTGTGCCGGTTGTCAAGGTTCTGGAATGAAGGTGTCAATCATACATCGTGGCTCTTCTATGATTTAGCAAATGCAACATTCATGTAAATAAGTTTGTAAACACGAAGGTTGTCAAGCTTTATATTTTCTCTGATATTCGATAAACGTATATTTTTTTTTTCGTTCTTAATCCATTCAATATATAATTTAGTATGTTTATATCTTTTTTTGTTAACTTACTTTTTTCAACAATAATCTGCCATATTGTTTATACTTAGAATTTAGGACTCATATATGATTACCACTATGGGTTTGTAGGTGAGCCACGCGAACAGTATCACTATGTTCTCGAAAGCAAGTCATTTCTTGAGAAGATGATTGTTCTTGAACACACCGTCCCTTTCTTTTTTACAATACGTGATGTAGAAAATGAGCTCCTTTCTTTGAATGCAATGGTATAATATTGTTAACCCTCTCTTTAATCCATGATGTTCCCATGATTGTTTTAAATACTTGATTTATTTTTTCCAGAAATTTATTGATCACATTGGATACCTGAAACGGACTTTTTTATAGTTATATGTTGAAACCTAAAACGGACCGGCCGGGTTGGCCTCAAATACCCTTTTGGGTATATTTAGTACGATTGGGGCTCGATGCTTGCAGAACCCGCAAACTAAAACTTATTACCACAACCCTCTAAAACTTATAGCTACAGCTGCAAGTTTTATAAAATTGCCTACAAATATGTTTCGCATTCACATGTTTTGATCTTTTTGTTTTCTTTTACGTTACATTTAACTCTAGGGAAAATGAAGGTGAGGAACCTAACAAGTGATGCTTCTCTAATCTGGTCAAACGAGTCATATTAGAATATTTTTGAACCGAAGATCATGTTTTTAGGAGAAGGAAAGCGATTGAGGTGAACTCATAAAACATCAAAACTATAAACGATTCTGGCGATTTAAGAAGAAGGTTTGTTAGGTAAAACAACTCTTATTATGGTATTTATTGTCGACCACATTTACTAATTATGTTAAACCATGTTAAACCATATTAGGTTGGCGGGAGGAAACTGTCTGTTTGGATTTTGGCCTGTTAAGATGACTATAGATTAGAATGATTCAAAGTTTGAAAAAGATGATATCTTCAAAATGATGCTTCTTAGTTTTGTAAAAGGTAAATATGTGATCATAAATTTGTTGGGTTATGGATTTTGTTATTGAACTTTTGTCGAGAAGTGGTTTTGATGTTAATGATTTTTGTTTTTCCTTTGATGTTTGTAGTATGTGATCATCGTAAAACAACTGATGATTTCTTTCTCAAGAGATTGTCAAACCACAGAAGATCAAGCCCTAATTACTTTAAACAATCGAGCCTCAATGGATGTTGCTATTATCGTAATTGTATTAAACATTGATGACATCCTGTATTTGTGATTTTTTTGGTTCATTAATAGTCCATGCATTTGATGAGAAGGCAAGGGCTTATTACAACTTGGAGCAGTTGTTGACCTCAAAAGAATCAAGTAAAGAACAAAATCAAAATCAAAATCAGGTAAATATCATTGTGGTTTTAAGCTTTACATGCAAGTATATGATCATGGACATTTAACATGTTTACCTATTTTATTTTTAAGAAAACATATTAACATCAAACGCAGCTGCAAATGATACGATAACATTAGCTTATAGAATGATTCATATGACCACATGAGTTCAGTGGTAGTATTGAGTTTGTGATATCAACAATAGGTTAAAGATTACAATCTTTATGAAAGAATTTAAAAGAACATATTTTCTGTTATGAGCTTGACGTACATTTTAATTGTTAATGGGGTTAATATTTTTATTTATAAGACATAATTTTTTTTACTTTTAAATATGAATTAATTTTTTTTTTTTATAATTAGTCTTATTCGAAGCCCGCCCAATGGGCGGCCATGACTTATAATTATTATTTTGATGGTGTTAGTTAACAGAAATTCATTTTTAAGGTCGGGGAGCTTAATTATTATTTTGATGAGCTTAATTATTATTTTGATGGTATTAGTTAACGGGAAATATTTTTTAAGGAAGGCGAGCTTGACATACATTTTAATTGTTAATGGGGTTAATATTTTTATTTAGAAGACATAATTTTTTTGACTTTTAAATATGAATTATTATTATTATTTTTATTTTATTTTTTATAATTAGTCTTATTCGAAGCCCGCCCGATGGGCGGCCATGACTTATAATTATTATTTTGATGGTGTTAGTTAACAGAAATTCATTTTTAAGGTCGGGGAGCTTAATTATTATTTTGATGAGCTTAATTATTATATATGGTTATAATTCCAGTTCAGATTATAAATATTATAAATTTAGTGTTTTTGTAAAAGGTAAATATGTGATCATAAATTTTTTGCGTTATGGATTTTGTTATTGAACTTTTGTCGAGAAGTGGTTTTGATGTTAATGATTTTTTTTTTCCTTTGATGTTTGTAGTATGTGATCATCGTAAAACAGCTGATGATTTCTTTCTCAAGAGATTGTCAAACCATAGACGATCAAACCCTAATTACTTTAAACAATCGAGCCTCAATGGATGTAGCTATTATCGTAATTGTATTAAACATTGATGACATCCTGTATTTGTGATTTTTTTGGTTCATTAATATTCCATGCATCTGATGAGAAAGCAAGGGCTTATTACAACTTGGAGCAGTTGTTGACCTAAAAAGAATCAAGTAAAGAACAAAATCAAAATCAAAATCAAAATCAAAATCAGGTAAATATCATTGTGGTTTTAAGCTTTACGTGCAAGTATATGATCATGGACATTTAACATGTTTACTTATTTTATTTTTAAGAAAACATCTTAACATCAAACGCGGCTGCAAATGATACGATAACATTAACTTATAGATTGATTCATATGACCACATGAGTTCAGTGGTAGTATTGTGTTTGTGATATCAACAATAGGTTAAAGATTACATTCTTTATGAAAGAATTTAAAACCCTTTTTTGGGATCAAGTGTCAAATTTTTGTTATGATATAAAGTCATCATGTTCTTATGTCTTTAGATCTGTATTCAGTTTAATTTGTTACAAGATTATTTGACCTATTTAAGCTATTTGATATAAACACAACACAAACTCACTCATGTATAAATAAATGGGACGAATTTGTTTCACTACGTGTTAACTTTTTCTTATTGTATTGTATTTCAGCGTGTTAATTGCCTCATGAGGAAAGTGGTACAGGAGATTGAAAGACGTATTTCTACTCGAGCCGAACATTTAAGAACTGTATGATTTATAACAGATTTTCCATTGACTCTTTCTATTTGATAATTTCATTTGTTTCTAAATGCAACAAAACAATCTTTTCAAAACTCATTAGGAGAAATACAGGTCAATGATTATCAAAGAGATATCGAAGCTCTTGCAAACAGAACCAGTGGATAGTCAACGGTAGTTTCTTTATCTGCTATTTATATGCTGCATAATTTTTCTATGTAGACATATATTTATATTATATCATTTTTGCGGTAGGTAATCAACCACTTTGCCCACATGAAGGTAAGATTCGTTAAATGTTTTAATACTTGCATGTGGTTTCAAAACCAGGTTCTTTAAGCTTCCCTCAATAGTCTTCATCTTAATTACATGTTTGCCTATTTACTTCTTCTTATAGTGTGTTCTCTATATCATAAGCATGATTGGAACTTCACTGTGAATCAAAGTTTCTAAAATTAACTTACAGGTAGAGTTAGATACATGTTTAGTGCGTGTGGTGATCCTCTCATTCAGTTTTTTTTTATTTGTATTCCGCATTATAGTTATATGTGTACTCAACACTGTGATTAACAATCTTTCTAATTTATTTATGTATCATCTATTTTGCAAATTACAAAGTGAACCAAGAATTTACAATGTTGTGCCTTCTGTTAGAAAAGCAAGTGTAGGACCAGTCGTAAAACAGGTCACGGGTCACTGGTCGTTTCAACTTCCAAAGGACTGCTTGGTCAATCGGTCAGGTCACTGGTCGTGCAAAACAGTTATGCTTGATAAATATTAAATTGATCACTGATCTGAAATCTTTAATCCTCAGGGAAATACATTTGTATATGTACTTAACGCACGAGCTTTAATTAGTTCCGTCATCAAGAATTCTCGTGGTGTATGCCATTCAATATGGAGGACATGCTTAATGAAAAGGTATTCTGTTCTTATGTTTTAGGTCAGTTAGGCCGCTTTTTAGGGTCATTTTTAGCTGGTGAATTGGGTCACCTTTGGCTTTAATATCATGTCTGTTAAAATCAGGTTATAATATTCCCTAATGAATTTCGTTTGGATCATTCTATGGTGAATGATTTAGACTTGACTATGTCATTTCTATTGAAGCCATTGTGTGGCACATTCCATATGGTTCAGTTGATAAGAACATGAAGACCATCATGATAATGGTTTGTTCGTTTTTTATTGAGGCTTTTATAGTAAAATATATTTACTTTATTATGATAATGGTTTCTGTCTATGCAGGGAAGTTTTATAGGCCCAAGACTTAACTGCTCGGGTTCCAGCTTACGTAATGAATCTACTGGTGATGGGATGTTAATTCTTTTTCTCTTTATGTGCTTTTGCAATTTTTACATTTTGGTTAGAAAAGATTTGACTAATTTACTTGGTTTCTATAGGTTTTCTTTGTGCAACTTATACTCACAATATCTTTGCATTAGCTTATTGACTTTATTAAGCCATAAACCGAAGTTGATAAGCTTATAAGCCAATAGAAGTGGCATTTTAAATTTTGAGTATACAAGTAGACCAATAAGTAAGCTAATCTAACACAGCCCACAAGTATGTGTGGTGATACGAAACTAATCTTTTAATGTTTCGATAAGTTGTTGATGAGCTTATGTTATAGGACTACATAACCTACTAAGCCCATAAGCCGAAAAAAATGATCTTACAAAAGCAAAAATGTAATAGTGTTGCATGATATGGGGTGATTGGGGATTGCTTATTTTAAACTCATTATTTGCTTATTTTGCCCTATCGCTATAAAATGTTTAATAGAAATAATGAGCATCATTACGTTTGGACATGAATCCTTATTTCTAGGCCCCAACACTTCACCTAGCAAGCTCTTCTGTAAGGGTCTGAATTTGTTTATACTGGAGCCTTATATTTATTCTTATGTAGCCATTCAGTGTTCTTGTGTAAAAAATCTATTGGAATAGCCAATAGAAATGCATTCACGCCGAAATTTTTTATGTTGTTTATTTATGGCTTTTATTTGTATATAGATACAGGTGGAAGCAATTCGAGGACTTCATCTTTTCTGCAAGGATACACCTGAACATATTCCTAAGATTGTTGACATTCTTGCTCAACTTCTCTTAGCTGGTAAATTAGTTTTCTATGCTTTGCTTTAGAGTGTTTACCCATCCCCGCCCCCACGGGATTGGGTATGTTGTAGTTGTTGCTTTAGAGTCTTTGTAACATATATAGATATTAATATTTGAAGTACTTTGATATGTCAAAAATAAGCGTGGAACGCAATGCAATGCATAAAGCTTTTCTCTCTTTGTTGAGGCAGGATGTCAAAGGTAATTTAGTTATCATCATTAGCATTATAGTTTGTGTGTTACTGTGATAAGGTTGTGCTATTAAGGCACGTTAGTTTTATATATTTGTAGTCTCAAAGTTATAGAACGATGTGTTAAGAGGATAGATATCAACCTTTATGCAATTGTCTCAAAAGTGAATAAAATAAGCATATTGAAAATTGTTATTTGTCAAATTTTTTAATAATTAAAAACAGTCAACTAATACCTTACAATGAACTTTAAAAGTCATGCCCGGCCATCGGGCGGGCTTATAAGTCATGCCCACCCATCGAGCGGGCTTTGAAGTCTAGTATATATATATATATATATATATATATATATATATATATATATATATATATATATATATATATATATATATATATATTTTTACTAGCCGTTAAAAAAAAACCGGTCAACCCAAGCGTCAAACTAGCAGTTAAAAAAAAAAAACGGTTTTAATCGGTTAAAAAAACCGGTCAACCCCAATGTCAAACTAGCCGTTGGTCAAATAACCAGTTTTAACCGGTTTTTTTCCCTTTTTTTTAAAAAAAATTGAGGACCGTTTCATATAGCCGTTTTTTTTGGTTTTTTTTGTGTTTTTTTGTGTTTTTTTTTGATGATTTTAGGCTATGTAATGGTAGTATAAATACATGTAATGGGTTGTGGTTGAAAACACATAAAAAACACTCTCATATATATCTCTCTAATCTCTCAAAATCTCTCAAAAACGCTCTCATATAATGGAAAACGCACAATCACAACAAGCTTCCACTACTCTCTCCGTTTCTACTAGCAATGCACGAAAAGTTTACACAAATGAAGATGTTGTGGAAATTAAACCAACTAACCGAAAAGGTGATGTTTGGTCTAATTACGATTTGTGTATTATGATTGATAATTTGGAAAAGGCGCGTTGCAAGAAATGTGGGAAATTTTATAACCCCTCGTCTAACACTACACTTAGGGTTCATAAGAACGGTTGTAATGCGGTCCAAGCTTCGTCCGAAGGTACTATTGGTGCGGATGGTCAAGTTTTTATATATGATAATGATGCGCTTCGACTTGATTTTACGAAGTTTGTCATTCAACAAGCACTTCCATTCAACCATTTCGACAACGTCAAGCTTACGGAGATCATCAAAAGGAGGCTACAACCGCGTTATCAACATGTAAGTCGTACTACTCTTAGAAGTGATGCTTTTAAATTATGGGAAACGGCTAAAAAAGATATTATTGATGGTTTTCGTGAATATAAATATGGTGTTTCTATAACTACGGATACTTGGACCGCACCACATGGTACGGCAAATTCTTATCTCGCCGTTACAGCTCATTGGTTTAATCCCGAATCTTGGTTATTAATGAAACGGACAATTGCTTTTAAACTATTTGGTTATCCTTATACGGGATCTAGTTTAAGAAAAATTTTACATGACACTTTAATTGAATATAATTTAGATGACAAAGTTTTTACGATTTCACTAGATAATGCATCCAATAATACTAGAGCTATGGAATTGTTAAAATTACGTATAAAACCCGTTTTAGATGGTGCTTTTTTCATTCTCGTTGTGTTGCTCATGTTATAAATTTATCCGTGCAAGCGGCATTAAAAATATGTGATAGTTTAAAAATGAAATTTAGGGGTTTATTAACAACTATATATAGTGCGAGTAACGAACGACAAATGAACTATCACCGTTTTCGTAAATAATGTGGTGAAACACCCATAGGACCTTGCTTTGATAATAATACTAGGTGGAATTCTACTTGCATGATGTTTGAAAATATATTACGACAACGTCAAACTTTAACCGCTTTTAATGATATACTTGTTAGTAGAAATAAGTCCGTTTCGATAGACGACCAAGATTGGGATCGACTAAATGATTTAACTATTTTTTTACAAGTTTTTAAAGAGGCAACAACTATATTATCGGGTGTTTATTACCCAACTAGCCCAATAGTTTTAAACCAAATTTATGCTATGACGGAAAAATTAGAAGAATTAAAAAACTCACCTAGCGGTATGTTTAGAAAAATGGTTAAAGTTATAAAAAATAAATTTATAAAATATTTTGGTAGTTTACCTTTGGTTTTTACTTGTTCCACCGCACTTAATCCATGTTTAAATGTTGGAGGCGTAGAACTTTTAATAAAAAGAATAATGGAAAATTTAGACTTAACCTTTGGATTAAACGAAGACGACCAAGACTATATAAGAACCCAAAATTTGAAATTTAACGATAATTTTAAAAGATTATTTAGAATTTATGCAACAAAATATGGTCAACAACAAAACCCAATTGTTGAGCAAATGCGGGCCGGATCGTCTCGAATGGCAAGAGACATTAATATAAACCTTTATAATAGTTTATGTGAAGACGCTACGAAGCGTCAACGAACATCGGCCCCAATAAGCAAATTGGGACAATATATGGCTACAAACTTTTTAATAACTTTAAGTCCCCAAGAGTTTGCAAACTTTGACATTTTGGCTTGGTGGAAAGAAAGGGAAATCCAATTTCCAATTTTATCCGCTATGGCTCGTGACTTATTAGCGGTCCAAGCATCATCGGTAGCTTCCGAATCGGCCTTTTCTACTAGCGGTAGAATTATATTGGAAAGAAGGTCAAGACTAACCCCCGAATCCGTGGAAGTATGTGTATGTTTGAAAGATTATTTGGATGGAGTAGATAGGATACAACATGAATCATCGTTGGAAGGTCCGATATTACAAGACGTTGTAGAAACTGTCGAAAGAGAAGAAGTTGAATTAGGGATATCACCTCCGACTACCGAATTAGATGAAGGTGAGTTTGAAGAATTTGATGTTGAAGACGTAGATATAGAAGAGTTTTTGGAAGATTTAATGACTTGAGTATAACGGGTGATGGCAATGCCGAAGCTCGATATACTTGAGTACACTAATATGTTTTCGGGTGATGGCCATGCCAAAGCTCGAAATGTATTAGTATTTATATATTTTTAGTTGTATAATTGTATTGTTTAAATAAAAGTTATGATTGTATTTTTTTAGTTGTATAATTGTATTGTTTAAATAAAAGTTATGATTGTATTTTTAGTTGTATAATTGTATTGTTTAATTAAATGTTTGATAATTAACAAGTTTATTAAATAAATGTTCGAACATGTATGTAAAATTCCGAAAAAAAAACGAACCGGTAAATAACCGATAAAAAAACCGAATCCGAACATTTATAACCGAAAAAAACCGAACCGGTAAAAAACCGATAAAAAAACCGATTCCGAAAATTTATAACCGAAAAAAACCGATTCCGAACATTTATAACAAAAAAAACTGATTTCGGAAAAACCGAAAAAACCGAAACCGGTTTTTAGGCAAACCGGTTTTTTTATAACCGGTTTTCCCAAAACCGAAAACCGGTTTTAACCGATTTATTTGCACCTCTACTTGATGCAGTACCCTATAGGGGTTTTCTTTAGTACCTATGACACCGTCAAACTGTGGTGCCAGGACCGGCCCAAAGGGAGTGCAACACATGCAAGTGCACATGGCCTCCTAAAATGAAAGGGCCCCAAAATTCTTGTAAGCCCACTTATCTTATATTGACCCAAAAAATATAGACACCAAAAGTCTCTTTATCCTCGTGAGTCGTGACTTGAATTTTGTTTTCAACAAGGTGAATAGCCCGCCGCGTTGCGGGGGGACTTTTTGGCGTTTATTTTGATTTAGTCTCAAGTTAATTAGAAAGTAAAGAAAAGACAGAAAGAGACCATAGTTTTATATATTTGGAAATCCACATCTATCATAAACAAATGGAGGTGAAGAATTCCTTTGATAACTATGACTCTCGTACATGTTCAGAGAATACAAATCCAACACAGTACTCAAGTTTGGCGCCGTATACTTGTCATAGATATATTACACATTACAAAACACTATACGTTGGTCATTAACTGGGGAGGGGGGAGCGATTTTGCTAACGAAATAGAAACAACGGAAGCTTAAATCCAGCCATCAATTGTAGACATCCTGCGCAGCTCTTCAAGAATAAGATAGCTTCCAGCCATCGATTCGAGTTTGCTACAAAGCATAAATCATGAAGCTGAAAAAAAAAATAGAAAAAACAGACAAAAAAAAAAAAAAAAAAAAGACAGATATATTACGGTATTCCACATACATTGTTTCAGTGTACGATAGTCCCGGTCTGATCGTCATCTCAGGTGAACCGCTTTCACTTATATTCATCATCCTCTTTGTAGGTTTTAAGTTAGCCTACCATGGTACCTATCCTGTTTGTTAGGAACACGTTTTTTATTCATATTTCAAGTCTCGGCCATTTGTGATAAATGTTGCTAAGCTTTAAGGGCTATATTTGTTTGTAATTAATGGACCGGCCTATTAGTAGCCCATGGGCCGGCTTATAGTGATTAAAATGTAATTAGTTTCTAGAAGAGTCACCCCATGTGCTTTACCCTAGATTGTTGCCTATAAATAGAAGGCATGGGGTGCCTCATTTCATGTTGGTTTTTCATGTAAGTGGCGAAAGCTCTGCTCGTTTGTAATTCGATTAAGTGAAAACCTTCCATTCTTCTTATTCTCTTCTTATTCTCTTCTCTAGTTAGCGTATTACTTTATTTCTCTTTATACGTAGCATAATCTAGATAGTAGTACGTGTTTTATTAGTCATAATCGTGTGTGTGTTTGAGATAATCGTGACCGACAAGTGGTATCATACGCCAAAGGTAGTTAAGTTTAGTGTTTTAAGAGTAGATTTAATCATTATTTCATTTGGTTTAATTGGTTTACGTAAGTTTTTGTAGTTCGTTGCGTTAAAAGTGTGAAAAACGCGAGTTTTGCAAATCGTTGCTTATTCCTTTTCATCTAATCTTCGTGTTTTAAGGATAACGTTGTAAACTTTGGTGCAAATTTGTTGTGTTAATCGCTAATATTCATTAGTTTTACGTTTTTCATCATCCTACAACGTTTTGGGTTGAAATTCGAAGGAAAGGGTTTCTCGCAATTGGTCTGAAAAAATTCAAGGGTTTCTCGCATTTGGTAAAAAGGGTTTCTCGGAATTGCTAGTTTAAGGGTTTCTCGCAATTGGACTGAACAAGGGTTTCTCGCAATTCATCAGCTTCTTCGGATTTGGTACTCGGTGTTTCCTTCCTTGTATAAGTTTGTGAAACTACCTCGACTTGGAATTATTCTCATCTTTTGTATAAAAGTTTGAGAACGTGATCGAAATTGTAATTTTGAAAATCTTTCGAAATTGCTTGATCTTTCGCAATTCAGAGTTATCTCTCGCAATTGCTAAGTTCTCTCGCAATTGAAATTGTTTCTCGCAATTACAATTCTCTTTCGCATTTGGTGAATCTCTCGGAATTACTCAAATCTTTCGCAATTGGACAACCTCTTTCGCAATTCAGAATCTCTCGCAATTCAAACAGTGTTTCTCGCAATTGGACTAAGAACATTAAGTAAACTTAAAAAATCAAACATCATAACTCTTAAAACACATCTTAATTATCTAAAAGATCCAACAAAATGTCTCAACCACCTCACTTCAATTACTACTACCAGCTACAGCAACATCCACAACAACAGCAATTTCATCCTCAGTATCAACAACAACAAGCATTCGTGCAACAGCATCAATTTCTCTCTCCACCACAAGTGTCCCCACAACAAATCATGCAACAGAATCAACAACTGCAGAATTATTCATCCTACTCCAGAGAACCTCATTGGTTTAACAAGATGTGTGAGGCAATTAGTAGTCAGCAATCACGTCATGAAGCTGGAAGTCAAGAAACTCCACCAATGCTAACTCCGGGTAACTACGTGCAATGGGCTAGTAGATTCCTCAGATTCGTTGAACTCAAAAAACCTCATGGTCAATACCTCAAGAAAGTCATTGAAGAAGGACCCTATCCTATTCCAGCTACTGTTGTTCCAGCAACTTCAGAGAGAGAAGAAACAACCACTCCCACTCCGGTTGCCAACTACACAACTGAGCAAACATTACAACAAGAAGCAAACCAATTGGCAATGTCTTTCATACTTCAAGGGATTCCCAATCCTATCTATCGAAGTATTGATGCTCAAAAGACAGCCAAAGATATGTGGGAACATGTTCATCTTCTCATGGAAGGAACAGAGTTAAACCAGGAAGATCTTGAGTCTAAATTATATATGGAGTACACCCACTTCATCATGGAACCAGGGGAAACCATTGAATCTTACTACCACCGTTTCACCAACATTATCAATGACCTTGATCGTCATGATATAAAGTTACCAAAGATTGCTGTCAACTCCAAATTCCTTGGATGTCTTGGTCCTGAATGGCAGAAGTATGCAACTTTTGTAAGGCATACAAAGAAAATTGGTGATGTCAAATATGGACTCATGTATGATTACCTCAGACAACATCAATCCAAAGTGGATAAAGAAATTGCAGCACGAGGAGGTTTCACACCAGCACCAATACCAAACTCACTTGCTCTCGTTGCTCAAACTAACTTCTCTTTACCACACCAGGAATTTGGCCAATCATCTTTTCAATCAAGCCTTCCACCCCAACCTCATAACCAAATCATTTCCTATGAAGCACCACAACAATACTCTGATAACCATTTGGTTCCATACAACAACACCGATTCAATGATGTACTCAAATGCAGACTATGATGAAGAAGAGGATGCTTTCAACTCTCTTAATGAAGCATTTGGATTGATTGCTAAAGCTTTTGGCAGATTCACCAAATCCAACAACCGTCTTCGTTCATCATCAAATACCAGAAATCAGGCTGTTGTTAATGATGACAGAGTAGAAATTCAAAACAGATCTTCAGGCAGATATGGTTTGGGAAATCGTGGATATGGTACTCAACGGGTTCAGTCAGGAGGAAATAGGTTCAATACTGCAGGGACAAACAGAAACAATATGGGGAATGTTTAGAGAGGAAATCCGACTGTTGGGAATGTTCAGAAAGGCATTGCAAATACGTCTATCACATGCTACAACTGTGGGGGGAACGGTCACATGGAAAATGCTTGTCCGAAGCCACGAACAATGGGCAGTGCTTATCACAAAGAGGCTCTTCTGATGGCACTCAAAGATGAAAAAGCTGCCGGAATGTTGACTCAGAATGATCAAAGTTTTATGGCTAATGTGGAATCAGATGATGAAATGGAAGATCTTGAGGCAAACGCTGCAGTCATGCTTATGGCTAATATGCAAGAAATGAACATGTCCGAGTCAGGCCCGGTCTATGATACCGATGGTCTTTCTCAGGTACCTGATCCTACATGTCTCATCCATGAAATTGCTTCACCATCTGCATCTTCATCTACAAATGAAACTTTTGATCAACATGATTCATTCTCATCACCATCCGATGATCAAATCAACATGGTTGTATCATTTGATGATGATAAAACCGTTGTTTCATTTGATGATCCCATTGATGATGACCATTGTGATCATCTTGAACAAACAGATCCTTTGAATGATCAAGATTCGGAGTTACAGGCCTTGTTATTGACCACCCAGTCACAAATAGAAAAATTCAATGACATCAATCAGAAGCTCAAAGAGAATATTGCATTGTTAACGAAGGATAATGAGTACTACAAACTACAACTTTCGGGATATCTAAAACAAGATAAACGTGAAAAAGGTTTTGAAATAGCTTTCCAACAAGAATACATACAAGTTCAAAATTTAGAAAGTCAAGTTTGTGAGCTAACCTTTGCCAAAGCTGAGCTTCTCGCACAAAAAGAAAAGAATCAATTTGAATCCAAAAAACAAATTGATGCTTTAACTTCTGAGTTGTTAAAAACTCAATCTGAGCTTTCAACATCTCAGCAGGATCTTCTTGAAGAAAAGCAAGCCACTAGGAAACGTGTTGACTCATATCTTGAGGAAATTCTGGATTTGGAAACCAAACTCAAAGACTTCTAAAATGTTGTGTATAAAACGGGTAATTCTGTAACATAAATTCAAAAAAATGTTGTGAAACCGAGTCCTAAAGGAGTAAGTTTTGCACTTGGAAGTGACACACCCCGTAATTTACACATAGCACTCAAAGACAATCCTAAGTTATACAATGCAACATTTCTGTTAGATGATACCTTTCAACGTGTTGTTATGTATTCTGTTGATGAAGAAACTGATTTTCTTAAAAACAAGATTGAGGGTCGATCAAATTCACAAACAAAGTTTTCAAAAATACATTATGATTATAATGCACGCCCTCATTTGAGCAAATCATTTGTCCCTCCTAAGGACCATCCAGAACAAACGTTAACATACACAAACATAAATGCTCCTTCGTCTACAACTCCTGTCCCCATGACTGCTGTACAATTCAAAGATTGTTTGACAGAGGATCTTGTTGATCCATAAATGCCTAAAGAATGTCGGGTTCTTCGATATTTTTAGACATTTATGGACGACATTTCTCGTTTGGAGAATGAAATTGAGTTTAGTTCTCAAATTCCTGTCTCGTCTTTTCTTTCTCCTGTTCAAAAGGAAAAGAAAGAGATTCTTCAAAAGAAAATTCTTCCTCATGTCAGAAATCTGAAGAAGTGCGCAACAAAATGGGAAGATGAGTTATACACGGAACTTGCATCTATGAAAACCATTTTCAAAGCTAAAGATGACAAGGTTCAACGTCAAAAACTTCAAAAGAAATTTTTAGAAAAAGAAAATGATCGACTCTTGGAAAAAGTTTTGTGTTATGACGTGGTCTCTGTGATTATGAATTCGCTCTATGAATCTGGTAATGCTTTACTTGTGAATGATCATGCTGTGGATATTAAGATGTTGCGTATGGAGATTGATAATCTGGTACATGAGAATGAGAATCTTCGACAGATCAACAATGATGTGGAAAACAAAGTTTTTAGTCTTCAAAAAAGGCTTGACTGGTGTCAAAAACAAAGTGCTGAATTTGAACTAAAATTTCAAAACCTCATGGGATCTTTATCATTTCAAAACAGTCATGTTCCTGAACCTAATAAGGAAACAAAGGCTTTCTTAAGACTTAAACTGTTTCAAAATGAAAAGGAACTGGATGAAATTCTTCAGAACAGAAATGACACAGTCCGCCTCAACAGAAAATTAGATTCACAAAATCAAGAATTCCAACACATCATTATTGATCTGAAGAAGAAAATCAGAGTTTTAGACAAAGGCAAAGCAAACATTCTTAAGATTGCCCCAGGGATGTATGTAGACAGAGGACATACCCAAGCATCCAACTCAACCACTAATTCAGCTACTTGTACTTCCACAGGACTAGAAACCATATCTAAGGTCAACCATTCCAAGACTCACAAGAAACAGAGGAAGAATAGAGTCAAGAAACCTAGGAAGGATTTATCTAAGTCTGAAGAAGTTCCAGCTAGTAGTTTGAATAAGACGAATGTAACATCAGGAATAGAATTGCACTTATCTGAGTCTAGTTCTAAGATTGATGTAACAGATGCTATATCTTTAAATATTAATGAAGATGTTTTGGTTGATGCTACTTGTGTTTTTTGTCGTCATAGTATACTATCTGGTGATCATAAAAAATGCGTTGCTAAAACTTTGCTGACTAAGAGAAAGAAACGAACTAGTGGCGCTTCCTCTAGGCTTAAAATCATTGCAAAGTCCATTTTAGGAAAGCCCCCACTAGATGTTTCTGAGAAGACAATGGAAAAGCCCAAATCCAAGACAACTACTTCACCTAGTGCATACATTAGGAAAAAGGCAGAGACTAGTTGGACCTGGCAACGTTGGTTACTGATGAAGCGAAAAGTGTACCGCTTTTAAGGGGTCATTTAAGCCCTAAATCGTATTTATTTGATCAAATATTGCCCTAAATCGTTCCTTTTGTCATTTTAGGTACTTTTGAGAAGAAATCTGGAAAAGGAAGCATTTTGGACGTTTTTGGAGCATAAAAGTGAAGAAAACGACAAAGTCTCAAAATCGGCTGAAAAGTACCTTTGACGGCGTCAGAAATTTCCCCAGACGGCGTCATGTCTTGGCAAAAGTGGTGGATATGAAATTTACTCATGATAAGCCAGAGAATTTTGCATGAAAAATCTGACGGCGTCACCCTTTGAAGTGATCAAGGTCGTCACGGCTTAATTTAAAGAGGGACGGCGTCAAGCTTATTTCTGACGGCGTCAAGCCTTGATAAGCCAGAACGGATTTTGGAGGTCTAAAGAGGGACGGCGTCAGGAAGGCCATCCGGGAACCCTAAAAGCGGCAAGGTGACGGCGTCAGAATCTACAACGTGACGCCGTCAGCCCTTAATCTCTATATATAGTTTTGCAATTTTTTGTCATTAGTGTGGAACTTTGTGTGTAATCTTTTGGGAGGAAACCCTAAGACGATTTTAGCAGCTTTTTCAAGGCTTTTTGCCTTGAGATCTTCCATGTTACATTGAAGATAAGTTATCAATTAATCATTCAATATGTCTATGTGTTGTTTGATTCTATCTTGTTCTTGTCTTTTGTTTAACATGCTAGGCTAGGTTTTCTTTGTGTTTGTTTAGATCTAATGAAACCTAGCTATTGATTATTGGTTATTAGTGTGTTATTAGTTGTATGGGATGATTGTTCATCTATGTTAGGCTTAAGAAAACTGGCTAACTTCCTATTCGGTAACTTGCTTGAACGTCTTAAGAAACATGAACCAATGTGTACTAAAGGTTTTTATGGTTGTATTTAATGCATGAGCGAATTCTAGTGATCCCATGTTAGGAGCTTCTTAGCCGGCTCGACATAGGAGTGAAGTAGGAGTTCATAGAGTTGGGGAAGTACGTACACAACCCCACGATTGGTATTAAGGAATACACCCGTCATTCACGCAACTAATACACACTAATCAATCGGTAAAAGATAGTTAGGGAGTAAGGAAATCTAAGTAAACACATTTCTCTCCACATAAGTTTCACCACATTTTCATTTTCTGTTATTTTATTTTATTTGCATTCGTAGTAACTTGGGTTAGTTGACTAGCAACTAATTCCGCCCACTCTTTCAAACCCGAGATTTTACTTGCTTTCATAAAATTATAAAAACATAAAAAGAATCTTCTCTCACCCTTAGACCTATTAGAGTAGTTTTTCATACCTAACGAACACTATTCCCTGTGGAGAACGATCAATCCCCCGTACTTACCACTACACTATACTACATCGGTCAGGTACACTGCCTGGTGGGGTTGTAAGCCTCTTGAGATCCCTCGAGAGGTAAAACCTGTTGTAAGGTTGCAAAACCACGCATCAAGTTTTTGGCGCCGCTGCCGGGGAATAGTTATTGTTTAGGTTGAATTTTTATTTTATTAGGTCTACTCACTAGATTCATTTCTAGTGAGATTTTTATTTTTCTTTTTATTTGATTTCTTTAGTCTATCTTTTTCTTTGTGCCCTTTGTTTGTAAAACCATTTTCATTTGTCACCATGGCGGATGAAATTCCATTTAGATCATTAACAATAGAGGAACAATTACTTTACACGGATAGATTTGCTTCCTGTTGTTCCAATGAATTTTTAAGTGATCTTAGATATATACAAGAGGAGATGGGTATAAAGTTTGATAGGTTTGATGAATTATGTGCATGTGTGCCTTCTATTAAACAATCATTGTTAGGATCAACTCCTTTTAATAAGACCCTTTGGAAAAATTTTGAGGAAAGCCTCCTAACCGTGAACCATAAGTTTAATGAATTAATGGGTTCGTATACATCACAACTTGAGGAAACAATTGAGGAGGATTTAGCCGAACATGAGCATATTGAGCAAAAAGACCTAGGTTTTATGATCAATGACTTTGAATCTCAAGGAACACATGATGAATCCTTTAGGCAAACTGAACATAGTAATCATATTATCGGGGAAGATTCTTGTGAATCGGACTTAGAACTTGAAATGGCTAGAGAAGGATTTGAGATACTTAGGAACATGTTTGGGTTAGATTCTACTAAAACACATGATGTGGATATAATTGATATAGAGACAAGGAAGGATGAGGTAAATAACACAAACCTACAAAGTACCCCACAAGTCCTACCATCATTCGAGGCATACACACCGCCCGTGACTTACCCGGAAGAAGTAGAAGGGACTATAGGAACCCCGATTGAAGTAGAACCTTTGGAAGAAACAAAACTAGAAGAAATAGGTTTGAATACTTGTAGTCATAACCTTTCTTTTAGTTCTATGGATGTTCCTAGTTTTGATGAACCGGAGCCTAAACCAAAACCGTTACCTAATCTTCCATCCTTAGATGTGAACATAGGAATTGAATTAGGTCCCGATCCACCCATCAAACCATGTAGTCCGGGTAATGTTAAGATTAAGGTAGTAGACTCTAGGCCTTGTAGAGAGGAAGCTAACATAGGAGTGAACCATGACCTTACATACTTACATCACCCATTTATGATTGATCACAAGAAACATTATGGGTTTAAACCGGGTTTATTAGGTCAAAGTGGATTCTTAACTTGGAGTCTCTCGAAGTTGATAGAAGATGATCCCTTTCTAGGAGAAAATCTTAATCCGCCCACTAACCCAATTGAATTAGGTAAGGTTATGATGATAGGATCCCGCACCTTTGAGCATATAATTCACCCGTCACTCTTTCCTCACGTGGCATATTTCCACCCTAAGGGTGTGTATCGCTACTTTCACCCACACTTAATCCTAAGTGTAGAGAAAACCTCCCCTATTTCCGTTAAATAAGGGTAGAGTCAGGCTCGTGACTCGAACAAAAACAAGCGCTTCTTGGGAGGCAACCCAAGCTTTATTTGCTTTGTGTGTTTATTTATTTGTTTGTTTGATTTTATTTGCTTCCGTATTGATGCGTGGTTTTGCAACCTTACAACAGGTTTTACCTCTCGAGGGATCTCAAGAGGCTTACAACCCCACCAGGCAGTGTACCTGACCGATGTAGTATAGTGTAGTGGTAAGTACGGGGGATTGATCGTTCTCCACAGGGAATAGTGTTCGTTAGGTATGAAAAACTATTCTAATAGGTCTAAGGGTGAGGGAAGATTCTTTTTTGTATTTTTTATATTTTTATGAAAGCAAGTAAAATCTCGGGTTTGAAAGAGTGGGCGGAATTAGTTGCTAGTCAACTAACCCAAGTTACTACGAATGCAAATAAAATAAAATAACAGAAAATGAAAATGTGGTAAAACTTATGTGGAGAGAAATGTGTTTACTTAGATTTCCTTACTCCCTAACTATCTTTTACCGGTTGATTAGTGTGTATTAATTGCGTGGATGACGGGTGTATTCCTTAATACCAATCGTGGGGTGGCGTACGTACTTCCCCAACTCTATGAACTCCTACTTCACTCCTATGTCGAGCCGGCTAGGAAGCTCCTAACATGGGATCACTAGAATTCGCTCATGCATTAAATACAACCATAAAAAACTTTAGTACGCATTGGTTCATGTTTCTTAAGACGTTCAACTAAGTTACCGTATAGGAAGTTAGCCAGTTTTCTTAAGCCTAACATAGATGAACAATCATCCAATACAACTAATAACACACTAATAACCAATAATCAATAGCTAGGTTTCATTAGATCTAAGCAAACACAAAGAAAACCTCGCCTAGCATGTTAAACAAAAGACAAGAACAAGATAGAATCAAACAACACATAGACATATTGAATGATTAATTGATAACTTATCTTCAATGTAACATGGAAGATCTCAAGGCAAAAAGCCTTGAAAAAGCTGCTAAAATCGTCTTAGGGTTTTTCACACACAAAGTTCCACACTAATGACAAAAAATTGCAAAACTATATATAGAGATTAAGGGCTGACGGCGTCACATTGTAGATTCTGACGCCGTCACCTCGCCGCTTTTAGGGTTCCCGGATGGCCTTCCTGACGCCGTCCCTCTTTAGACCTCCAAAATCCGTTCTGGCTTATCAAGGCTTGACGCCGTCAGATTATGGCTTGACGGCGTCCCTCTTTAAATTAAGCCGTGACGACCTTGATCACTTCAAAGGGTGACGCCGTCAGATTTTTCATGCAAAATTCTCTGGCTTATCATGAGTAATTTTCATATCCACCATTTTCTTGCCAAGCCATGACGCCGTCCAGGGCAATCCCTGACGCCGTCAAAGGTATTTTTCTGCCGATTTTGAGACTTTGTCGATTTCTTCACTTTTATGCTCCAAAAACGTCCAAAATGCTTCCTTTTCCAGATTTCTTCTCCAAAGTACCTAAAATGACAAAAGGAACGATTTAGGGCAATATTTGATCAAATAAATACGATTTAGGGCTTAAATGACCCCTTAAAAGTGGTACACTTTTTGTTTCATCAAATACCCTTACACTTGAGATTTGCTTGTCCTCAAGCAAATGCGCTTTTATTCTAATCAAAATACAAGTTAGGGGTCATTTAACGCTAATATAAAAGTAATTACAACAAATAGTCGTTCCACTTTAATCATAATAAGCACGGAGATTAGAAACTAGCACCTCACAAGTAGTGTTTAGATACTCACATCTCTCAAGTGTCATCAAAATAAATCTCATAAATGAAAACGGATAATATCTCTCACTACCTGTCATAGCAAATAGATTACCATAGGCTTTGGAAAGGATCAAAAACCTTATCCACTAGGCGTAAGCACCTAAGATAAACTATCAAAGAGGGCTTTTACATGGGTTATAACGTTAGGTGTAGGGAAAAGGAAAACACGGTTTTGTTGGATAAATGATATTTTACTGGTGGCGAGTTAAAGATCTTGATCAATTACATGTACTATACAATGTTGCTAAGCCAAGACTCGACTCAATCTTAAGCTAAAAATAAAATAACAAAAACATAAAATAAACATAAAATGAAACGGGATGGTAGTCCGTATGTTTTTTTCTACTTTTCTTTTTCTCCTTTTTTTGTATTTTTCTTGATTGTTTCGATTTTTTTTTTTTTTTCATACACTCTTGCCCTACCATCCAAAATAATACATCATAGGGGCGTTGCATTCCCCTTACACTTGAACTTTTACATAACTTTACAAACAACTATTCTAATGACTCGAATTAAGATAATCAAAAAACTTGGATTACTTTTAAAATATTTAACACATATGGGGGTAATAAACGATGTTCTTCCCCATTACTCCATTACACTAGTACTTTACCCATGAGTCCCAATCGTCCCAAAACAATATGTACAAGGATATGACTCGACTTAGCAACCATGTAATCAATTAGATAATTAACTTGGGGTTTAAACAAATGTTGTCACAATAATGCACAAAAAATGAGTGCATACAAGGTAGGCTAAGGCGATTTGGGTGTACATTTAAGTGGGGTGTAACAAATTCTTCCTTTAAGTAAAATGCTTAAAGGTCGAAACGAAAAGATAGGCTCTGAGGGGTGTACTAGGGGTATCGTGTACTAAAAATGAGTATAACGCAAAGGGTGTGGGAGAATTACTTGACCAATGTAGCCAAAGTAATTATAACAAAAGCACAGGTGTAAAACAATGGGTTAATCCTAATGCCTCTTATCATGTAGTAAATCTAACTACACGAATGTAGTCTCACTTGTGGCCTCGGAATGGTCCTAACGCAAGTTCTAGAATCTAAGTGCTACCGGTACACACATCATAGCATAAATGCTTTTCCTACCAATTCTAGGGGCGAACCTCACATATTTGGGGGTGGAAAATTTTTTTAGTGGTACGGTTTTTGTGCTAGTCATATAACTCCTATCCGTGAGACGCTTATTAGAACTAAAGTTTCACTCCTAAATGTTGTAAAAAAATTTAAATTTGGCACTAAAATTGCCCTAACAGGTATTTATCTCAGTTTTATTACACATCTACTATTAAACAAACAAAAATCAAGCGTAATAGCATTCTCTAATCGTACTTTTACCCCCCTTACACTTAAGATGAACATTGTCCCCAATGTTCAAATAACAAAATGTAAAAGTATAAAGTAAAAGAATGAAATCAAATACTCCCCTGATTCGCTCGGTGGATAATGTGGTAACACGGTTAGATCTTCTTCCAAAGTAATGTTGAAGCTCCATGACTAATGCATCGCCATAAGCTTGATCCAGCAAACATTTCCTTGTCCAAAATAACCTGTTAAACCTGAGAAAACAAACACGAAAACCTGCATAACATCGGCGGGATAAACTCTATATATAAGGATATAATGCTTGTGGAATGATAATTTTGCAGATTCCTGGAGATTATAAGTTAGAGATTTAATAAAAACTTTTTATGAAAACAAAACTTTCAAAAATTTTCAGAAAATTAAACCTGACGTCGTCAGATTGTAAATCATGACGCCGTCAGAAATGATCTGACAGAATTCTCATGTTAAGTTTCCGGAAAAATTTTGGAAAAAACCTATACCTTACTCCCTGGAAATCCTGCAAAACATCATTATGACGCGATACAAGCATTTGACTCAAACAAATACTAATATGTATGTTAATTTATTATTATTACGATTCATGTTCATTTGTTCTAATAAACCGGTTTGGATTTCCCTTACACTTAACTTTTGCAAAATACCTTTATATGTAGTTAAGACAAAGTTAAAAACAAGATAAAGCATTTTCACAAATTAGTTTTGAACATGAATCAATAAAAATAAAAATTAAACACACATACGGAAACAAATAAAATCAAACAAACAAACAAATAAACACACAAAGCAAATAAAACTTGGGTTGCCTCCCAAGAAGCGCTTTTCTTTATTAACGAGTCTTGTAGCTAGACTCAAAGTCACGGGTTCTACGTTTTTCCGTTTTGCTTCTCAATTGCCCCTCTAATCATCCTAACAACCTCCATATCAATTTTGTATTTAGGTCCAAGGTTCAAGCAATCTTTATAATAAAGGCTTCTCTTATTCCAAACATAGTCCATGCCTTTTTCTTTATCCTCATCATTGATGTCCTCAATCGCACCAATGTTGTCCTTGTCAAATCGAGGCACAAAACGAAATTCATTTACCCGATAAGGCATTCTATATGTGATCCTATCTATGTGATTAGAAAACTGAACCGTGCCTCTCAAACGATCATACCTTAAATTGGATGCTTCAATAAATGGCTTACCTAACACCACGCGAGATAGGCGGCAGTCAACAACACTTGCCAAATCTTCTAAGATCATGAAGTTGGTGACAAAGGTAAAATTCCTGACAAGGATATGCATATCCTTAATCCTTCCAACGAAGTTGCAAACTCCGCCTGGGCACTTGGGGTCCATCCTAGGCTCAAGTGGTGTGTTTATGATCTGGCTATAAAGGCCTGAGGACATCACGTTGATTGGGGATTCACAGTCAATGTAAGCATGCTCAACGTATTGGTACCCAATCATACATGGTATCTTCACATTCCCGGGATCACCCCTCTTAATCTTTGGGTTAATTCTAACAAAAGGTGGTCGAGGGTTATCAACTAGGTTGTTATAGTAAGCAATCTCCTCCTTAGTGGGGTATTCATTGAAATAATCATCAAACCTAGGATCTACCTTCACTTCATCAATTTTCTCAATCAACTTCTCAACCGTAAGATTATTACGTTCTAAGTAATTATCTGAGCATATGGCGGTCTCTAAGTTGTTCAAGGCATAATCGAGCTCTATATCAATCATTCTATTGAGCTCTCTGAGCTCACTAATCTCATTCTCAAGTTGGCTACGCAACAAAGCTACTTCGCCAGGTGTAAGGGGCGGATTCGCGTTTTCCATAATGGCAAACTGAATAGTCAATGAAAATCTTATAAGAACAAAAGCACGAAGAAAATAGATAGACTAAAGAAAACCTAAAAAAAAAATAAAATAAAAATCTCACTAGAAAGGAATCTAGTGAGTAGACCTAATAAAATAAAAATTCAACCTAAACAATAACTATTCCCCGGCAGCGGCGCCAAAAACTTGATGCGTGGTTTTGCAACCTTACAACAGGTTTTACCTCTCGAGGGATCTCAAGAGGCTTACAACCCCACCAGGCAGTGTACCTGACCGATGTAGTATAGTGTAGTGGTAAGTACGGGGGATTGATCATTCTCCACAGGGAATAGTGTTCGTTAGGTATGAAAAACTATTCTAATAGGTCTAAGGGTGAGGGAAGATTCTTTTTTGTATTTTTTATATTTTTATGAAAGCAAGTAAAATCTCGGGTTTGAAAGAGTGGGCGGAATTAGTTGCTAGTCAACTAACCCAAGTTACTACGAATGCAAATAAAATAAAATAACAGAAAATGAAAATGTGGTAAAACTTATGTGGAGAGAAATGTGTTTACTGAGATTTCCTTACTCCCTAACTATCTTTTACCGGTTGATTAGTGTGTATTAATTGCGTGGATGACGGGTGTATTCCTTAATACCAATCGTGGGGTGGCGTACGTACTTCCCCAACTCTATGAACTCCTACTTCACTCCTATGTCGAGCCGGATAGGAAGCTCCTAACATGGGATCACTAGAATTCGCTCATGCATTAAATACAACCATAAAAACCTTTAGTACGCATTGGTTCATGTTTCTTAAGACGTTCAAGCAAGTTACCGTATAGGAAGTTAGCCAGTTTTCTTAAGCCTAACATAGATGAACAATCATCCAATACAACTAATAACACACTAATAACCAATAATCAATAGCTAGGTTTCATTAGATCTAAGCAAACACAAAGAAAACCTTGCCTAGCATGTTAAACAAAAGACAAGAACAAGATAGAATCAAACAACACATAGACATATTGAATGATTAATTGATAACTTATCTTCAATGTAACATGGAAGATCTCAAGGCAAAAAGCCTTGAAAAAGCTGCTAAAATCGTCTTAGGGTTTTTCACACACAAAGTTCCACACTAATGATAAAAAATTGCAAAACTATATATAGAGATTAAGGGCTGACGGCGTCACGTTGTAGATTCTGACGCCGTCACCTCGCCGCTTTTAGGGTTCCCGGATGGCCTTCCTGACGCCGTCCCTCTTTAGACCTCCAAAATCCGTTCTGGCTTATCAAGGCTTGACGCCGTCAGATTATGGCTTGACGCCGTCCCTCTTTAAATTAAGCCGTGACGACCTTGATCACTTCAAAGGGTGAGGCCGTCAGATTTTTCATGCAAAATTCTCTGGCTTATCATGAGTAATTTTCATATCCACCATTTTCTTGCCAAGCCATGACGCCGTCCAGGGCAATACCTGACGCCGTCAAAGGTACTTTTCAGCCGATTTTGAGACTTTGTCGATTTCTTCACTTTTATGCTCCAAAAACGTCCAAAATGCTTCCTTTTCCAGATTTCTTCTCCAAAGTACCTAAAATGACAAAAGGAACGATTTAGGGCAATATTTGATCAAATAAATACGATTTAGGGCTTAAATGACCCTTAAAAGCGGTACAGTTTTCGCTTCATCACGTATGTATGTTTAATTTTTATTATTATTGATTCATGTTCGAAACTAAATTGTGAAAATGCTTTATCTTGTTTTTAACTTCGTCTTAACTACATATAAAGGTATTTTGCAAAAGTTAAGTGTAAGGGAAATCCAAATCGGTTTATTAGAACAAATGAACATGAATCGTAATAATAATAAATTAACATACATATTCGTAATTGTTTGAGTCAAATGCTTGTATCGAGTCATAATGATATTTTGCAGGAATTCCAGGAAGTAAGGTATAGGTTTTTCCAGAAATTTTCCAGAAAATTAACATGAGAATTCTGTCAGATCATTTCTGACGGCGTCAGGCCTTACAACCTGACGGCGTCAGGTTTTAATTTTCTGAAATTTTTGAAAGTTTTGTTTTCATAAAAAGTTTTTATTAAATATCTGACTTATAAACTCCAGGAATCTGCAAAATAATCATTCCACAAGCATTATATCCTTATATAGATTTATCCCGCCGATGTTATGCAGGTTTTCGTGTTTGTTTTCTCAGGTTTAACAGGTTATTTTGGACAAGGAGATGTATGTGGAATCGGGCTTTTGGCGATGCTTTAGTCTTGGAGCTTCTACATTCTCTTGGAAGAAGATCTAACCATGTTACCTCTTTATCCACCAAACGAATCAGGGGAGTATTTGATTTCATTCTTTTACCTTATTACTTTTACATCTTGTTATTTGAACATTGGGGACAATGTTCATCTTAAGTGTAAGGGGGGGGGGGGTAAAAGCACGATAATTTAGAGAATACAATTGCGCTTGATTTTTGTTTGTTTAATAGTAGATGTGTAATAAAACTGAGATAAATACCTGTTAGGGCAATTTTAGTGCCAAATTTAAAATTTTTTTACAACATTTAGGAGTGAAACTTTGGTCTTAATGAGCGTCTCATGGATAGGAAGTTATATGATTAGCACAAAACCGTACCACTAAAAAATTTTCCACCCCTAAATATGTGAGGTTCGCCCCTAGAATTGGTAGGAAAAGCATTTATGCTATGATGTGTGTACCGGTAGCACTTAGATTCTAGAACTTGCGTTAGGACCATTCCGAGGCCACAAGTGAGACTACATTCGTGTAGTTAGATTTACTACATGATAAGAGGCATTAGGATTAACCCATTGTTTTACACCTGTGTTTTTGTTATAATTACTTTGGCTACATTGGTCAAGTAATTCTCCCACACCCTTTGCGTTGTACTCATTTTTAGTACACGATACCCCTAGTACACCCTCAGAGCCTATCTTTTCGTTTCGACCTTTAAGCATTTTACTTAAAGGAAGAATTTGTTACACCCCACTAAAATGTACACCCAAATCGCCTTAGCCTACCTTGTATGCACTCATTTTTAGTGCATTATTGTTACAACATTTGTTTAAACCCAAGTTAATTATCTAATTGATTACATGGTTGCTAAGTCGAGTCATATCCTTGTACATATTGTTTTGGGACGATTGGGACTCATGGGTAAAGTACAAGTGTAATGGAGTAATGTGGAAGAACATCATTTATTACCCCCATATGTGCTAAATATTTTAAAAGTACTCCAAGTGTTTTGATTATCTTAATTCGAGTCATTAGAATAGTTATTTGTAAAGTTATGTAAAAGTTCGAGTGTAAGGGGAATGCAATGCCCCTATGATGTATTATTTTGGATGGTAGAGCAAGAGTGTATGAAAAAAAAAAAAAAAATCAAAAAAATCAAGAAAAATACAAAAAAATGAGAAAAAGAAAAATAGAAAAAACATACGGACTACCATCCCGTTTCATTTTATGTTTATTTTATGTTTTTATTATTTTGTTTTTAGCTTAAGATTGAGTCGAGTCTTGGCTTAGCAACATTGTATAGTACATGTAATTGATCAAGATCTTTAACTCGCCACCAGTAAAATATCCTTTATCCAACAAAACCATGTTTTCCTTTTCCCTACACCTAACGTTATAACCCATGTAAAAGCCCTCTTTGATAGTTTACCTTAGGTGCTTACGCCTAGTGGAGGAGGTTTTTGATCCTTTCCCAAGCCTATGGTAATCTATTTGCTATGACAGGTAGTGAGAGATAATATCCGTTTTCATTTATGAGATTTATTTTGATGACACTTGAGAGATGTGAGTATCTAAACACTACTTGTGAGGTGCTTGTTTGTAATCTCCGTGCTTATTATGATTAAAGTGGAATGACTATTTGTTGTAATTACTTTTATATTAGCATTAAATGACCCCTAACTTGTATTTTGATTAGAATAAAAGCGCATTTGCTTGAGGACAAGCAAATCTCAACTGTAAGGGTATTTGATGAAGCGAAAAGTGTACCGCTTTTAAGGGGTCATTTAAGCCCTAAATCGTATTTATTTGATCAAATATTGCCCTAAATCGTTCCTTTTGTCATTTTAGGTACTTTTGGGAAGAAATCTGGAAAATGAAGCATTTTGGACGTTTTTGGAGCATAAAAGTGAAGAAAACGACAAAGTCTCAAAATCGGCTGAAAAGTACCTTTGACGGCGTCAGAAATTTCCCCAGACGGCGTCATGGCTTGGCAAAAGTGGTGGATATGAAATTTACTCATGATAAGCCAGAGAATTTTGCATGAAAAATCTGACGGCGTCACCCTTTGAAGTGATCAAGGTCGTCACGGCTTAATTTAAAGAGGGACGGCGTCAAGCTTATTTCTGACGGCGTCAAGCGTTGATAAGCCAGAACGGATTTTGGAGGTCTAAAGAGGGACGGCGTCAGGAAGGCCATCCGGGAACCCTAAAAGGGGCGAGGTGACGGCGTCAGAATCTACAACGTGACGCCGTCAGCCCTTAATCTCTATATATAGTTTTGCAATTTTTTGTCATTAGTGTGGAACTTTGTGTGTAATCTTTTGGGAGGAAACCCTAAGACGATTTTAGCAGCTTTTTCAAGGCTTTTTGCCTTGAGATCTTCCATGTTACATTGAAGATAAGTTATCAATTAATCATTCAATATGTCTATGTGTTGTTTGATTCTATCTTGTTCTTGTCTTTTGTTTAACATGCTAGGCGAGGTTTTCTTTGTGTTTGCTTAGATCTAATGAAACCTAGCTATTGATTATTGGTTATTAGTGTGTTATTAGTTGTATTGGATGATTGTTCATCTATGTTAGGCTTAAGAAAACTGGCTAACTTCCTATACGGTAACTTAGTTGAACGTCTTAAGAAACATGAACCAATGCGTACTAAAGTTTTTTATGGTTGTATTTAATGCATGAGCGAATTCTAGTGATCCCATGTTAGGAGCTTCCTAGCCGGCTCGACATAGGAGTGAAGTAGGAGTTCATAGAGTTGGGGAAGTACGTACGCCACCCCACGATTGGTATTAAGGAATACACCCGTCATCCACGCAATT
Organism: Artemisia tridentata subsp. tridentata; assembly: GCA_021014915.2. NCBI lineage: Eukaryota > Viridiplantae > Streptophyta > Magnoliopsida > Asterales > Asteraceae > Artemisia > Artemisia tridentata. The sequence continues at coordinate 449,450,726 of CP139507.1, forward strand.
AATACACACTAATCAACCGGTAAAAGATAGTTAGGGAGTAAGGAAATCTAAGTAAACACATTTCTCTCCACATAAGTTTTACCACATTTTCATTTTCTGTTATTTTATTTTATTTGCATTCGTAGTAACTTGGGTTAGTTGACTAGCAACTAATTCCGCCCACTCTTTCAAACCCGAGATTTTACTTGCTTTCATAAAAATATAAAAAATACAAAAAAGAATCTTCCCTCACCCTTAGACCTATTAGAATAGTTTTTCATACCTAACGAACACTATTCCTTGTGGAGAACGATCAATCCCCCGTACTTACCACTACACTATACTACATCGGTCAGGTACACTGCCTGGTGGGGTTGTAAGCCTCTTGAGATCCCTCGAGAGGTAAAACCTGTTGTAAGGTTGCAAAACCACGCATCAGTTACAGCACACTTCAAAATTTAAATGGTTACCTAAAGTATTAACCTCTTGTGTTTCTAACCCAACGGATCCAACCGTTATCAATTCTCCACCTGTTTCCAATGTTTGTGATGCAGGTGATTCAAATTGTCCTTTGGATTGTTGATAGCGGGTGCTCCCGACACATGACCGGCAATCTCAAACTTCTTCAAAACTTTATTGCAAAGTTTATTGGAACGGTCAGATTCGGGAATGATCACTTCGCTGCAATTATGGGCTATGGGGATTACGTTAATGGGAACATCGAAATAAGCCGTGTGTATTATGTTGAAGGCCTTGGTCATAATTTATTCTCAGTGGGACAATTCTGTGATGGAGACTTGGAAGTTGCATTCAGGGAGAAAACTTGCTTTATTCGTGATCTTCAAGGAAATGACCTCATGAAAGGGAAACGCGGAACCAGTCTGTATTCTATCTCCTTTGAAGGCATGACAGCTTCTACTCCTATTTGTTTACTCTCCAAGGCTCATCCCACAAAGGCTTGGTTATGGCACAAAAGATTGTCTCATCTCAATTTAAAAACCATCACTGACCTTGCCAAGCATAAATTAGTTGACGGTTTACCAAAATTCAGATATGCCAAGGATCACTTGTGTTCTGCTTGTGAACAAGGGAAAAGTCATCGTGCTCATTTTCCTCCCAAAACAGAACAAAGCACAGACCATGTCCTACAACTGCTTCATATGGATTTGTGTAGTCCGATGCGAGTTCAGAGTATTAACGGGAAGAAGTATATTCTGGTAATAGTGGATGACTACTCAAGATGGACTTGGGTCTATTTCCTTTGGACTAAAGATCAAGTTCCTTCTATCCTCATCACGTTTCTCACGAAGATTCAAGTTCAAGTCCGCAACACCGTCCGCATCATCAGAACAGACAACGGGACTGAATTTAAGAATCAAATCATTCGAGAATTCACTGAGAAACATGGGATTGTTCATCAGACTTCCATAGCTCGCATTCCTGAACAAAATGGTGTAGTTGAAAGACGAAACCGTACGCTCGTGGAAGCAGCTCGAACAATGTTGATCAATGCTCAATTACCGGATTATCTTTGGGCTGAAGCTGTCAATACTGCTTGTTATACTCAGAATCGTGCCATGATCAACAAAAGACACAGCAAAACACCATATGAGCTTATACAAGGAAGAAAACCAAACATCAACTATTTTCACGTCTTTGGAGCATTGTGTTATCCGAAGAATGATAAAGATGATCTTGGTAAACTTAAGGCTAAAGCAGATATTGGGATATTTGTTGGATACTGTGAGAATTCCAAGGGATACAAAATTTGGAATCGTCGGACTGGGGATATTCAAGAAACCATACACGCTAATTTTGATGAACTCACTGATATGGCTTCTGAGCAAGACCGCTTAGAACCCGCACATAACCGTCTAAACTTCCCTGAATCTTCGGCTGCACCCCTACCTTTCAACAGGAAGGATATGGAAGATTTATTTGCACCAATGTTTGATGACGTTCGTGTTACTAGTGCATCAGATGCTTCCACCAGTTCCGCTGCTCAACATGTCATACAACAAGCACCTAATCAGTCAGCAACATCTACCTCTACAGTAGTTGCTGACGATGCACCACAACCTGAATCATCATCATCAATGGATAAAACACCTCAACCAGCAGTTGAAGATTCTTCCCCCATTTCTAATCAAGTTCCAACACCACCAGATTTTGACGGAAATGCCTTTTTCAATCCATTTGCTCCACCCCAACCATTCCCGAACCAGGAGAATCTTCCTCGAGCAACATGGAACCGTCAAATCTGAATCACAACATTCAACACTACCCATCTACTCATAAATGGAAAAGGGATCATCCGTTAGTTAATGTGATTGGCAATCCAGATAAACCAGTTATGACACGACAGAAACTCCACACAGACGGTGAAACTTGCATTTACGCTCTCACCGTTTGTCAAGCTGAACCAAAAAATATTAAAGAGGCCATGACTTACGACAATTGGATTGAATCAATGTAAGAGGAGTTGGATCAGTTCAAAAGATTGGAAGTCTGGGAACTCGTTGAAAAAACCAGATGGAGTTTATGTTGTTGGCTTGAAATGGATCTGGAAAAACAAACTGGATGCTGCAGGCACGGTTATTCGTAACAAGTCACGGTTGGTTGCTAAAGGGTATAGCCAAGAAGAAGGAATTGACTTCGAGGAATCTTTTGCTCCAGTGGCTAGGCTTGAGGCAGTGAGAATGTTCCTGGCGTACGCGGCTCATAAGAACATCACAGTTTATCAAATGGACGTGAAGACAGCATTTTTGAACGGACAACTTCGTGAAGAGGTGTATGTTTCACAACCAGAGGGCTTCGTCGATCCAGAGCATCCTAATCACGTATACAGGCTTAAGAAAGCTCTCTACGGCCTTAAAGAAGCCCCAAGGGCCTGGTACGACAAACTTTCAACATTCCTTATTGCCAATCATTTCACTAAAGGATCTGTAGACCCGACTCTGTTTATACAAAAACACGGGGAGGACATTCTCATCGTACAATTTTATGTGGATGACATCATTTTTGGGTCTACCCATAAAAAGTACTCAAATGCTTTTGCAAAACTTATGAAACAAAACTTTGAGATGTCCATGATCGGTGAACTAAATTTTTTCCTAGGATTACAAATTCACCAATCACCTTGTGGTATATTCTTGAGTCAGTCTAAATATGCACAAGAGATATTAAAAAAGCATGGCATGACAACTAGTGACACCTATAACACCCCTATGTCCTCCTCATCCCCGAAGCTAGATGCTGACATACATGGAAAACCCACTGATCCTACAAACTATCGTAGCATAATTGGGTCTCTCATGTATCTCACCGCTAGCAGACCGGATGTTGTATTTGCCACATACCTATGTTCACGCTATCAGTCTAACCCAACAGAAAGACATTTATCTGCTGTTAAAAGAATCCTTAGATACATCAAGGGAACCATTCATTTGGGGATCTGGTATCCAAAGGATTCTGGTTTTGCACTAACTGCTTTTTCAGATGCGGATCATGCGGGATGTATTGATACAAGAAAGAGCACATCCGGTGGTGTTCAATTCCTAGGTGATAAGATGGTGTCCTGGCAGTCAAAGAAGCAAGATTGTACATCTCTATCATCCACGAAATCAGAATATGTAGCCATGTCTGCCTGTTGTGCTCAAATCATTTGGATGCGATCACAACTGATGGATTATGGTTTCATATTCAACAAAATTCTGATGTACTGTGATTCCAAAAGTGCTATCGCTATCTCGTGCAACACAGTGAAACATTCCAAGTCCAAACACATCACTCTCAGATATCACTTCATCAAGGAGCATGTGGAGCAGGGTACCGTTGAGTTGTATTTCGTGGGAACGGAACACCAATTGGCGGATCTTTTCACGAAAGCCTTACCTCATGATCGTTTTGTGAAACTGGTTCACCAAATTGGAATGAGATGTTTGACTCCTCAAGAATTGATGAACTTCCTCAAAAACAACTAATCAAGTCAAGCTCTCACACTATTTTGTACATAATTATTATTAAAAAAAAAAAAAAAAAAATAAAAATAAAAATGTGTGTGTGTGCAAGTACAAACCCTTATTCAACATTTTGTTCCTATTAAACTGTCTTTATTTATTTCTGAACAAATGTTGAGGGGGAGACACAAAATTTCACAAATTTTTTAAAAATTTGTACTTGCATGTTTTCTGTAACACTGTTGCTTTGTATTGGTTATGATGATATATCCTAAGGCTTATTTGCTAAATAGTTAGGACTTTGATGGTAACAACAAAAGTTTAGAGGACCATAAGTGCTAAATATTGAAAATCATTTGGTTAGGATTAATTGTGCTAAATATTGAGGTTAAGGGACTAATTGTGGAAAAAGGATAAAAGTTAAAAGTAAAGAATTAAATGCACTCTGACTTAACTGCGGTATTCATTTACTTTCACTGCTATTCTTGTCTCTCGCATTTACTTCCACTCAACAACCCAATCAACGGCTAATATTGATTCTGATCATCCATTCAAGTTTTAACTAATCTGTGAGTGTTTTTATGAATATTATGTGATTATAACAAATGGTTTTTAAGGAATTAGAGATCCAACGGTGGATTTTGTATAAAATGATTATCCGTAATTCTAGGTTTTGCGTAGATTTGGGGATTTTCAATCCTATGTGTTATGAATGATTATGATTTTACTTCTGTGCTTAGAACATGATTGTGTAACATAAATGCATGCTTAATCGTACCAGAAATCCATATGAATGTTTACTCTTGATTTTAGGGTTTATGTTCATAATTTGGGGAAAATCGGATGCTAATGTTTTTATGTGATTAGAGAGTTGTTATGTTGTTGTTATGATATGAATTGAACATGTGTTGCCTCAGATTAAGCCCAGAAACATCAGTTAGTCGTTAATTGAAATTTAGGGTTTATGAAAAACACGATGCACAAGCAGTTTGATTCTAGAGATTTTGTGGTTAATTCATGTTATAACTTGGACATAATGCATAGAATAGCTATGTGAATCCATTGCAATTGGCATGATATCAATAATTTGTGTAAAAAAGATGCGTAGAAAAAATCTGGATAATAAATCATCGTCAAACGGGTTTCGGAATTTCTTGTATAAGATATTCTCGAATTTGCAATTGCTTTCGCAATTGTCATTTGCTTTCGCATTTTCCATTGCTCTCGCAATTGGTGGTTGCTATCGCAAATGGTAATTTCTCTCGCAATTGAAAAACTTTTCTCGCAATTGGAATTTCTCTCGCATTTGAAATTTTTTCTCGCAATTGGAATTTCTCTCGCATTTGACAAATTTTCTCGCAATTGAATTTTTTCTCGCATTTGACAATTTTTCTCGCAATTGGTATTTTCTCTCGCAATTGGTAATTTCTCTCGCATTTGACTATCTGCCTTCGAAATTACAAATTTCCAAAGAAATTACAAATTTCCTTAAGTCTTGTCAAATTAAAGAGAAGGTTTCTTATGCAAATTAAAATGATCAATTCATAGATTAACGATTGCTCAAGTCATGTTAATAAAGGATGTTATGTGCAAACACTTAGTCTCAACTAATGCTAACACACATATATCCTGCAAATTGGTTTCATAATGCTGTTTCAGATTATCCACAATGTCTTCACAACAACAACAACAACCACTTCCATTGATCACCAAAGCTGAATTATTCCCACAAGGATTCACGGCTAAGTATGGCAAGAACAATTCAAGAGTGGTCTTTGACAACATCAAGTGTGCTGAACCAAGTTGTCGCATTGTTATTGAAATCCTCAAAAGACATGAATGCCGTAGTATTTTGGAGGATTCAGATAGTATTCCTGAGTTATACATCCATCAGATGTGGAGCACTATCAAACCTGATGACAGTAACAAATTCTTCACATGCACTCTTGACAGAAAACAAGTCAAAGTCACACAAGCACATCTACGTGAAGCTTTATCTCTACCCAATCCACCGGATATCTCACGACAATACTGGCCTTCACCCACTGAACAAGACATTCTCAACTTTCTCATTGGCATTGGATATGATGTAGATCCTAATCTTCCACTCAACATTATCTCAAATATCAATGCTAAGTCCATTCCTCAACCATGGAGAGCAATGTACTGCATTCTGATTCGACCAGTGTCTGGAAGAGACAGTGGTCACGAACATCCAAGACTTTCTCATGCTCAACTCTTCTGGGGAATTATTACCAAACATAACCTTGATTTTGCTGCTATTATCTGGGAAGATCTTATGTTTCAAATACATGCTCAGTATAGAAAACCATTGACTAAAATTCCATTTGTCCGTTACACTAAGTTGCTGATCAGTCTTCTCCTTGATAAGCATCATGATATTTCTAATCGACCCGAAGACAGAGAAAGACATGTGATAAAGATGGACACGGATTTCAAATCAGTATACTTTCCAAAGGATAGCACTCACAAACAAGGTCTTAAGCTGTTTGATGTTCTACTTACTGATGAGGTCAAGGAAACTCCTGCTTACGAAGATTACATTCAGGCTTATGAAAAGAAGCTTGTTGGCATAACTAAACTGACTGAGGGAATAGGTTCTTCCAAGACTCGTTCCAAAAGTAGTAGAGCTAGTAAAGCTGGAAGTGCATCAAGTACTTCAAAGAGACAACCCCCAAGCAAGAGGAGAATTGTAAAGACTGCTCCAAACCCAAAAGTTGAAGACATTGGTATTCGTGATGAATCTTCTGAATCCTCTGAAGACACTGAACCAGAATTGGAAATACTTAATGAGCAAGAAGCTGAGTTTTAAACAAAGCTTGACATAGAGAATGCAGCTAAGGCAAGTATTATTCAAAAGAAGATTGATGAAGAGAGAAGAACAGATCTACATATGAGAGTAATGAGGGAATTGGAAGAAAAGAAGAAGGAAGAAATTGCTAAGGGAGCAGGAGGATCAGGAGTCACTAGGAGTCACTCCAGCACCAGTTTTATCCCCTAATCCGGTTAATCAACCCGGTGTCTCAAAAACTTCCACAGTTCAGCCAGATACGGTTAATCAACCCGATATGGCTACACCTACGGTTCCCCCTCCTCAATCAAGCTCGGTTAATCAACCCGACTTGGAGAATCAAACACAATCTGAGTCAGAAAAGATAGTCTTCACAGAAAATGAAATTTTAGATTCAATGTTTGATGACATCCCACATCAAGAGGAGGTACATCACCATGATGACACTGGTGAATGGGGAAATTCTGATGAAGAAAAGGAAATTACTGGATCAAAAGCTACGGAAGCTGCAAATGAGCTGGAGGCACTTGCTGAAGCAGAAAGGAAAAGGAAGGAAGAAATGGAAAGGAAACAAAAGGAGGATGATGAAGCCGATAACTACATTATCTCTCCACTTCATGATCCTATGGATATTAATAAGTCTCCTCAACAACATCCACGAGATCAGACTCCTCCCATTCCTTCTCCCAAACCCATCACACCTCCTAATTCACCTCCCAAGCACCCAACTCCTCCAGAATCACCTAGAAAATCTCCAAAACCTTCATCTTCATCTCACAAGGATTCTGCTTCTCCTAATTCTTCATCATCTATACCTTCACTCACTCCATCACCATCAAAATCACCATCATACAAAGGCAAAGCAACATTGGCAAAAAGAATTAGAACAGTCATGAAAGGCAAACATGTCAGTAAAATCGCCAAAGTCAAAAGAGTTGAAGTCCTCTCACCCATATCTAGGCAAATAAAGTAAGCAGCCAAACTTGCTCAAACAAGAAAAGAGAGCAAGTTGCAAGAACAAATGACAGAGATGAAAAACCTTGTCAAGGATCTGTCTGATCAAGTCAAGGAGATGCAGCAAACAAAGCAGAATATGGATGAGTTTCTTACTTTTGACATAGAAGATAATATCAAAGCTAAGACAAGACATTATGTCAAACGCTTCACTGCTGATCTTCAGAAAAATATTAACCAGCATGTCAATGCTCAACTTGATATCAAGGTCAAAGAAGCAATCATCTCCAATTCTGGCTTCAAGCAACTCAAAGACTTCACCACTGAAGAACTCGAACTTGAACTTCTCAACAGATTCCATGCTATGACATCTCCTTCTCCTGAAGAAATCAGTCTCATAAATTCTATTAAAGCACATATTGAGAAGGTTTCTTGCAAAGTTGCTGCTGATAAGGGTAAAAGGATTCGTGATGACAACAATGAGGACCAAGATCCAAATCCCACATAGAAGAAACAAAAGACTGGGAGTGGATCTGGTATTCAAATTCAGGAACCAACAGAACAGAAATCTTCTTCACCACCTCCAAAACATCAAGAATCTGGTCCTAAGGAAACCGAGCATCACTTTGAACATTTCATAAATGAAGACATTGAGTTTCAACCTCAAGATGATCCACCCCAATCACCTCCAAAACCAACAAAGTCTAAACCTTCTAGCAGTAAGAAACCTTCTGAAGAACCAGCTATGGTAACATGGTTGGATACTGATGAAGATTTACAAGGAAATGACTGGTTCGACCATCTTGCAAGGGCCCAGCTCAACAACGACGAAGCTTCCAAAATAGAAGATAGCATGTTTGAATACACTCAGAAAGTCAAACATGCATTCAACATTAAGAAGATGACAAAAAGAGAGCTTCGTAGAATAAAAAATGATGCCTTCATTCTTTTAAAAGATAAATTTGCAAGTGCCGCTGAGTTGGAATATCATCTGGAGAACATTGCTCGGGCACTATCCAAAGACTTCGATTGGACGAATCCAGATGTATTCAGGGAAGGTGGTCTTGACAGTAAGAAATGTCCTTACATCACTGACTGGACAAAACCACTTCCGGTGATCCGACCATACCATGGAATGTCAGAAATCCCATTCGCATTCTTCTTCAATCAAGATCAGGAACTACTTGTACATAGGGCTTCTAGTAAAGTCAAATATCCTACCTCAATCACATTCACTCCTGCTGCGAACTACATCAATCCTGCCATTGAGGAAGAAGCTAGACACCGTAAACTCTTCATCAACAAACTTGCAAAATATGATCGTGACGCTGAACTTGGAATTCACCACTGGTTTGACAAACGTAAATCGTGGTACAAGTGCAAGCTTGGCCTCATGGCATCCTGTGAAAAGGTGTTCAGTGATCTTCGTATCAAGGCGGTGCTTGATGCCAAGGGATCAAAAAAGCTTGGCTACACTTTCATTACTGAGATCACTGTTCGCAGACAAGATGATCTACTTTACACGTTCAATGAAGCAGATTTTCCCGAACTCAATCTCAATGACATTGAAGATTTGTATTTGATGAAAGTACAAGGGAAGCTAAATCATCTTAATCCTACTCTTCTGTATGCATTTAGCATGGCTATCTGTCACTTCATCAGAAGAACGGTTATCAAAGAACGTGTTGAGGATCTTCAGCTTGGAGTTGAAAGCTATCAGAAGAAGTTAAATCTTGAGGAACCCATGTTTACTCTTACTGACAACAGAGAGCCTCAGTACTTGCTCAAGAACGACCCTGTCTTCGGATTCGTCTACAGAAGTGCTACAAACACAAACCGTTTCATGCCACATAAAGAGATTCACAAGTTCTGTGATGACACTCTGAAGAATGTTCGAGATGGGTTAGTTACACGAGTTCAGGATCAAGTATTGAAGAAGCACAAGAAATGGAATCATCATCAGCTTAGGCAAGTCAAGAATTTTATCTGGTCGATCGAAGAAAGGCTCTACCGAAGGGATCAGATGAGGAGGTTGGAAACATATGTTGGTGGTCGTCCTCCATTTGCCATCAGATTATTTCAGAGGACAGATCCACAATTCACCACTTTTGGCAAAGGCAGTTAATTGTAAGAATTTGATTTCAATATTCATTATTCATTCATAATTCTTACTTATATATGACTGTAATATGACTACGGCTTGTAAACACATAACAGTGTACAACCCGGACCTCAAAGAAAGGACCCTGAGGTACGCTTCAGTGCCTCAATCCTGAAAAAGGAGCGAAAGCTTCTTACTTATGAGCAGAATTAAAACCAGAATGTTTTCTAAAGTTTTTTCAAACATTCTGCTCATAAGGACAAGTATTCCCTTGTTAAGGGGGAGTATTTGAAAATATAATCTTTGTTCAGATAAATATAAATGTTCTTGAAATTCTTCCCTAAAACTCAAAAACAACATATTTTAATCATAAACGTTTCCCAAAAACATCATGAGTATGCTATTTTTGAGAGGGAGAAGTAAAAGATGATTAAAATATGATGTCTCATTTGCTGGAATCTCTTGTGCTCAAACTCAGAATTGACCCTCGAATTGACGATAGGAAAAGTCAGTAGTCGAAAGGACATGTCCCGGACGGGTAATAATTTCAAGCCAGTTTATCTGGTGATGTAAGCGTGTCTCGCAAAGGACGTGTCTGAGTAGAATGTACCAATTTTGAGCGATAATCTTTGAATCTGATCTGGACGGGTAATAATTTCAAGCCAGTTTAACTGGTGATGTAAGCATGTCTCGCAACGATCAGGTTCATTGAAAGTCAATCAATTCAAAAGTGCCAACTCTTTCCGGCATGTGCAAATTTCAAAATTATTACTTATGCGCACATGTTAAGGGGGAGTCTTTCTGAAAATCATCAAACTCTCAAAGTGTCAACAAAATGTCTTTACAAATTATCGACACTTTGAGAGATTTTCAATGGTTTTGGTTTTATGGCATCATTAGGATAGTCATGGAGTTATAAGGTGACTAAGGTTAGGGAAAAAACCGTCCTATGATCCGCCAGAGCCGGAGGGATCTACCCAAGGACAATACCAATAGTTTAGAACTAGAAAGTCCTAGGTATGATAATAAAAAAGGAGAAAATGAATGAAAGGAGAAAGAAGGGGTTGAAGAATTAAAAAGAAAAGCAAAGAAAAGGGTGAAAAGAAATAGCCCTCCATTTGTTCAACCTTAGGGCAGACACCGGGTTCAATTCATAATCTACTGGTTGATGAGCATCACCGGTATTGAAGACTAAAGACGTCATGGACCCAGTGACGCACTAATAAACCTTCTAAGCCACTCAAGTGTCTCTCAAAAGACATGTGTTTCATTCACACGGAGAACCCTTCATAATCTATCGATCTCTCATTACGAGAGTGTTGATATTGAAAAGGAGGCAATCTGCTCCACGCCTCCGACGACCAAAAAAATGTGCACTAATTGAGTCTAGAGCCATGAGATTCATAAAAGATCTCTTAGGTACACTTAGAATTACTCTAGTGTTCTACATCATGGGCATCAGTTGTAACTTAGGAAAGTGTCCTTCGCAGATCTTAGCAATCTGCCAAGAACATTCATGAGAGAAGTCACAATTGTGATTATCAATGATTGAATGGAAATCCTGCCAGAGCAACATCAAACAACTCTGACAGCAGGTTACTTCGGTAACTCCTTGTGGGTTACGCTTAGTGTTTGCTCCAAACGGTCTACAGTCGTGGGGTGATCTCCAGCGACTCACTGAATCGTGGGTGTACTTCGGTGTGTCCGTGTTATCCCTTTCGGGGGAATCCAGTTCAGAATGGCCTGGGTTAGGATTTGAGAAAGTCTTCACACTATGCTGTTGATGATTTCAAGTCTGAACCTATAAGTGCCGGTTGGTTCGTGCTGATGCTGCTGCTGAGGATCTGGAGTTCGACCATCAAGACTCCATCATGTTCATATCTTGAAGAAATGTTCTCTCAAAGACTCAGTAACATCAAAAGTTCAACATATGATATTGTAAAGTCAAAAGTTCAAGCACCTCAACCTTTCTCAAAGTTAAAGATTGAAAAGTGAGAACGTGTTGCAGAAAACAAGTCTTAGACATATGAGCATGATGGAGAAGACATGAAGACGTTGGAGATTGGCAGATCGAGACAACATCATATCATCTTAGAACAAGAACAAAGATACAAAGATTATATAGACGTTAGAAGCCTAAGAAGCAAAGAAGACGTCGAGCAACATTGATGACCGAGACTTAGGGGGAGATTGTTAGGAACACGTTTTTTATTCATATTTCAAGTCTCGGCCATTTGTGATAAATGTTGCTAAGCTTTAAGGGCTATATTTGTTTGTAATTAATGGACCGGCCTATTAGTAGCCCATAGGCCGGCTTATAGTGATTAAAATGTAATTAGTTTCTAGAAGAGTCACCCCATGTGCTTTACCCTAGATTGTTGCCTATAAATAGAAGGCATGGGGTGCCTCATTTCATGTTGGTTTTTCATGTAAGTGGCGAAAGCTCTGCTCGTTTGTAATTCGATTAAGTGAAAGCCTTCCATTCTTCTTATTCTCTTCTTATTCTCTTTTCTCTTTAGCTTATTAGCTTATTTCTCTTTATACGTAGCTTAATCTAGATAGTAGTACGTGTTATTATTAGTCATAATTGTGTGTGTGTTTGAGATAATCGTGACCGACACTGTTGTTACATGATATTTTCTGTTTATACACTGTGCGAGTGCCAGAAAGTCTGCTCTGGATTCTATGTTCTATCGGTGCAGAACCTGTTAGCAATTAAAAGGAAAAAAGAAAAACATTAGTAAGCGGAATCGTAAATGAACCTTATACATCCTAAAGGACAGTATTGACCGTCTATAGAGATATACAATTCTCTCTTTATATAACAGAGCTCCAAGAGCATGCGTTCACCATCAGTTCACAATTAGGTGACCCTAAGCACAACTTTCTGAGCTACAGTGCCCCAGATATCAGTTTTAGAATCTCAACAAACCTAAGGTTCGGAGTAAGGGAAACTGATATCATCTAGCGCCAGGAAGATGTGTCCAAATGGCTCCGGAGTAAACAGTTTATAAGGATATATAGTAATAGTCTGTTTCAGAGAACAATTAGGCTCAGAACTGCTGGTGGGTATCGGGCTACAGAAACAACTGAAGTTCACCGTGGCTACAAAAAAGAACCGGTTGCTTATTTACCGTTTATACTATGCCGTCCGGTGATTGCCACGCCACTATCTTTAGAGTTTCAACGACCCAGTTCATTTTCCAACAGAATTCAGCAATCGTCATAGCCCATTATTTTGAGTAATTACTATATATACAATGACTTTGGCTCTAAGAAAGTGCAAGCTACTGACCGTTAGAGGTCAAGAGACCTGATATTATCCTGATTATGCATAATAAAAAAAACCCGATTATTTCAGACAAATATAACACTCTGTTGTACAAAAATAAATAGTAAGCAGCAACACTTGCAGTTACTTTTACAAAAAAAATTGTTACAATGTTTGTTGCTGATAATGCATTTCAAATGTTAGTATGCCAATATTAGTATTTAGTCAAAAGTTGCAGCTATCAGGGATGACTGTAACTAATTTCTAACAAATATAATTGCTACATCAACGTAAGGAACCTTGAAGGCTAAATAATAGTAGAGATAATTCCACGCATAAACCAACACGAAGCTTTAATAAAAAATAAGAATCTTACACCAGTGGACGCCTCTTGCTCAATCCTTCTCATAATTTCTCAGCCACTCATCCCAGTCGAGCTGTAACACATTTTTAGTATGTATAAGCTATAACAACTATTAAACCTAAAAAAAAAATACGAACAAATTTTGTATAAAGAATTCGGCACCTTTTTTTTGTTTCTGGATTTCTTTCACCAAACCGATTCCCCATCTTGTGTGTGCCAGCGACATGAGAGATAGAATACGAACGTTGAGTCAAAATAAATTTTGTTAACTTATGAATTAAATTAAGGGAAACAACTACCGTGGACGATGAACATGTGCCCTGATTGACCAGATATCATTGTAGAAAGATTAGATGCTGGATCCCCTAAAACAAAAGAAATACTAATTGTATATATATTGGTAAACTTAAATATTATACCATGTCAGCTAACAGTTCTGACTTGACATCAAATGTTCTTTCATTTTCACACATTGTGTTTCTGAAATAATTGTTATACAACACTTTCATCCGATCTTTGACATCCATCGACTCCGTTGACTGTGACAAAAAAAGGTGAATTATCAGTTATATAATCCTCACTAACAGAATGACGTCCATTTAGGCATAATTACACAAAAAAAAAAAAAAAAACCAAAAAAATCACTTACGGGGTGTTTCGGTAGGCTTATATGATGGCTTATGAGCTTATTAGCTTATATGACTCAAATAAGCCTAAATTAAGTGTTTGGCTAAGCTAATATGAGTGAGCTTATTAGCATATTAAACATAAGCTAATCCAGACACTCGGTATGAGCTTATGAGCTTAGTATATATAAGCCGTAAGCTACATATAACATAAGCATAAGCCTAAGTCATACGCTTACCCAAACATCCCCTTAATCAGTTAATCATTGTATGCCAACAGCAACACAGTTCAGCTCAACTGAACGAAAACAAATTCAGGGGATATTATCAAATCACATATGTCTTCAAACAAAGCTATTGAGTTCCATCAAACAAAACCTCACGAATGTATTTGTAACAATTAAATAGGATGAAATGACGAAAAAAGAGGGTTGAATATGATACCATATAAGCTGAAAATTCTGACTTGACAGCAAAAGATGTGTCATTTTTACAAACTGTCTGATCTTTCATCCAATTTACAGGTGTAGTTACACATAGATCCCTTCAAACCCATAATTAAACGTAAAACTGAAACCTTTGGATGGATAACGCCCATGTTGGCTGCAACCACAAAGTCCATGTGGCTACCCCGCAAAGATACGGACCGATTCCTTCTTTAACGTTCCTTATCTTGTTCATCATCTGCAAATAAATTTTGAAGAGCTGATGAGTTTTAAGGGATGAAATCACAGGTGGTGAGCGTATTTTGGCTATCGTATGAACAAAACAGAAACAAAATAATGCATGTGCCAAAGATTATTGAATCACCATTATGATAATATACCTTCTTTAATGATATTCAACCGTCGATTATTTATAAGATTTCATAACAATTTTTAGAAAAAATTAACCAACCTTATTTCCTCCACGATCCCTGAATACTTCATAATTTTTATCACCATAGCGATACTCATACCCTGAACATCCTCTCCTATCAATGCATTGAGATAGGCAACGAATATTGAAACCATTGGTTTCCCCTCTACAGTGTTCATCTCAGCAATAGACCCATCCGTAAGCACTGCACCACCAATACTCTAGCAATTGCAAGACCAAAATCTAATCAGTTAATCAACCAAGTTTGATATTTCACGACACACGTTACCGCATCCAACTTTATCCAACTCGTGTTGGCGCACTTCTGTAACAACAAACACAACTTACTAAGGAAAAGGGACACATGGACACCAAAATGACGCATACCAACCTTCCTTTCTGCGGCTCCACGTACAACAGCAAACGGCTCTGCAGTATCATTTTATTACATTTAAAAAACATGAATTCTCAATTTTTGAAGAGAAAAGGCAACAAACTTAACGGACACAATCTTACCAGGTTGGATATCAGCAAGCGTCTCACATCTCCGTAAGACTTCGCAGTTTCCGCAATCAACCAAGTTACCATTACAAACAATCAGCATACTGTATAAAGAAAATAAATAAATTAACTATGATATAAAAAACAGTCTGAAAATAAATGAATTAATTATAATGTAACCCTCTTTGTCGTCATCATCATCCTCTTCTTCATCTTCCAAATCAACATCAACCTGAAGGTCTTCAACTCCACGTGTCATTGATATAAGGTGTAACCACTCCTAAACCTACACTAACAATAACAACGCACATCCATTTGAGGCTCCAAAGTAAAAAACCACTGCCTAGGCATCACAGTACTCAAGTTAAAACTATATTAGCTTAACTAACATATGAACAAAACAATAAACGTCAATAATAAACTAAAGCATTCCTTGGCACAATTTTTTGTTTCATCGTTTTCAGACTCACAAACAAACACGACTTTTTTTCCTCATCGATTCTTCGTTGCATCCCAGAAATTCGATTCTCAAATTTACATTTCTTCATCAGGCACCTAAAATTCAGAAACCAAAACCCTTAAAAAAATTAGAAAATGAACAAACCACTCAATACCTGTGCAAATGAAGAACAGCTAACTGAATTTTCATTTGTTCACTCTTGCTTTCTTATGCGTCATATAAATAATCAGCATCTTTTCACCTAAAAAAAGGACAAAAATTAATAAGCGATAAAAAAAACACGGAGAGCATAAAACACCAATAAATGGAAGTCTGATCTTGCAGCAAGTTAACACTGAAAGCCCTAGAATCCGACCAAGCCGCAGGAAACAAAGAAAGGCGGTTGGAGAAAAATGTAGAAACGGTGGAACTTATCTAGAAATTTTTAGAAACCCAAAGTGTGGGTAATTTGTGTATTATCTTCCAACGTGGGCTTTGATGTTGTGATACGGGTGGGCCAAATTTGAGATGATACTGGTGGGCTAATATTTTAATAATGGGTCACTGGATTTATGAATATTTTAATCAACTGTTTATTGATATTTTAATACACTTTGGGATTTGATCCATTGTGTAATGTAATATTGATATAATTATTCCGCTTTTGTTTCTTACTGTCACAAATAGTTTAGTTATTAGAGGAATAGGTGTCATGGGCAACTAAAACTCCTCATTCGGGTTCTACGGGATGTCACGTTACCATGACATACCTCCCTTTAGAGGTGCAAAACCAAACCGGTTTTTTTTAACCGGTCCAAAAAACCGGAACCGGTTTTTTTTTAACCGGACCGATTTTCGATTTTATAAGTGGACCGGTTTTTTACCGGTTTTATATCCGGTTTTAACCGGTTTTTTCAAATAACCGGTTTTATTTATTCTTTTTTACTAGCCGTTGAAGAAAAAAACTCGTTTTAACCGGTTTAAAAACCGGTCAACCCAACAGTCAAACTAGCCGTTGTTAAAAAAAACCGGTTTTAACCGGTTATTTTTGGTTTATTTATTTATTTATTTATTTATTTTTTAAAATTCGAGCAAACGGTAATATGAAGGTTTCTAGCCCTTTTTTTGAATTTTTTAATGTTTTTTTTGATGATTTTAAGCCATGGATTGGTAGTATAAATACATGTAATGAGTTGTGGTTGAAAACACATAAAAAACACTCACATATCTCTCTTTAATCTCTCTAATCTTTATATATTTACTCTAATCTCTCAAATATCTCTATAATGGAAAACTCACAATCACAACAAGCTTCCACTACTCCCTCTGTTTCTACTAGCAATGCACGAAAAGTTTACACAAATGAAGATGTTGTGAAAATTAAACCAACTAACCGAAAAGGTGATGTTTGGTCTAATTACGATTTGTGTATTATGAGTGATAATTTGGAAAGGGAGCGTTGCATGAAATGTGGGAAATTTTATAACCCCACGTCTAATACTATACTTAGGACTCATAAGGACGGTTGTAATGCGGTCCAAAATGATACGTCACAAGGTACTATTGGTGCGGATGGTCAAGTTTTTATATATGATAATGATGCGCTTCGACTTGATTTTAAGAAGTTTGTCATTCAACAAGCGCTTCCATTCAACCACTTCGACAACGTCAAGCTTACGGAGATCATCAAAAGGAGGCTACAACCGCGGTATCAACATGTAAGTCGTACTACTCTTAGAAGTGATGCTTTTAAATTATGGGAAACGGCTAAAAAAGATATTATTGATGGTTTTCGTGAATATAAATATGGTGTTTCTATAACTACGGATACTTGGACCGCACCACATGGTACGACAAACTCTTATCCCGCCGTTACTGCTCATTGGTTTAATCCCGAATCTTGGTTATTAATGAAACGGACAATTGCTTTTAAACTATTTGGTTATCCTCATACGGGATCTAATTTAAGAAAATTTTTACATGACACTTTAATTGAATAAAATTTAGATGATAAAGTTTTTACGATTTCACTAGATAATGCATCCAATAATACTAGAGCTATGGAATTGTTAAAATTATGTTTAAAACCCGTTTTAGATGGTGCTTTTTTTCATTCTCGTTGAGTTGCTCATGTTATAAATTTATCCGTGCAAGCGGCATTAAAAATATGTGATAGTTTAAAGATGAAATTTAGGGGTTTATTAACAACTATTTATAGTGCGAGCAATGAAAGACAAATGAACTATCACCGTTTTCGTAGAAAATGTGGTGAAATACCCCTAGGACCTGGCTTTGATAATAATACTAGGTGGAATTCTACTTGCATGATGTTTGAAAATATATTACGACAACGTGTAACTTTAAACGCTTTTAATGATATACTTGTTAGTAGAAATAAGTTCGTTTGGATAGACGACCAAGATTGGGATCGACTAAATGATTTAATTATTTTTTTACAAGTTTTTAAAGAGGCAACAACTATATTATCGGGTGTTTATTACCCAACTAGCTCATTAGTTTTAAAGCAAATTATGCTATGACGGAAAAATTAGACGAATTAAAAAACTCACCAAGTCAAATGTTTAGAAGAATGGTTAAAGTTATAAAAGAGAAATTTATAAAATATTTTGGTAGTTTACCTTTGGTTTTTACTTGTTCCGCCGCACTTAATCCATGTTTAAACGTTGGAGGCGTAGAACTTTTAATAACAATAATAATGGAAAATTTAGACTTAACCTTTGGGTTAAACGATGACGACCCCGACTATATAAGAACCCAAATTTTTGAAATTTAACGATAATTTTAAAAAATTATTTGGAATTTATGCAACAAAATATGGTCAACAACAAAACCCAATTGTTGACCAAATTCGGGCCGGATCGTCTTGAATGGCAAGAGACATTAATATAAACCTTTATAATAGTTTATGTGAAGACGCTACAAAGCGTCAACGAACATCGGCCCCAACAAGCGAATTGGGACAATGTATGGCTACAAACTTTTTAATAACTTTATGTCCCGAAGAGTTTGCAAACTTTGACATTTTGGCTTGGTGGAAAGAAAGGGAAATCCAATTTCCAATTTTATCCGCTATGGCTCGTGACTTATTAGCGGTCCAGGCTTCGTCGGTAGCTTCCGAATCGGCCTTTTCTACTAGCGGTAGAATTATATCGGAAAGAAGGTCAAGACTAACCCCCGAATCCGTGGAAGTATGTGTATGTTTGAAAGATTATTTGGACGGAGTAGATAGGATACAACATGAATCATCGTTGGAAGGTCCGATATTACAAGACATTGAAGAAACTATAGAAAGAGAAGAAGTTGAATTAGGGATATCACCTCCAACTACCGAATTAGATGAAGGTGAATTTGAAGAATTTGATGTTGAAGACGTAGATGTAGAAGAGTTTTTGGAAGATTTAATGACTTGAGTATAACGGGTGATGGCAATGCCGAAGCTTGATATACTTGAGTACACTAATTTGTTTTCGGGTGATGGCCATGCCGAAGCTCGAAATGTATTAGTATTTATATATTTTTAGTTGTATAATTGTATTGTTTAAATAAAAGTTATGATTGTATTTTTTTAGTATGTTTCGGGTGCAAATAAAAAGTTATGATTGTATTTGTTTAGTATGTTTCCGGTGTATTGTTTAATTAAATGTTTCATAATTAACAAGTTTATTAAATAAATGTTCGAACATGTATGTAAAATTCCGAAAAAAAAACGAACCGGTAAATAACCGATAAAAAAACCAAATCCGAACATTTATAACCGAAAAAAAACCGATTCCGAAAATTTATAACCGAAAAAAACCGATTCCGAACATTTATAACCGAAAAAAACCGATTTCGGAAAAACCAAAAAAACCGAAACCGGTTTTTAGAAAAACCGGTTTTTTTATAACCTGTTTTCCCAAAACCGAAAACCGGTTATAACCGATTTATTTGCACCTCTACCTCCCTTTACAACCCCCCTTTCCATAACATACCACAACTTACTCATTTGGGCCCCACCACTTTATATTTTATTTTATTTATTCAAATTTCCAAATAAACTAAATTCATTTCATTAAATTAAAAATACAATACATCATATTAAAACACATACGAAACATAGATTAACGATACGAAAAAAAATACGATAAAAAAACATACGCAACTTAAGAAATACATCAAATTATAAAGAAACTAATTATGTTGTTTTTGTTGTTGTTGTTGCTGCTGTTGAAATTGTTCCCATTGATGTCGTTGCCAAACATGCTCGATGAGATTTCATTGAAGCGCTGTGTGTACGCGTTTATCGCGTAGTTCCCTCCCCTTCTTTCGTTGCACATTGCATCGTTCGACCCATTCCCGTTGTAAATTTATCCGCGGATAAATATACATCTCGCTCATTTCGGATATCGCAAATTGTTGATCTTTCAAAATCATGTTATGCAATATGATGCAAGTGTACATGATTCTCCGTAGCTTGGCCAAAGTAAATTGGCGCGCCGGTTGGGCAATAATATGCCAACGTCCTTGGAGGACACCAAAAGCTCTTTCGATATCTTTTCGAGCACTTTCTTGTTTCGCTTTAAATACGACATTTTTTTGGGTATGTGCAACCGTGAATGATTTGACAAAAGATGAACACTCCGGGTAAATTCCGTCAGCTAGATAATACCCTTGTTTAAATGTACGCCCGTTTACTTCAAACGAAACCTCGGGAGCGATGTCATCAAGCAGGTCGTCGAATAACGAAGAATTATTCAAAACAGTAAGATCGTTATTCGCACCCGCCACCCCAAAAAATGCATGCCAAATCCACAAATCGTATGAAGCAACGGCTTCAAGCATTATAGTTGGATACTTTTTATCACCTCTGTGAAATTGGCCTTGCCATTCTTTTGGAAAATTTTTCCATTCCCAGTACATACAATCAATGCTTCCCAACATTCCAGGTAACTTATGAACCGCATTATGTGCGTTGTATAAGTTGTGAATGTCATTCACGTCTGGTTTTCTTAAAAACTCACGCGTATACAACTGGATTATGCACATAGTAAAATTATCTAAACAATCGCATGCACAATGTTCTCCCATTTGTAAATACTCATCAAATGCATCAGCTGTTATGCCGTACGCCAATTGGCGTAGGGCGCTTGTGCATTTCATAATCACACTAAAACTCATTACACCCCTACCATCGGGTCGGACTCTAAAGAAATCAAAATGCTTAGGAAGAGGATGATGAGTTTCAATATATGTTTCAATACCTTGTACTATTTCTAAAAATAGTTTACGGCTCATACGATAGCGACGCCTAAAATTTTCGTCCGTATATTTTGGGTTGTTACCAAAATAATTAGCCATTAGACGTGCTTCAGCAATTTGACGTTCACGGGGAATGTATGCCCGTTTCCAACTTCCGGCTTCTTGTTGCTGCAACGATTGCTCATACTCATATTCTTGAAGAATCATCTCGAGCTCTGAAATCTCTTCAAGATCACTCTCGCCGGAATGAGATGATTCACTCATGTTTTTGGGTTATTATTTTATAGAGTTTAGTGTGAAATGTTGTGTAGAATGTGTAAAAATATGGTAGTATTTATAGTGTATGTATGTGTATAAACTAAAGAATAAAAACACAAAAAAAAAAAAAAAAAAAAAAAAACGGTCGAATTTGATTTCTAAACGTTTGGTAACATTTATATTTGATACAGTCTGACAAAGAAGGACAAGTTTGAAGCTCGCCGTGCAGACGAGGAGGTGCCTCACGGCGAGCCATGGCGAAGCAGGGCGGTGTCACGGCGAGTTGTGGCGAGGTGTCCAGCTCAGCACGACGAGCCACAACGATCTCGACACCAATTGCACTTAGAGAACAAGGTATCGTGAAGAGACTAAGCTCCTCATTTGGGGCCCACGGGGTGCCACATCACTTTAACAAACCTTCACAACTAACCTCCCCTCATTCACAACTAACTTCATTTGGGGCCCACCACTTACAACTTTATTTTTTTTATTCAAGTTTTCAAATAAACTAAATTCATTTCATTAACAATAAAAAAATATACGAAACGTGGCTGTGGGTCTTGGTTAATTGGTGGGTCTTGGTGTGGTTGTTGTTTTTGGTTTGGTGGAGCTTGGTGTTGTTGGTTGATAGGTTCAAAGATGGCTTCACCCACCATGATGGCGAATGAAGGGATACGAACAAAGGAAACGAAGAAAAGATAGATTAAAGAAAGCTAATAAAAAGAAAATAAAAATCTCACTTGATAGGAATCTAGTGAGTAGACCTAAACGAGATAGAAATTAAACCTAAACAATAACTATTCCCCGACAGCGGCGCCAAAAACTTGATGCGAGTTTTGTAAGACACAAAAAGTTTTACTTCTCAAGATCCCTTGAGAAGTAAAACTTTTTGTGTCTTGCAAAACTCGCATCAAAAGTATCCTAGTAACAAAAATTGGTGATCTAGAGTGCGGGATTAAAAGAAAATTTAAAAAATATACCTGCAGGCTGGCGGAACCCTGTTTTTGGTTCCGCCTAATCCATCAGTGAAAATTTGGCGGTACCAAATTTTTGGACGGACGAAATAAAATTTTTGGTTCCGTCCCATCCGCCAAGCCAAAATCCTTAACAGAGGGCATATTTGACCCCCCGAACCCCGTTCAAATCCTGTAATTTCTCCTAAAACATGTGTAATTAATTAGCTGTGATTAGAAAACAATAATAAAATAGGTAATTACACATGTATGAGTATAGATCAAGCAGGGGCTAGAAATTTCACTAATAAAGTGAAAAATGAAAATTGATAACATCAAGATGTTATCTACCTGCAAGACATTCGGTTAGTTCACATAATCGTCAAATGTTAAGTTATCATTCTAGGAATAGAGAAATACATCATACATCATTATTTTAGAGATATTGTACCATACACTAATTAAAACCTTTCATTGCTTGTCCAATTTCTTGTTAATCTTGGTGAGGAACCTTCCAATGCACTTGAACATTTCTCTTGTTTGCTTGAACTCTTCGGATTGGTTCTCAATTACTAAAAGTTGTCGGAAGTAGTCAAGAGGAGGAAGCTTTGAGTTAGGGAGTCCATCCTCCTCTCTATTTGATGATGATGATGAGGAAGTTGGAGGATGAGGACGTTTCCCTTGATTCTTTGCTACTCTCTTATCACTTAATGGAACCATGATGTGGTTGACAAGAGAGTAGTCAAGACAAAACCCTTTAGCATTTGGAGGGATAGGTGCAAAGGCTCTATAGAGACGGGTGAGAAGCATCCCATAGGGAAGAGCAGTGGTTCCTAGCATGGGTATGTCAGCCATCCTTTTGGCAACATAGTAGGCTAAGTTGAAAGGTTGGCGGGTTGACAAACTATAAAGCATGTAACAAAGACAAGCATTGATGTGATCACGGTTACCTATGGTACACAAGACATTTTCCCTAAGGACTTCTTCCCATTTCTTGAATTGAGGTTTGAGTTCATTGAGTTCCATGCCAAATGGGTCTCGGTTGATTTCATTACCCGAACGGGTTATCCTAGTATCTGAAGTTCTTGGAAGGAAAAGATGGTCTCGGATTATTTCTTTGTCAACTAGAGGAGTGTCGTATGGAGGAATACGATCAACGATTGAGTCAAGGATTGAAAGGGACCATTTATCCGAGTAAAGGCACGTACCTTCACATGGAATTCCAAGGACTTCCGCAAATTGATGGAGAGGTATGTTGAAGTCGTTTTGGTTTGCTTTGAATTGAATTGACATGAGTCAATTATCATTACTAGTGAGAATTACGCTAGCATAGAATTCGAGGATAAATCTAGGATAAATTTGTTCGTTAATGTCTAAGAGACCATCAAAGTGAATGGTTGCAAGTTCTTGACGAATGTTTGTGCCTTCTAGAAAGGATGGGTCAATGGTTCTACCCTCATGAAAGTAACGTTTTTCTAGAGCTTTGAAGATTTTGACTTGTGCAGGAGTAAGGCCCTTAGTCTTATGGTGTTTGGGAATGTAGCTGAGAGTGTCTTTGTGGTAATAGTGAGTTGCGGGAGGCATGTTTGATCCTAGATACAAAAATTTCACACTTTAGTCAAAACTAATGAGAATTTTGATATAATGTTCTAGTGTGTGCCTATATGAGGACAATGTGGAGGTGCGGTTATCTCGACACTTTTTTAATGCATAAAAAGAATTTCTTTAGCAATTTTGTAACAAATTGAGAGATAACCCAAACGCTCCTAATTCAATGTAGCTTCAATTGAATGTACCCGAAAATACATATTAGTTATGTACTTCCTTTAGCATTCAAGAGACAATATGCAAGTGATGTTTTAAACATAACGTTTTTATTTGTATGAACAATATGAAAAATTATTTGTCCTAATTGTGAGAAGCTTTTTACAAAAATTTGACATGGGATTTTTAGTAAATCATGATAATGTCTTACAAGATGCAATTCCTAACTAAGGGAAACATGATTAGTTATGTAATTTACAAATGTACTTCATGATCTACCTAAGAAAATGCATAATCCCCAAGTTTGATTTTGTGCATAAATTAGAAACCCTAGACTCAAAATTGAGAGAAGAAAAGTAGTAAGGAAGCTTACAATGTTGATTTGAGCTGAGATTAGTTGAAGAAGATGCCTTAATTTTGAGAGCGATATGTTATGGAATGAGTTTGAGTTGTTGTGTGTTTTGGTTTTGTGAAAAGGAGTGTTTGTTTAAGTTATTTAAATTCTGGCCCAGGAACCCACGGATGGGGCGGAACCAAATATTTGGTTCCGTCCGTTATGTTGAAGGGTTCCTCGGGACCAGAACATAACTTGGTCAGTTTTTGTCGTTTTGTTCAAACGAAGGTTTAAGCTAAGATTAAAACTACACATTAGGTTCCATTAGTCCTAGTCCAAGTCTGAGGAGATTGAATGGCTCTCTTTTAAGAGGTTTAGTTAGAATATCGGCAATGTTATCTTCTGAAGATACTTTCTCGATTGAGATGTTTCCTTTTTTGAACATTGTCGCGAAGGAAATGATGATGGATTTCAATGTGTTTAGTTCGAGCATGTTGAACTGGATTTTTATTGAGGTCGATAGCTCCTTTGTTGTCGCAAAGGATAGAGATGTCATTAAGTTGAATTCCGTAGTCGACAAGAGCTTGCTTCATCCATAGAGCTTGTTGACATGCTTTTCCTGCTGATACGTATTCGGCTTCGGTTGTTGAGATGGCAAGAGCCATTTGTTTCTTTGAAAACCATGAGGTGAGACAATGTCCAACAAAAGTACAAATACCACTTGTACTTTTTCTATCAACATAGTCACCAACATGATCTGAGTCGGCATACACTATGGTTTCAACTCCCGTTCCTTTAGGATACCATAATCCTAGGTGTGTGGTGCCTTTTATGTATCTAAAAATTCATTTTACGGCTTCAAGATGTGATGTTTTAGGATCTTCTTGAAAGCAAGCACATAGAGAAACACTAAACATAATGTCGGGTCTTCTAGCCGTGAGATAGAGTAGACTACCAATCATTCTTCTATAATTAGTGTTATCTATAGATTCACCTTCTTCATCCTTTGTGAGTTTGGTTTTCGCAGACATAGGCGTTTTAATAGGTTTAGAGTCTTCAAGACCAAATTTCTTAAGCATGTCTTTTATGTATTTAGATTGGTTAAAGAATATCCCATCTTCTAATTGTTTGATTTGAAGTCCTAAGAAAAAGTTTAGTTCTCCCATCATACTCATCTCAAACTCGTCATGCATGATTTTTGAGAAATCATCACATAGCTCTTGACAAGTTGATCCGAATATGATGTCATCCACATATATTTGGACAATGATAATATGTGAATCCTTTTTCTTGGTGAAGAGAGTGTTATCTACTAAACCCATGGTGTACTTATGTTCAACTAAGAATGTTTTAAGTTGATCATACCATGCTTTTGGTGCTTGCTTAAGTCCGTATAAAGCCTTTTTAAGTTTATAGACATGATTAGGTTTTTCAAAATTTATGAAACCCGGAGGTTGTACGACATATACTTCTTCATTTATAAATCCATCAGTGTTGCAAAACAAGGCCTACAAGGCCGATTAATCGCCGATTAGGTGCTACAAGGCCACCAACCTTTCCGATTTGTGTAAATCATTCAAACAACTCGGTCAACCGTGGTCAATGATGGTTAATGACGGTCAACGATGGTTAAGCTTGCCCGACACCTTCAAACCTTACTGGAAATACCCAAAACTCGCTGTAAAATTGTTTAATAACTTATACTTGTTGTTTATATCTATTTTAAGATGTTTTTTTAAGAAAAATCTTGCTAGTAATACCTAAAATTTACCGGCAATACCTAAAACTTGCCGAAAATACAGAAAACTTGTCGAAAATGCCAATCCGATTAATCACCGATTAATCCTGCCTAGACCGATTACAAGCTACAGGGGGGTCAACCGCCCGACTACCGATTCACGATTTTTGCAACCTTGAAATCCATTTAGAAATGCACTTTTGATGTCCATTTGAAAAAGTTTGAAATCATGTGCACATGCATATGCAAGTAAAATTCTAATAGACTCGAGCCTAGCAACTGGAGCAAAAGTTTCATCGTAGTCAATGCCTTCATGTTGATTATAACCTTTTGCTACTAGCCTAGCTTTGTTTCTAGACACTACACCATTTTCATCCATTTTATTTCGAAAGACCCATTTTGTTCCAATTATTGTTTGACTTTTTGGTTGAGGTACTAATGTCCAAACATCATTTCTAACGAATTAATTTAATTCTTCTTGCATTGCTATAACCCAAGATTCATCTTTTATAGCTTCATTTATATTTTTGGGTTCAATGGTTGATACAAAACAAAAGAAGTTGCTTTGATTTTGGACTTGTGATCTTAAGGTTCTTTCATTTATTTTTCCTATAACACTATCTAATGGATGACCTTTAGGTTCTTTGATATTGACAATTTATTTGTTTAATAGTTCATCTTCCTTGTCATTATTTATATTCTCTATGTTTTCAACAAGTTGACTTTCAACTAAGTCATCATCTACCAAAGGTGATGTCTTAGAGGGAGGTGGACTTTCGTCAAATGTTACATTTAACGATTCCTCGACTCTCAAGGTTTCTTTGTTTAAAACAATATAAGCTTTGCTATTTTGAGAATATCCAAGAAATACACCTTCATAAGACTTTGGGTCAAATTTGGTGAGGTAATCCTTAGTGTTTAAAATAAAACATTTACTTCCAAACACTTTAAAGTATCCAAGTGTAGGCTTTTTACCTTTATATAGTTCATATGGTGTTTTGTTTAAAAATGGTTGAATTAATACTCTATTTAAAATATAGGTTGAAGTGTCAACGGCGTTATACCAAAACTTTTGTGGTATATTTTGTTCATTTAGCATTGTTTTACTCATCTCTTGAAGAGTCCGGTTTTTACGTTCTACTACACCATTTGACTAAGTAGTACGAGGAGCCGAAAAATTATGTGATATGCCGTTGGCATCACAAAAGTTTCCAAATTGTATTTCATTATCAAATTCACGACCATGATCCGTTCTTATTGGCACAATACATCTATCTAGTTGGTTTTGAATTTTCTTGCTAAGAATTTCAAATTGATCAAAAGCTTTGTTTTTACTTTTTAAAAACTTTGTCCAAGTGTATCTTGAATAATCATTTACTAGGACCAAAGTGTAGAAGTTGTCTCCATAACTTTGTATAGCAGATGGACCAAATAAATCCATATGCAAAAGTTCTATACACCTAGAAGTAGACACCATATTTTTAGCCTTATGGCTACTATGAACTTGTTTTCCAATTTTGCAAGCATCACAAAAGTGTTGGTCATATTTCAACTTGGGTAAGTTCCTAACGAGATCTTTTGAAGATAGAGATTGGATTAGTCTCATATTAGCGTGGCCGAAGCGTCTATGCCAAAGATTTAAGGAATCATCTAACGAAGTTAAGCAATGTTTATCTCTAGAAGTTTTATTAATTTTCATGGTGTATACATTGTTTTTCAAAGCTCCTTTTGCTACGGTTATTCCATCTTTTAGTATTTTACTTTTATTTTTACTAAATAGAATATTATACTTTTTACGGCATAGTTGTTACACCCCGTGCCCGCTTTGACCAAAAAATACTCAAATTTGAAACTTTTACGCGGAAACGACCCAACTCTACGAACATCCTGTTACTATTTTGACCATTGACAAAAAATCTATAACATTTCAGACCTTGAAACTATTTTTAAATGAAACTAGACTCAATTCCCTTCGAAACGGCGGGTGGCGCGACCCATGACGACTTACGGTTTAAAAGATATGAAATTCCGAAAATTGACGAAATCTGAAAAACCGACCATATGGCCATATGAAATATTTCATATGGCCGTAGAGTCATCTCAGAAAATTTTCAAACCACTGACTCAAGCATATGACCATATGAAATATCTCATATGGTCGTATGGTCACCTCAGAACTTATAAACCCACATATGGAGCATACAGCCATATGAAATATCTCCTATGGTCGTATGGTACCTGCAGAAACTTTACATTTACAATACTTTACACATTTTCCGAAAACCATACTTCCGATACTAGACAATTAACAAAACTTTTCAGATTTCATTAATACATTATAAATATCATTTCCATTCAATCACATTATCCAATTGGCACTTCGTAATAGTACTTTACAAATAGACGTGTATTATACCCGTTTTGACCCATTTCACAACAAACGACCTTTAATACTTCACTATCACATCGAACTTACCCAAAACCATTATCATGACATAATAAACCATTTCCATAGCCATATGACCCGTTTACAAGCCAAAATGGGTAAAAATACACTTATGCCAAACACGCCTTTATTCATGACCGTAAACACTTCTAAACATACTTTGACTTACCGTTTGACCACCGGTTCACTATGACAACCTTGACATACATTTTAACACTTGACATCATGTTTATAAATTGTTGAAAGACCATCGGGGTACAACTTTTTACATTGAGCTCAGTATTCTAACTAAGCTCATAATTTACAAATCATTGATCTTACAACTAGCCTTCCAATCACATTACCATCTAGTATGAGCATTTATCCATTTATTACCTTTCGCCATCGATTACCTACAAAACATTAACATCTTCATGTGTAAGCGTTAAATACTTAGTAAGTAAAAGAGCATTACATTTCATTATACATCAATTAACAAGTAAGCATTTAAACACTTCAAACCATACATTACTTGAAATCACATAACCTTTATCATTTAAGCATCAAGCATCACTTTAGGCACTTTCTTCACTTAAGAACATGATCAACCTATGGCAAAGCTAGGCCAATCCTACCTTAAACCTTTCTATACGAACACATTAACAAATACAAGTTAAAATCCATATAATTTCATGTAAGTATCTTTTACTTACCTTAGCTCCAAGCTAAGCATTACAACAACATCATCATCATCATCAATAATTACTCCATCAACCTTCCTTGCTTCCTAACCTTTATAATTTACATAAACACTTAGTTTCATAAACACATAATTATAGCACCTCTAAACTTAGTATAGAACATCAATTACCCAAAACCCAATTGGACCTCATGAACCCTAATTCATAAATTAGCCATAAAATTAATTAGAGATTACTTACTTCATGGGGACACTAGATAGGATTCTAGGCTTGCATAACACAGTTATTCCTTCATCAATTGATCCTCAAAATTGGTCTTCCCTCCCTTTTTCTTTTCTTCATCTCACGACACACAAACACACACAAGAGAATACTAGAACTTTTCTTGAAATGTCCAGGGAATTCTAAAACATATTTTAATATAAATAAGCTACAACTTTGGACAATTGGCAACTATGGTCCTTCAAGTCCCTTTTCTTCTATTTTGGCCACAGGTAACTTTATTACATATTTACAAATTAACAACTTTAGTCCCTTAAGTCTACTTTTGTTATAATTGTGTTACATCATATTTTCTATAACCATATTACACATTCGTTAAACATTAGATTGACTATCGAGTTCGACTAGTCAATCACTTAAAGCCTTAGTCAAATTCATCTAGGGTGGGGCCTATTTGTATCCGGGATACGGGTCTAACAATAGTTGACTAATACTAAGTAGGTTGAATCCTAGATTATTAACATGAGCAACATTATCAATAGAGAGAGAGAGAGTCATGAGAGATAGTACCTTCTCCGATGATTTTGCTTTTCAATTTGCTACCAAAAGTGATATTACCTCCATCATATTCTTGGTAGGTTGAGAAGAGGCTCTTGTTTCCCGTCATATGCCTTGAACAACTACTATCTTTTATCCACTTGTCTGGTTCCCATCCGACTTTCAAGCATACCTAAGTTATATAAAAACTCAAGCATTTGGTCCCCAATATCTCATGGGTCCATTTTGGTTAAACATCCCATTAACTTAATTCATGTATGGAAACGGTGGATATGAGTTCCATGGCATATAGTTAGGAGCTTGATAATGTCTATGGAAGTTTTGATTCCAACCATTATGATGATAGTTGGGTTGTACGTTGTAGTTTCTTTTTGGAAAGGGGCGTTTGGGAGTAGGTGTTTTAGGCCTTTGTTGAGTAGTTTTGGATCTATACTCATTTTTAGCAAGTCCTAATCCTAATGTAACAGCTGGTTTTTGTTTAGTTTCATTTGTAACAACTTTAGATTTCTTTATGACTTTAACGAATTCAGTATGAGCCGATTTGCTATCTTTTTGTTCACCTGAGGAACTCACGGAACCAAATGGTTCAACGGACGGAACCAAATTTTTGGTTCCGTCTGGTCCGTGACTTCCTGAGGTGGGTGGTGTAGTTTCTTGCTCCTTTTCGGCTTGCTTCTTTAGATGACTTAAATCTTCTAATTTCATAAATCCTAGTCCAGTTTTATCATATGGTAATTTCTGGATTTTCATTATTTCATCTGCACAACAAATACTCTTATCAAATCTTTTGAACTTTGAATTTTGTTTGATGAGATCATTCTGTGTGATTTTAAGTCTTTCAATTTCAAGTTTGAGCTCTTGACATGATGTACATACCGTGTCAATGGCTTTACTCTTTTCTAAACGTTTTGCTTTTTTTTTTAATTCATAAACTTCATTTTCCAAAAACTCCTTTTTAGTTTTTAAAAACTTATTTTTGTTTATGATTTTTAAGCTAAGTTCAAACAGTTTGTTTCATTCTTTTTGTAATGTATATCAATAGAAGAGTAAGATGAGTCAGAGTGTACCTCATTTGAGTCTTGAGCCATGAGAGCAATTTCGTCATTCTTTGGTTCCTCGTCGTCATCTTCACTTTCACTCCAAGCACCACTCACAAAAGCTCTTTGAGTTTTGTTTTTAGGTGGCTTTGGACAATCTCCTATGAGATGGCTTGTGTCTCCACATCTAAAACATTTTCTTTCAACCTTCCCTTTCTTATCATCACGATCTTTTTGGAAAGGTTTCTTGTCATCTCTAGGTTGTCTTACAAACTTTCCTCGTCTTCGAAATAACTTTTTGAAATCTCTTACGGCCATGGCATATTCTTCATCTTCACTTCCCGAGCTAGATTCTTCATCATCACTTGACTCCGTTCTTGCTTTTAAAGCAATGGACTTGACTTTTTTCTTTTTTCCTGTAACAATATCTGAGTCATTCACCATCACCATTTCATGAACTTTGAGGTTTCCAATTAGCTCGTCAAATGATAACTTTGAGAGATCTTTAGATTCTTCAATAGCCGTCACTTTTGCTCTCCATTTTGGATGAAGTGCTCTAAGGAATTTCCTGACAAAGTTCTTACTACAAAAGGATTCATCAAGTGCTTTGAGAGAGGTAATAATAGTATTAAAACGAGCAAATGCACTATCAATGATTTCATCTTCAGGAATACTAAATTGTTCATATTGTTGAACAAGAAGATCAATTTTGTTATTCTTGACTTGTGAATTTCCTTGATGAGTGATTATTAAAGATTGCCAAATTTCTTTAGCGGTTTTGTACATAAAGACTCTTTCAAATTCCTTTTTAGTTAGAGCGTTGTAAAGCATAATTTTTGCTTCATTATTTTTTGCAATTAACTTCTTTTACTCATCACTATGATGAGTAAGTGAAGTATCCTCATCCCGACCACTTGTGATATCTTTTATAATAGCTTTATGATCACCTTCTATAATTATATACCATAAATCTATATCTTTTGATTTTACATATGTTTTAAAACGGCTTTTCCAATAAATAAATCCATTTCGTTCAAAAAGTGGTGGTCTTTGCATAGATTGCCCTTCTTTAAAATTTTCAAAATCCATGGATCGTTTCAAGTTTTAAAATAAAATAAAATTTAAAAATCTTGAGTAACGTAGCTCTGATACCAATTGTGGAAAACTAGAAAGGGGGTTGAATAGTTTTATCGTTTTTAATTTATTTTTCTTAGTTATCTTTGTGTGAAATGACTTAATGTATGCAAACAAAATGACAATAAGAAAAGTGCAAGAAAGATAGAAACGATCAAAACCACAACACGAGTGTTTATAGTGGTTCGGTCTACAAGGACTATTTTTCCTTGCCCTACTCCACTCCCCAAATATCCAACTTGAGAGTTTTCTTCACTAGTCAACAAGCTCCTTTATCCCGGCGGAGAAAACCTTTACACGTCGCTTACACAATATTTCCGACACAAAGCTAGATGTCGAGTTCTTTTACAAGGGTACAACCACTCCCGTCACACTATGTATTTTGAGGACTAAAATACTAACCGATCACTATAAGAGGTTTATGATGGTTTGGTACAAACAATGATGTATGAATAACTACAATTCACACAATGACAAACAAACAAGTCTTGCAACGTTTTGTCGAAGCTTGTAATGCTTTGATCTTCTTGCTACAAAGAAGCTCACTAAAATTAAATAAGAATGAGTTAGATATAGAGAATGATGAATGAGAGAATGTATGTTGTTTTATGTATGTAAGTGATAATGAAACAACATGGTGTGGCTTGCTATTTATAGGCACCAAGGCCAGCAAACCACGGATCAGACGGAACCAAATCAAGGGTTCTGTCTGTGTATCCTTTTGGTTCCACGGGGACCTGACAGAAAATCTTCACAATCTTTTATCAAGTTTAACCAAAATATACACTATATCTTTCAAGGATTCTAGAGTGATAATCTAAACAAAATATTCACCATATCTTCCAAGGATCCTATGCAATCATATATTAGAGTAGGATGATCCATGGAATGATGTAAAAATACAATTTCATTTTAGATTAACGTGTTTATGAAAGTATACTTGTAAAAGGTATATACTAGCTAGCTAAGTAATGTTTAGTTTGTGTTTAAGAAAGACTTGTGATAATATATGTAAAAGACTTAACTATATTTATGTTTTGCTAAAATAAAGTTTATAATTGTCGTTAACAAAATATAGCAAAGATCATAAAATATAAATAACGTTTTTTTTAGACAATATTTGTATTAACAGTCTTTTTAGCCTTAGTTCCGTAACTGGATAGGCATGATAACGGGTAACAAAGACATGTAAGG
This sequence comes from Artemisia tridentata subsp. tridentata, assembly GCA_021014915.2. NCBI lineage: Eukaryota > Viridiplantae > Streptophyta > Magnoliopsida > Asterales > Asteraceae > Artemisia > Artemisia tridentata. Next base: position 449,484,167 of record CP139507.1, read on the forward strand.
TTGTGTTTTTTTACACTGTGTTCTCAACTTTTTTTTAACGGAAAGTAAAGTAAAGAAAATAGAGTAAAGTAAAGAAAATGGTAGAAAAAGGTAGGTGCATAACTTTCATCTCAATAATGGAGTGAAAGTAAAAACACAAGTACTTTTTTTCCTCCTCTCTCTTTCTTTCCTCCCCTCTTTAATTTCACTCCCTTTCATCTCAAAAAGAATCTTGAGAACAAAGTGTTAGTTTTGTTGAGATAGATAATAAGTAATGGGGTAAATTACACCGTTGGTCCCCAAAGTGGGTCACTTTTATGCCTTTTGTTCCTTTTGTTACTGATTGCAGACATTATGGTCAGCGTTTTCGATTTTTGTTTGACAAACTCTCAATGTTTACCGCTTAAGCATTGTGAGTTTGAGGGAAGATGTTAGCTTAATAAAGACCCAATGTTTAGGCCCATTTAACCAACATGTCTAGTTAGTGTTTCAACTAGGTTTTTTGTATTTAAACACAAGTATGTTCCTTTCATTTTATCAAGTAATACAAGAGTTGTTTGTTTCTACGACATGGTCAGATGTTTTCTCACAAGTCTCTACCCATGTGATCTCAGTCAAACATCTGTTTCAAATTTCTCAAACTAGTACCCTTATGAATTCTAGCTTTTTTAACAGCGGGGTTTGTATAAAAACAAGCTCATACTCAAGCAAGAAGCTTGAGTCAATAGGGGTCACAAATCCAAATTTTAGGCGCTACTCGGGTTACAAGACAAGTAAGTCCAATTAATTAATAAGTGGTGATGAGCATGCCTAATATATATGAGTAATTTCATGGCTGACAATGATCTTGAAGCACATGAGTAACAATAAATCTTTTCAATCTGCCATTCCATGCACTCTTAAGGGGGTGTTTGGGTTGAGGGTATGGTTATAGAGGAATGACTTTCATTCTCATTATAGGTGTTTGGTAGTCGGTTTCATAATTGAAAATGAGAATCAACCTTTGAAACTAGGCATTTTCTATACCTATCAAAGGTGATGGGTTTCAAAACACATTCCAATTAGTATACCTATAGTGATTCCCAATATAAACGAAACACCTCCTAAGTTTACCATATACGAAAAGTTTGAGTTTTAGAAATTAGACGATAAATAATTTCTGAAATTTCGTGTTGTTAGTTATCATTTGAGCCTTTTATCGCTTATCCACAAAGCCCGAAAGTTTTAGTTTGGACTTTAGCGAATATGTTGGCCCAGTTGTCTGACTTAAAGGCCCAACAATTTACTTCAATCTATGATAACACAATAACACATGCTTATTTGCCTCGCAAAATTTTTTTTGGGTAAAGGGTTACCCCGGTGAATATTATTTAAGAATAATAAAACAATACAATGAAAGTTCAAAAGCTGATAGCGAATCTAAAGGCCTATAAAGATGAAAAGATCATCAAAACATCCAGGATAAAGAAACCAAGACACAATATGACTAAGTGGTCCTAGTAATGGTCCATTCCCTACTTATATGAACCACATCATCTGAATTCTTCATATTAAGGGACATTAACTTTAACCGATTTGTTGAGAAGATTAACTCAAAGATTTGATCAACTTGGCGCACCTTCTTCTTGAAGAGCCTATTATTTCTTTCTTGCCAATTGTAGTAAATCGTAGCACCAAAAAGAACTTTAGCCACAACAACTTGAGCCAACCTTTTGTTAGGACTAGACTGGATGGTATTAACAACCGACCTCCAAGAGTTTCCAATATCAGGAATGCAGATTAAAACTTTCACCTTTTGCCATACCTGAAGGGAGATACCACACTTGAAGAACAAGTGTGAATGAGAGTCACGAATGATGTTGCAAAGCGGGCACTTCATGTCTTCCAAACTAACTGAATCCGCTACTTCCCATGCTCGAATCTTGTCTTGAGTCTTCAGCTTTTCACCAATAAGTAACCATACAAGAAATGCAGGGTGGGGATGCATTGCGAGAACCAAACAAAATCGAACCATTCAACCTCAGGAGCACGAGGACGAATGACTTGCCAAGCTTGAGCAACAGAAAACTTAAAAAGATTTCCCTCCATATCCTTCCACCAAAGTTTATCCTCTACATCATTGAGCGTAAGAGGAATAAAGGAATTTAGTACCGGATATTTATTATACCATTCGATGGGCCACGTCCACTGGGAGTCACACATCAGGTCTTGCACCTTACTATTTGACGTGAAATCCCCCGTATATATATCACGATGAGTAATGAAAGAATCAAGGGGGCCTTCATCATGCCATTTATCAAACCATGCCGATGTTTGTTCACCTTTTCCTACAACATGGAAGAAAAAACGCCTAACCAAAGGTCTCATTTAAAGAATTTTCCGCCAACCATAACTAGAATCTGCTTTTATTGGAACATCCCAAAAATTTCTTCCTTGAAGATAGTATGAGTGGATCCATTTAACCCATAATGATTGCCGATTTGATAATATACTCCAAATATGATTAGACATGAGAGCAACATTCCAAGTTTTTACCCTCCGAATACCTGGACCACCTTCACTTTTGGGAAGACAAAAAACATCCCATTTCACTTTAGCTTTACCTCTCTTCATGTCCCCTTGACACCAAAGGAAACCTCTAGTTAGCACCTCTATTTCTTTTAGAGTTAATTACACCGTTCGTCCTTGTGGTTTGCGTTGACCGCAGCCGTTAGTCCTTTGACCAAAAAAATTGCACCGTTCGACCTTAAGTGGCAAACGTTATGCGCCGTTTGTCCCTCCCTCTAACGGAGCCCACTAATGCTCGTTAACTCTTGTTAACTTGTTTTCTCATGAGGGTATACTCGTCATTTCGCAACCATAAGGATGAACGGTGTAAGGACGAACGACTGTAATTTACTCTTTTTATCAATTTTTATAAGTTTTCAGCCATTTTTTACACTTTCATCCGTTTTTCTTACGTTTTCATACATTTTTATCCGTTTTTGTACATTTTCACCCGTTTTTATATGTTTTCATCCATTTTTATACGTTTTGTCCGTTTTTATATGTTCTCGTCCGTTTTTCTTAAGTTTTTATCCATTTTTATCTGTTTTAATACATTTTCTTCCGTTTTCATACGTTTTTAACCATATTTATACGTTTTTGTCCGTTTTATACGTTTTCACCCGTTTTTATACATTTTCATCCGTTTTTATACGTTTTCATCCGTTTTATATGTTTTCTTATGTTTTTATCTGTTTTAATACGTTATCTTACGTTTTCATATGTTTTTATATGCTTTCATCCGTTTTTATAAGTTTTCCTCCGTTTTTATACGTTTTCGTCCATTTTTATATATATTTATTACATTTTTATCCGTTTTTATATGTTTAATACGTTTTCTTCTGTTTTCATATGTTTTTAACCATATTTATACATTTTTGTCCATTTTTACACGTTTTCATACGCTTTCGTCTATTTTTATACGTCTTCACCAATTTTTATACGTTTTTGTCCCATTTTATATGTTTTCATCCATTTTTATACGCTTTCATCCGTTTTTATAGGTTTTCGTCCATTTTTATCTGTTTTAATACGTTTTCTTCCATTTTCACACGTTTTTAACCATATTTACACATTTTGTCTCTTTTTACACGTTCTCATACATTTTTATATGTTTTCATTCGTTTTTATAGGTTTTCGTCCATTTTTATACGTTTTTATTACGATTTTATCCATTTTAATACGTTTTTAACTATAGTTATCCGTTTTTTATACGTTTTCATCTGTTTTTCTATGCTTTCGTCCGTTATTACCCGCTTTCATATGTTTTTATTCGTATAAAAATGGATGAAAACGTATAAAAATGGATGAAAACGGATAAAGACGTATAAAATGGACGAAAGCGTATAAAAATAGATGAAAACGTATAAAAAGGACAAAACCGTATAAGAATGGTTAAAAACGTATGAAAGCGGAAGAAAACGTATTGAAATAGATACAAACATAAGAAGACATATAAAAACGGACGAAATCCTATAATAACAGACGAAAACGTATAAAAATTGATGAAAACGCATTAAAACGGACAAAAACATATAAAAACGGATAAAAATGGATGAAAGCGTATAAAAACTGTTAAAAACGTATGAAACTTATTAAAACAGATAAAAACAAAAAAAACGTTTAAAAACGAATGAAAACCTATAAAAACAGACGAAAATGTATAAAAACGGATTAAACGTATAAAAAGGTCAAAGGTGTATAAAAACGGATGAAAAGTAAACGGACAAAACATATAAAAACGGTTTAAAACGTAAGAAAACATATTAAAATAGATAAAAATGTATAAAAACGGACGAAAACATATAAAACGGACGAAAACATATAAAAATGGACGAAAGCGTATAAAAACGGATGAAAGCGTATAAAAACGGAAAAAAAGGTATAAATATGGCTAAAAACCTATAAAAACGGACGAAAACGTATAAAAACGGATGAAAACGGGCAAGAACGTATAAATATGGTTAAAACGTATGAAAACGGAAGAAAACATACTATAACAGATAAAAACATATAAAAACGGACGAAAATGTATAAAAACGGATGAAAACGTATAAAAATGGACGAAAGCGTATAAAAATGGAAGAAAGGGTTGAAGAATGAAAAAAAAAGTAAATAAAAGGGTGAAAAGAAATAGCCATCCATATGATCAACCATAGGGCAGACACCGGGTTCAATACATATGCTACTGGTTGTTATTGCGGTAACACTGGTATTGAAGATTAAGACGTCATGGACCCAGTGACGCACTGCACTAAACCTTCTAGCCACTCAGGTGTCTCTCAAGAGACACTTGTTTCATTTCTCATGAAGAACCCTTCATTATCTATCGACCTCTCACTCCGAGATGTGTTGATATTGAAAAGGAGGCAATCTGCTCCATGCCTCCGACGATTAAAAACCAATAAGCACTTAATCGAGTCTAGAGCCACGAGATACATAAAAGATCTCATAGGAACACTTAGCATTTCTACACTGGTTGTTCAACAAAAGGAACACCAGTTGTAAATCATAAGAGTGTCCTACGCAGGTCTTAGTAATCTGCCGAGAACGTTCTTGAGAGAATTCATAAATTATGATTCTCAGTGATTGAATGGAAATCCTGCCAGGGTCAACATCAAACAGCCCTGACAGCAGGTCACTTCGGTAATCCCTTGTGGGTTACACTTAATGTTCATGGTGGTTCCAAATGGTCTACAGTCGTGGAGTGATACTTCGGTATACTTCAGCGGCTCACTGAATCGTTGATACACTTTGGTGTATCTGTGTCAGCTCTTTCGGGGGCATCCGATTCCGAACGGCCTTGGCTAGGATTAGAGAAAGTCTTCACACTATGCTGTTGACGATCTCGAAGTCCGAATCTGTAAGTGCCAGGTGATTTATTGCTTACTGTTTACCTGCAGGAAATCATGGAGACCAGGAGTTCCACCACCACCATTTCCATCATGCTCATATCCCGAAGCAAAGTTCTCACAAAGACTAAGGAATAACAAAAGTTCAAAGAAATCAAAGAAAAGTCAAAGATCAAGCATTACAAACCTTCACAAGTCAAAGAATGAAGCTTATGAAGTGAGAACTACTTGATATATGAAGAACAAAAGTCAAAAGACATATGAGCATGGTGGAAAAGACATAAAGACACAGTGATTAAAGAACGTCGGTGGAAGGCAGATCAAGATATTACCGTATCATATCACAACAAGAACGAAGAACAAAGATTCTTAGGACGTCGAAGCCAAAGAAGCAAAGATGACGTCAAGCAACCTAGATGACCAAGCCTTAGGGGGAGATTGTTGGGAACACATTTAGTTTTATTCCAAGTCTTGGTCATTTGTATTAATTAGGTTGCTCATTAAATGGGCTTTATGTTTGTTAAACACCACACGGCCACATTAGAAGCCCATAGGCCGTGTGGTCTAGTAAATCCTTCTAGAAACTATTAGGCATATGTTGCCCTAGATTATGACTATAAATAGAGGGCTCATGTAACTCATTTCTTTGTTGGTTTTATTCTCATTGTAGCTAAACTCTTGCCAATTCTATACGTGTGAATAAAGCAACCATTCCCTTCTACTTCTCTTCATCTCTAGTTCTCTCATTAATCTATTATTGTTTTTCGTTTATATATCGTTGTTACGTGTTGGTTAGATCTTGTGTTAAGCTAGAATGAGGACCTAACATTAACCAACAATGGACATATTTAGAGTAATTAATTTATTCAAGGATATAAACATGCAAATATAGGACACAAATTTTATATGAATGAAAACATCAAACCAAGTTTATTATTCATCATGAAAAGTAAAAACTGTTCACATATCCCAATTATCCAAATACTAAAAACTCAGATTTACATGAGACTATTAGCTGGAAGAAGTCCTATACTCTTAGTATGACTTGAATACACATTAAAAGGCAACGCCTTAGTAAACGGATCAGCTAAGTTGTCATCTGTGTGAACTTTGACCAACCTTCTGTCACCCAATTCGATCACTTCTCTAAGGTAGTGAACTTTGGTACGATAATTCTTAGCACCTCTAGTGATTCCAGGTTCATTAGCTATGGTAATGGCACCTGTATTGTCACAATACATTGGAATGGGTTCTTCATTTGTGGGAGCAACACCAAGCCCAGAAATAAAGTTTCGTATCCAAACAGCTTCCTTATAAGCTTCTGAAGCAGCCATATACTCAGCTTCTGTAGATGATGTTGCTATAGTGCTCTGCTTGGCACTTTTCCAGTCAACAGCGCCTCCATTTAAAACAAAGACATATCCAGTTTGAGACTTCAAGTCGTCAACATCCGTCTGATATCCAGCGTCAGTGTAGCAAGTAACTTTGATCTCCCGCCTCATATCACCACCGTAAACAAGAAACATATCCTTAGTATTCCTAAGATACCTTAGGTTGTTCTTAACATCAGTCCAGTGTAGTTCTCCTGGATTCTGTTAAAATCGGATCGTTATGTTCAGAGCGAACGCAACGTCAGGTCTAGTACATCTTACTACATACATGATTGATCCTATAGCCGAGGCATAAGGAACTCTCTGCATGCGTTTAACCTCAACAGGTGTAGATGCATTATGAGCCTTGCTCAATTTTGGCTTATCTTGCATAGGAATGAATCCCTTCTTGGAATTCATCATATTAAATCTTTTCAAGATTTTCTCAATATAAGCACTTTGACACAACCCAATTAACCGCTGTGATCTATCCCTGTAGATCTTAATTCCAAGGATGTATTCTGCTTCTCGTAAGTCTTTCATGGCAAAACACTTCCCAAGATAGGATTTTACATCTTGTAACATTGGAATGTGTTTTCCCATGATTAATATGTCATCGACATATAAGATTAGGAAAGTAACATTACTTCTACTAGCTTTAACATATACACATGGCTCATCACGGTTTTGAGTGAAACCAAATTTCTTGATTTCCACATCAAACCGTTTAGTCCATTGCCTTGATGCTTGCTTCAGTCCATAAATGGACTTTTGTAGCTTGCATACACAGTTAGGATATTTTGGACCGACAAAACCCTCAGGTTGCACCATATAGACTTCTTTAGATAGATGTCCATTGAGGAAGGCAGTCTTGACGTCCATTTGCCAAATCTTATAATCATAGTACGCGGCTATGGCTATAATAATCCTAATAGCTCTAATGTCAGCAACTGGAGAGAAGGTTTCCTCATAATTTACACCATAGGTTTGAGTGAAGCCCTTCGCTACTAGACGAGCTTTATAGGTGTATACCTTGCCATCCATGTCAGTCTTTTTCTTGAAAAGCCACTTGCTACAAACGGTTTTACCGTTAGGAGGAAGTTCAAATAATTCCCAGACTTTGTTATCTCTCATGGATTGCATCTCCCCGTTTATAGCTTCATGCCATTTATCAAATTCAGGATCTGACAATGCAGCTTTGTAGTTAGCGGGTTCATTATGATCCCCTAACTCATGCTCCTTAGTATTGACATATAAACACATTCGATCTAGGCCATGTCGCGTCCTTGTGGACCTACGAACGGGAATAACATCACTTTGAGGTTCATCAATTTCTTGTTCATCCTCATCATGATGTAAGCTAGTGTCTACAGAAGGTTGCGTATCTTCTTCTTGAATTACTTCAAGATCTTCTAAACTCCCACTTGCTTCTTGTGCAATAAGACTATTCTCAAAGAATTCAGCGTTTCGAGCAATAATAACTTTGTTCTCGAGTGGGTACTAGAAGGAGTAACCCATTGTTTCCTTTGGGTAACCTACAAAGATACACTTAATAGATCTGGGTTCAAGCTTGTCAGGTTTGGTAAGTGTATCACACTTAACAAGTGCCTCACAACCCCAGACTTTTAACTTAGACAGCTTAGGGGCCTGCCCATTCCATACTTCGTATGGTGTCTTGTCAACCTTCTTAGTTGGAACCATATTGAGAATGCGTGCAGCAGACTCAAGTGCATAATCCCAAAAGGACTTTGGAAGAGTAGTTTGGCTCATCATGGAGCGAACCAAGTCTTGCAGGGTTCTATTTCTCCTTTCAGACACACCATTATGTTGTGGTGTATATGGAGGAGTGCGTTGGGCAACAATCCCATGCTCCTTGAGATGATCTAAAAACTCTTGACTCATATATTCTCCACCACGATTAGAACGTATAGATTTTATTGTCTTTCCGTGTTGGTTTTCTACTTCTCTTTGAAAAACTTTAAGTTTCAAAGACCTCATGTTTATGTTTCAACAAGTAAACATAACCATAGCGACTAAAGTCGTTAGTGAAGGTAACGAAGTAACTAGCTCATTGTCTTGACACGATTCTAAATGGGACACATACATCGGTGTGGATAAGTCTAAGTAGATCTTTGGCCCTCTCTGTTTGATGCAGATAAGGCTTACGTGCCATCTTTCGGGACATACATGAAACACATTTATGAAAAGACTCATCTTCAGTTGATTTAAGAAACCCCTCATGTTGCAGCTTCTTAATGCGCTTCTTTCCAATGGGTCCAAGACGACAGTGCCACAAGAGTGAAGAACCCAAGTTAGCCTTGGCTCTTTTATTGTTAATCGAATAAATAGAACTACTATTGGAAGTAGAACAATGCATATCAATTTCATAAATACCATTACGAGGAACAACATGAAAATAAACTAAATTATTCTTTGAAACTGAAATACCACCATTCATAAAAGTATTAACAAATCCATTGTCTTCCAAAAGAGAAACTGAAATAACACCCCTAGTAATAGAAGGTGCAAAATGACAATTGTCTAGTACAATAACTAAACCATTAGGAAGATGTAAATCAAAACTTCCAATTGCTTTGACGGCTGCACAGTTACCATTGCCCACGTACAAACACAAAGATCCTGGCTTCAGCTTCTTACTTCCCCTTAGACCCTGAGTTGTATTACAGATGTGAGTACCACAGCCAGTGTCATAAACCCAAGATTTATTAGGAAAAGAATAAAATTCTATTGTGAAGATACCTGAAGTACTAGCACTACTAGCTTGCTTCTTCTTCTCATATAACTCGGCGAGGTACTGGGGACAATTCCTCCTCCAATGGCCTACCTCATTACATTGATAGAAGACCGCGTCCTTTGTAGGGTTATCTTTCTTAGGTGGAGGGGGAATTTTAGGTTTAGGAGCATAAGATGGCTTAGCTTAATTGTTTGGAGCATAAACCAGCTTATCTTTTCCATTCCCTTGATTCTTACCCTTAGCAGCCTTATGCGGTTTTTTGTTCTTGTTGTTCTTTTTCTGGATCCTTCCTGCCTTGGCATACATCACAGCAGGAGTAGCATCTTTCTTTGGAAGTGTATGCTCATGTAGCTTGAGCATGGCATGCAAATCGTGTACAGTAATAGTCTTCCTAGTTCCATGCAAATTCATATTGAAATTCTACACGAAAGTGTCATACTCCTTGGATAGTGAGGTGAGAATCAAGCTCACTCCAAGTTGCCTGGACACAGGGTGACCAAGATGTTCCAACTGATCTATGTAGCTCTTCATTTTAAGAACATAAGAGCTAATAGATTGACCCTCTTCATGTTTGCACGCGTGAAAAGCTCTCACGGTTTGAAGTAGTTCATGATCTGCATGTTGTGCAAACATAGTTTTTAGTTCCTGAAGTATTTCATAAGCAGCAAGGTGTTCCAGGTCCTTTTGGAGTTCTGCGTCATGCTAACAAGAATGAGGCAAGCAATCTCCTTAGATGCCTCAACCCAACGTGTGTGAGCCGCCAGGGCATCTTTAGAAGGAGCCTGTTGTCCAGGAAGCCAAAAAGGAGCAGCTGGTATAGGATGCTCCAAATAGGCCAACTTATCCTCGGCTGTGAGGAAAATCCTTAAGTCACGGTACCAGTCAAGGAAGTTGGGACCAGAAAGTTTTTCTTTTTCAAAGAAAGACCTGAAAACTGAATTGTTCACGGTTTGACTGTTCATCTACAATGAAAACAAAGTTCAAAAGTTTAGTATTTTTGATAATTAATTCTTAGAGAAATTAACTACCCAATTAATTACTAAAAACTAAGATCCTTACTTGAACTCCCACTCATTATAGAAGGTCTGACCAACTAGTACTGAATGGGGCAAGAGGTAAACGGCGTGCGTTAAATGCATTACAAGTGCAACTCTTAGATTTATGAGACTCACAACATTCGAGTAACAATCTACAATGTCATGTCATGTGTAGTCTCATCTTATGCCTCGGGTGGAAAGGTCTGACCAATCACACTCGATTAAGTCATCCAGAGTGAGAGCTTGCAAAAATTAACCAGAGGTCTGACCAATGAGAATTTTTTTTTGCCTTGGGTTGGAATTAACCTGAGGTCTGACCAGAGAGAAAAAACCAATTGCAAGTGCTCTTAGTTTGGATGGCATAGACTTAAATTTAACACATAGGGTATCACATAAGTTTTCTTGATAAAAACGTTTATCAAAAGAGTGTTCAAAGAAGCATGCATACATCTTTGAAACACAAGTTAAGAAAATCCATTTGTTAATCTTTTTAGGTGAACTTTTATCGCGGTATTGGTTAAACCAATTAAAGAATTACCAAATAATTATCATCTACTATATCCTACTATTGCATGAGTCAAAAGACCCAATTTATTCGGATAATTACCACAAATTGGCCCGTAGAATTAAGGTAATCACCCTTAGGATGTTTTTTGTCAATATAGTCAAAAGACCTCGGTAGCTCCATTTGATGCACAAAGAAGCGGAGAAGCGGACTAGCGCGAAGCTTATAAAAAACCTTTCTTCTTTAGGGAGCAAAGCAACAATTGGACCCCAAGAATGGATTGGATCGAAACGACTTTCCTGTCGAAGCCCTTTGTGTCTGTATTAATTTCTGACCGCACGGAATCTCCATAGCCAATTTTCCATTTTTGATTATGAAATCAGAAGGTGCTGCCTTTGGTACTACTCTTATTTTACACGATCCAGGAACTCCTTTGGTCGATCCTTTCCTTCCGGTTTATTCCAAGGACTAATTTGAATGGTACTCGAATCCATTTATGATCCCGAGTTTCCAGACACATCGCCTTATACCTCTCTTATAGTTTGTCACAATATGTGATCCGATTTATCAATTGACTAATGATATAAATAACATCAATCGAATAAAAGTTTAAAACTTTATTATAATAAATCAAATTTCACCAGTTTATAGTCCGTTTAAGTGTCTAAAAACAATTTTTACACATAACACATAACTCGTCACAAGGAATAAGTATGTATTATTAACAGACAAGAATTAAATCACACGATATCCAACAAGCAATATCATGGTAGCCTCGAGAGAGACCCACACCCTCAATAACTTGATGGAATCAATGATTTAATTAAAACAAGTTTTGATATAAGTATGAGTCCGTTTTATTATTCAAAAATCTTTGCAAATATAACAATTCTCATAGAAACATATAAGCACATAAAACAGACAAAAAGAGATTCTATATGAAAGCAATAAATCATATAATGATTCGAGACTCTTTCTTATTACAATAATAGAGTCTTCCCCAATTGGAGAATCTAAAGGCTCGCACTTAGTTTTCGAGTTATGTACCAAGTGGACCACATACACCAATAATGGTAGCGTAAGCCTTAAGACTGAATATAAAAGTCTGAATTTTGAAATTAACTAGTTAATTTTAGATCTACCCTTTTTTTATTACTTTATTAGCCGGTAATATATTATTCAATTCTAAGATCAAATTAATTATTCATGACAAGAATGCATGTTGTTGTCATGATTTTCTAATAAAACAATTAATTAATGTGTTTAACGTAGCGGATCTTGCGTTTTTTATGGTTGTAACCTGTTAGCATTATTAAAAGTGATGGTCATTTCGTATTTACAACTTTGTATTTGTGTCGTGTAAGTTGTACAGAATAGACGGTGGGCTCATGGATTAGGACTAAGCTAATCGACTAATAGTTAAACGTTCAGACTAGTCCATCGTATGCATTTTATGTAAAATAGTCCAATCCATGTAAAGCCCAACCGAGCCCATCATAAAGCCCACTAGGGCGTCAACTTCTCACTATATATACATACTCCCACCTCATTTGTATGTGTGCTTTAGAGTTGTAAAGGTGAGGAGTGTGTGTATGTTTTGTATTGTTCTCTCTTCTCTTATCCATATAATACGACATACATATGGCATCTTTCTCTCATCTCTCTTGTGCCATTCAATCTATATTGTGGTGTGATAAAGAGTGACCTTGTGTTATAACAAGTGGTATCATATAGCCAAACATCGATTTAGGAGACTTTTGTTTTCGTTTTTTGGCTGAACTTATACTAAAGGTTGCGTTTTTCTACTCACAAAAACGCTAGCCTTTTGTAAAAGTTTTGATTTTTTACGCTTTGTTTAGGTTAAAGGTTGTTACTTTGCATAGTTTTTACCTTTTTTTAGTGAGTTTTGGTTAGTTTTCATCGATCATTATCATCATAAAAACTAGTTTTGCTCGTTAAAAAGTTCTTACCATGTATCAAAATATATTTAAACGTGCATATAGGCGATAAAGGTTACGACTTTACACTTATTTATGGGTTTTTGAAGTTATTTGATCGAGAAACACAGCTTGGAATCTTGAGTTTTGGTCATTTTTGGATCTTCATACGAGCAGCACTTTTGTCGAAATTCCCTTGTATAAGGGTTTATCTAAATTAGAGCTTTGAAGAATTTAGATAAGTGAGGGTTTATCTAAATTGTGGCATTTACGAATTTAGACAGTTGAGGGTTTATCTAAATTGTGGCAGTGTTGAATTTAGACAACAAATGGTTTATCGAAATTCCCTTGTATAAGGGTTTGTCAAAATTGTTTGTTGGGAGAATTTAGCTAAGTTTGGTTTATTGGAATTCAGCCGCTTCGCAATTCAGATAAGCAAAGTATCGCAATTCTCAATTCTGTTGCAATTCTGTCGGAATTCTAGGGTTTTATCGGAATTGTCAGAACTGTCGCAATTGTTAGAATTGTCACAATTACAAGGCTATCGCAATTCTCTGCTTTGTCGCAATTGAAAGATTTGTCGCAATTCAGTCCCAAATTTGTCGCAATTCAGAGACTTGTCGCAAATCAGAAAATTGTCGCAATCTAGAAAATTGTCTAAATTCTACTTGAACTTGATTTCTAAGAGATCAAACGAGAACTCAGTATTCCCGTGCTTGTATAAGTGTGTGGAATACTTCGACAAAGGAAACATCTCCTAATTTGTACAAATTAGATAGATCTTATCTATATTGCAAATTTGTCTAAATTGCACATTTCTATCTAAATTCAAATTTTGTCAAAATTGTATAATTTTGTCTAAATTGAGATTTACATCGAAATTGTGATTTTGTCAAAATTGTAATTTTGGTAACGTTGTCGAAATTGTTATCATTTGATTTTGTATAAATTATAGTCTTGTTGGAATGGTTACTTTTATCTAAATTGCTACTTTTATCTAAATTGCTACGTTTGTCTAAATTGCTGCTTTTGTCTAAATTGCAAGTAATTTATCGGAATTGACTGCTGCTTGATTATTAAAGACTCAACTTCAAACGATCATAAGTTTAAGACCAAAGCTTCACTACAACAACTGATCTTAACCTACCAAACACAACTCCTATTTCGTTGCACCAATCCAAGTTCAACTTTATCATACTAAACATCAACAATGGCAACTCAGCAAGACATTCATGCAGCCGGTGCAAAAAACCGTCCTCCTATGCTTGAAAAAGGTGGATATCTTCCATGGACGAGCCGTATGCTTCGCTACATAAAAACTAAACCAGATGGTAAACTCCTGCTCAAATCCATCTAACACGGACCATTCAAGCCTCGTCAAGTTCAAGACCCTGGAGCACCAAATGCAACACCTCCTGTCCCACCATCCTTTCGTGAACAATCAGAAGATGAATATACATAAGAGGATTGGAAGCAAATTGCAGCTGATGACATGGCAATGCACTTAATTCAACTTGGATTACCACGAGAGATCTTTGCTGCTGTCGATAGTTGTGAAACTGCTTATGATATGTGGGAACGAGCTAGAAGGCTTTGTCATGGCACACAAATTGGACAACAAGACGTTGAAAACAAGCTGCTAACTGAATGGGAGAAGTTTACATCTACTCCAGGAGAACCAATTGAATCATACTACACCAGGTTTTGCACTTTAATGAACGAGCTAATCAGAAACAAGTTGACTCCAAGACAAATTGTAAGCAACATCAAGTTCATCAACAATCTACTAGAAGAATGGGGACGATTTGTCATAATTGTCAACCAAACCAAGGATCTTCACCAAGTGAACTATGATCAGCTCTATGATTTTCTAAAGCAAAACCAGGCAGAGGCAAATGAAGTCAGAAAAGAGAAATTAGCAAAGCAACATGATCCTCTTGCATTAATTGCTCAAACACCAACACCTGTACCAGTGAATACACAACCATCATCATCTTCCACTCAGAACTACTTGCAACAACAATACGTTCCACAAACTGCTGTCATACCACAACAACAATTCTACCCACAACAACAAGTCATTCCACAACAACAATATCCACAATTCCAAGAACCAGAGTTCGCTGACAATGATGAAACTATTGCCGCTCTGACACAAGCATTTTCTTTAATGACAAAGGCATTCCAAGGACGCTATTCCACACCAACTAACAACAACCAAATGATTTCATCGAACACTCACAACAGGCAGATTGCACAACCGAGTTTTAATATGGGTCAGCAATGACAAATGGTTGGAGTTATGGGGAATCAGCAGGGATATGCTCCTAGATTTCATATGGGTAATGCAGGGCAGTATGCAGGGAATCAGATGGGTCACATTGTTGGAAATTAGAGGGGTCAGAATGTTGGGAATCAAAATGTTGGTAGTCAGATTGGGAATGTTGCTGCTCCAGTTGCTGGGAATTATGGAAATATGAATCAGGGCAATCCAGTAAAATGTTTCAACTGTCAGGGTGTCGGTCACATGGCAAGGAACTGTCCCACAAAGCCGAAAAAGAAAGATCCAGCTTATTTGCAGAAAGCATTGCTGTTGGCACAGAAGGAAATGGCAAGGTTTCAGTTGAGTGCAGAAGAAAATGACTTTATGGCACTCATGGATGATATGGAAGACATTGAAGATATGGATGCTGTCACAACTCGTAATTTTGGGTCAATTTCCAAAATCTCGACAATTTACTATTCACGAGTTACTATTCATTATTTACTATTCACCGATCACTATTCACTTTTTACTATTCATCGTTTCGAGGTCAATTTATGAATTTGAGAAACTTTCGAAAATTTTACTATTCACATGACACTATTCATTCCCGGAGAAAATTCCCGTTCATCATCATCATTCATTATCTCGTAAACCTAGTTTACGGGTGTTTCAAAAATTCACGTAACCAGAGTGGTTTAACCGTGAATTCATGTATTGTCCAGTTAGGACACCTCATACAGGCTAGAGTAGTCTGCATATCATCAGTAACATCATCAGTATTTTGGTTCATGCACGGATATGCATTATTTTCATTTACGTATGTTCAATTATTTAATTAAACGTTACCACTCAGTCATTATTACTAACAGTATACCCCGTACTCCCGACAATGATCCTAGTATATTTTCATACTAATTTTAATAATATAGAGATTATATTATTAATTTACCCGGTGTTTTTAAATCAATCGCGATAATTTCTGTTAGGAGCTTATAACTCCGTCAGTTTGCGAATATTTAACCCGATAATTATTCTGACACCCGATTTTTGTCAGGAACATGATTTTTCAATTTTTACAACTTCGTCGTATTTTATTTCACTTCGTTAGTATTTATTTCAAGACAACTCGGTACCCGATAACACCCAAAGTATACTCAAAATCAACTAACTCATTCAATATTATAGCAAAATATCTATACTTGCCCACAATTTCATCCAAAAGGACGCCTACCCCATTTTCTTATTTCCATTTTCTTGTCAAAACCATACTTCATTAATGGTTTATGTTTTGTTGTCTTAACATTTTATTTCTATAACATCAATACCATAACATTCACTAGCCATTTCAAGATCAAAATATTCTCTCTTTTCTCCTTCATTCCCACGGCTAGAACAAGAGACAAAGAAGAACCCATAATTTTTCTTAGTACAAGTGTTTATCAAGTCCATTTTAGCATTCTTGTTAGAGTTTTGAAATAAAAACTCCAAGATTGTATACCATTTTCATCCAAACTCATCCAATCTTCAAAGTAAGTTCAAGAAACTATTTTTATCATTTCATACTTTCATTTGATCCATGTGATTATATATTTTCAAGTTATTATAGTTAATAATGCAAGATACTTATGTTAATGGTACCATTTTTCTTTCAAACTACCTCAAACACTAGATCTATAAGTTTTATTAACATCCTCATGAATCTCACTATATTTAGTGATGTTTAGGACCCCATGACCCTTTGAGAAGGTGTATGGTAGATCAAGAGTGTTTGTGGAGTTGTGTGGAATTAGTTTGATCAAGTTTTGGACTAGAAAAATATGTTTTTAACATATAAACATACCTACTGTCCCAAAAATGAATTTCTGGAAAACTCAGAAACTTTTGAGCCATTTTGGCCTAAATAGTTAGAAAATACGTTCAAAAACGAAAACGTGGGCGCTTGAATCACTAAAAACGGACTTATAGCGAAGGAGATATGAATTTCCGAAGTTAGGCGACGAAAACTATTTTTCTGAAAATTGTTTGCTGTAATCTGAACTTTAAGGGACTAGACGAGTCATTAAACGCGATCTAGGAGACCCGAGCTACTGAAAACATGTTAGTTTATGTTTTTACGATTTCGTGGATATAAAGAACGTAGAAAACGAGCTTATAACGAGCAAGATACAAGCGTTTTAAACCCGACGATACTAAGGTACACTTCCAGCACAAAAATTGGATTATTTTCCAAGTGTTAAAACTGTCTTTCTAAGTGATCATGTCGAGAGCCACTTTACTCATTGATCGGGTCAGTTTTGGAAAATTTTCATCAAAACAAAAATGAAGTATTCCTGGCCTAGTTTCTAAATTGACCTGCCGTTCGTCAATTGGACATATATTGAGTAAGATATGACCCTCCAAATTTACCCGAAAACTGCCCAGAAATGGCAGTTTTGGCCCGACTAGCAAACTTAACGACAACTTATCTTTATGATCGAGACCTTTCTGGACAAAAGGCCAGTTCTACGAGTTGTAGATATTGTTACAAGCTTTCCAAAAACACTGAGTTTGAGTCCTAACTCTTAACGTACACTGTTTTACGACTAGCTTTACGAGGCCATTTGGGCATATTTTCACAAGTTATAAAAAGTGTTGTTTTGCAACGAAAACACTATATTTACCAATATAACACCAAACAAGGATCGTGGAGTACCGTTTCAACATATTTTCACGAAAAGTAGTTTATGACTTAACGAGACGTCAAAAATGTATTTTTCGTCGATAAACGTTATTTTCAAAACTAACGAGTGGTATCGTTAACATACGTAATTGCATGAGTAGAATCATTTCATTTGCTTACATTAGATCATAACCTCATATTAGGTCGCGGTTAGAGACCGAGCCTCATTTCAGCGTATTCATTATTATCATTGTTGCTATCGCACCAGGTGAGTTTCATAGCCCCTCCTTTTACTTGTTCTGTAAATGTTTTGGGGGAGAATACATGCTCGTTTTACAATTAAACTCCATGCTTGTTTTACATTTAAACTTTATGCTTGTTTTACATTTAAACACACTGTTCATTATACAATAAAACACCATGTTTGTTTTACTTGAAATGTGACTGGTCTTTTATTTCTAATTGTTTATATGGCGACATTGTCAGAATTGATTATATGACGACATTGTCAGATGTATTTATATGACAACATTGTCAGATGTATTTATATGGCGGCATTGTCATGACGACATTGTCAGAATTGTTATTATGACGTCATTGTCAGAATTTATCTTATGACGACATTGTCATGGCGATATTATCACACTTATATATTTTTCATTGAGACATTGTCACACTTAACATTACATTTTGTGGTTCATAAATCATTTGACGTTCACATAATCCAAATCATATTTGGCAATGGGTTGTAAACACACAGGTTGCAAGTCTTGTATGGGCGGGACTTGGAACTGGGTGGATTTACAATGCCTTTGCTGGGAAATCTTCATTCAAAGGCTTGCAATTTTTCAATAAACTCTATGAACTCACCAACCTCGTGTTGACATTTTTAGCATGTATTTTCAGGTATAAACACTAGCACGCTACTGGAGGCTTTTGGCAGGGCATGGCATGGTCATAAAAGACTTTGATAAACATTTGGGACCGTTTTACTTATTTAAAGGGCTTATTTCCGCACTACTTTTAGTAATGTAAATTCAACACTTTTGATCAACAATTTTATTCTAAATGGTTGAGATGAAAAACGTTTTTTACACTTGTGTTGTGATACCAATTGAGTTACACCCCAGCGACATGTAAGCTTCCGCTGGACCCGAATTTGGGGGTGTGATAGATTGGTATCAGAGCCTTGGCTATAGAGAACTGGGTGATTTTAAAACCTAGACTATAGCTACATTTTCAAAAACATGACCCTATGACCGCCGCGTGCCTGCCTGCCAAGTTGATGCCTCATTTGTGGTTTGTTGCTGACATATTTAATGAGATTTGTTTCTTATTATCAAATCATTTATACCCATTTGTTCTCATTGAATACTATAGTTGTCTTTCATATAAGCATGCTCGCATATCATACACGTCTCAGCGTTACGCCTTTTCCTTGCGTAGTTTTATCATTCGACCTCGAGTTTGGTCACTTGCCTTAGTCTTTCAGAAAGTCTTTTCAAATGTGAAGGACATAGTATTAGCATAACTGAGCTGAGTATTTCAAAATTCATTGAACCTCGGTGGAATATAGATTGGTCATCTATATTCGACCCGGGACAGTGGGACATGGGCTGACCACCTATGTCCGACTCAGAGATGAATTTTGCAATACTGAGAACAGTTATAATAAAATTATGTTCGGGTTACATTCCTACTCGATTTTTAAATGTTTCAAAACTTCATGTGTGTGTACACAATCGTTGCAAGAGCATTCACACCTACATTACCTCATGAACCGCCATCTAGAAGCACGTCAGCTAACCATAACCCAACCTCAAGCCATTGAGAGTCAGATCATTGGGAATGACAATCATTTCACTTTTACCATCACGAATCCTCGAGGCTTAAGTTGAGGAACTCAATGAATGAAACCGACAGAATGAGAAACCCTATGGTATGCCAGAGAATGCAAATGGTTTAGTAAAGAGGTCAGACGGAGTATTGTACTTCAAGGATAGAAACTGGATACCTCTCTATGGTGGAATACGAGAGTTGATCATGCACGAGTCGCACAAGTTGATGTACTCCATTCACCCAAGTTCTGATAAGATGTATCAGGATCTCAAGAAACTTTATGGGTGGCGAATATGAAAGCAGAAATAGCTATGTATGTACCATTCAAGCCTCGTCAGATTGGACCATTCAAGCCTCGTCAGATTCAAGACCCTGGAAATCCAAATGATACACCTCCTACTTTACCATTCCTTCGTTTACAAAGAGAAGAAGATTACACTGTACAGGATTGGAAGCAAATTGCAGCTGATGACTTGGTAATGCACTTAATACAACTTGGTTTACCACGAGAGATCTTTGCTGCTGTGGACAGTTGTGAAACAGCTTATGATATGTGGGAACGAGTTAGAAGGCTTTGTCATGGAACAGAAATTGGTCAACAGGACGTTGAAAACAAGCTGCTAACAGAATGGGAGAAGTTCACAACCGCTCCAGCGGAACCCATTGAATCGTACTATACCAGGTTTTGCACCTTAATGAACGAGCTCATCAGAAACAAATTGTCACCAAGGAAAATTGTTCAAAACATCAAGTTCATCAACAATCTACCAGAAGAATGGGGACGCTTTGTGACGATTGTTAACCAAACAAAGGACCTTCATCAGGTGAACTATGATCAGCTCTATGATTTCCTAAAGCAAAACCAGGCAGAGGCAAATGAAGTCAGGAAAGAGAAGTTAGCAAAGCAACATGATCCTCTTGCACTCATTGCTCAAACACCTACACCTGCAACAGTGAATACACAACCCTCTTCATCTTCCACTCAAAACTTCATGCAACAAGAATATATTCCACAACCACCATTCTACCCACAACAACAACAAGTCATTCCACAACAACAATACTTGCAACACCCAGAACCAGAATTTAATGACAATGATGAGTCCACTGCTGCTTTGACTCAAGCATTTGCTTACCTCACAAAGGCATTCCAAGGACGCTACTCGACACCTACCAACAACAACCAACGAATCTCATCGAACACTCGCAACAAGCAGATTGCTCAGCCGAGTTTCAACATGGGTCAACAAGGACAGATGGTTGGAGGTTATGGGAATCAGCAGGGATATGCTCCTCGACATCAGATGGGTAATCAGAATGCAGGGCAGTATATTGGAAATCAGATGGGTCAATATGCAAGGAATCAGATGGGTCCAGTTGTTGGAAATCAGAGGGGTCAGAATGCTGGGAATCAGTTTGGGAATGTTGCTGCTCCAGGAGCTGGGAATATGAATGAGGGTAATTTGATAAAGTGTTTCAACTATCAGGGAGTCGGTCACATGGCAAGGAACTGTCCCAACAAACCGAAAAAGAGGGATCCAGCTTATCTGCAGAAAGCATTAATGTTGGCACAGAAGGAAACAGCTGGGTTACAGTTGAGTGCAGAAGAGAATGATTTTATGGCTCTCATGGATGATATGGAAGATCTTGAGGACATCGATGCAAACTGCATTTTCATGGAAAATATTCAGGAGGCTAAGTATGACACGGACTCTGAAATACCTCCTGTGTATGACACCAATGCAGTCTCTGAGGTACCATCATTCACTACATGTCACAATAATGAAATATTTGATATGTCGACTCATGATGAACAACATCCTGTGACTCCAGTATCCACTTATGATAAATATATGGACACGCCAAGTTGTAGCAGTATTAATTTAGCAACTCTAGATATGGATCCTAATGGAGGCTTCGAGTCATAGCATGTTGAGAATGATGAGGAAACACGTGCGTTTTTTGAATCATTATTACACAATTGTAGTGTTGAAATTGAGAACGTAAAAAAGATCAATCGCGATGTTAAGGCCGCGAATGAAAAAATGACCGCTGAGCTTGAGAGATATAAGGTGAATGAAAAAGTTTTTGAAATCAATACAACCCGACAGTCTGAATTAGAAGATGGTTACAAAAATTCCGTTTATTGGGAAAAACAATTGCAAATTAAGTTTGACACACTCGATGTTAACTTAAACAAGCAAATACGATCCTTAAACACGGAAGTTTCAGATTTGCAAAACCAACTTTCTAAACAAAAATTAACTTGTTCTGATCTTGAAGAAGAAAAGAAACAGTTGAAAGCAGATTTTTCAAAACGCGAAAATGAACTTCTTGATGAAATCATTGAGAAACAAGAAACAATTAAAAAGTTAGAAGATTTGCTTGTCAAAATAGGTCATTCTGCTCAAACAATTAATATGCTTATTAAAGATCCAAACCCGCTTTTACATACAATGAAGAAAATGGCTATCGGTTGTGAAAACCCTTATCGTCTCAAGAAAGCTCAGAAAGAACAGAATGTGTTATATAATGGTAATGTGCTGTTTGAGAAACATCATCCTCCCGAAGTTCGGGATTCAGATGAAATGATTGAACTTGCCGAGGAGATTAGAATCAAAATGAGACAAATGAACCCAGAAATCAAACCCATTGATTATAACAAGCTTAACATACTTTCTGGGGTGAATTTTGTTAAACAGCAACCACCAACAAAGGTTTTCAAAAGACCAGTTGTTTCAACAAAACCAAGAGTTGTTTCTAAAAATCTTTCAAATCTGGTACAAATGTCCTCTAGCAACCCTTTTAACACAAGTGAAGCTAGACGATACTTGGATGATCTGAAAGATAAAGTAAAAACACTTCAAAGTACTGTTGATTCAAAAACAAATATTAGCATCAGCAACTGGCATTCAAGTTTTCATAATGAAATGAAAAGGGTATTTCAAGCAGAAATTACTACTCCACTCTATAACATAAGTGCGAGAGTAATTCATGTTGAAAATGCTATTTTAAAAGAAACAGCCGACTTCGTCAAGGACCACCAATCCCTGGTGAAGGAAGCTAATGAAAACATTGAACGCATCAAATTTTTGGAAAACCATAATGATACTCTCTTCGAGGTAGTTCTATCGACCGAAATTATGTCCATTATTTATCAAACATATTCTGTGGAAGATGATGAAAGACTGAGAGCTGAGACTTCTAAAATTGTTATAAAATATGAAAATTCTCTTGCTAAACTTGAAAAAGAAAATGTCACATATTTTAAACAACTCGATCGAAAAAAGGAAGAATGCAAGTATGAGAAATTGTCGTATGAGCGTGCTTACAAGAATATGAAAGAACAAAATGATCTTTTGAATTCTCAGCTGGACAGTCTAAAAAGGAAGGGTGAGGAAACTAAGTTTGCAAAACCATCAACTTCGGATCAACCAAAAATGAAAATTTCTCAAACGGTTCCAAAGGTTGTTGTGACAAAACCAGTCACTCCAACACCCTTACCTAAACAATGTGCTAATAAAGGAAAAGCTGTTGTCAAAACATCCAATGTGATAGCGCCTGGCCTTTATAGGATTAGTCCCACTACTGCGTCTGCCTCTACATCTTACACATATAGGGCGATAGACAAAAGTAAAAAAGATAATCCAAACGAGTCTAGGAATGCTACAACAACCTCTCAGGACAACAACATAAATTCTAATGAGTGTGCCTTACCTTCTACAGGATTAGAAAGCACCTCTAGGAGCAGCAGACAAAAGCCTAGGAGCAATACCAGGAACAATAGCGTCTCGCCTGTCTTTGAGAGTGAATACAAAGAAGTAGAAGAACACCCTAGGAATTTATCGCTTTCGAATAAGAAAAATATGTCATCGAGATGTAATGTTAAGAGTATTGTTTCAAGTGCATGTAATGATTCTGTCTGTTTAATGTGCAAGAAATCGTTATCTGAAAATGTTTGTGATGATATTGTTTCTAATAATGTGAATGTGAATGCTATGCCTGAACAGAAAGATGTTCCTCCAGGAAATAGTGCTAGGACTAGATATGTTAAAAGACTTATTGCAGCATCTAGGACAATCACTAGTAGTCTATTGCCAAGGGACTATCTTAAGCTTTGTGCATGGAAACCAACGGGTAGAAAGTTTACATTTAAGAATGGAAAATTAAAAGTTGTTCTTAAAGAACAAACAACAACCTTCTCTGAGTGTGATTCATTTGTTACCCCTAACCCCATGGAACCAAATGATATACGGTTTCCAAATGCAAACTCTTCTGTTCTTGGCAGGTTATCAAAATTTGTCTTTAGATCATCGACTCGGGTTGCTCCAAGCACATGACCGGGAATTTGAAGCTGCTAATCAACTTTGTATGACAGTTCGTGGGAACTGTACGGTTTGGGAATGATCACGTTGCAGCTATTATGGGTTATGGTGATCTTCAGTTTGGGAACTATTTAATCACTCGGGTCTACTATGTCGAAGGGCTGGGACACAACTTATTTTCAGTCGGGCAATTTTGTGATGCAGATTTAGAGGTTGCATTTAGGAGAAACACCTGTTTCGTTTGGAATTTAGTTGGAGATGATCTCTTAACTGGGAATCATGGCACCAATCTCTATGCTATTGACATAAACCAAATGGCCTCTTCATTACCAATTTGTCTCATGACAAGAGCATCCGAAAAAAAATCCTGGTTGTGGCATAGACGTTTGTCCCATCTTAACTTTGACACCATCAACAAGCTTGCCAAAGACAACATCGTCAACGGTCTCCCAAAGTTCAAATACACCAAAGAACACTTATGTCCATCCTGTGAGCAAGGAAAAAGCAAACGGGAAACATATAAACCTAAAATCGTACCCTGTTCGGTTGATAAGTTACATTTGTTGCATATGGACTGATGTGGCCCAATGAGAGTTGCAAGCATAAATGGGAAGAAGTATATTCTTGTAATCGTCGATGACTATTCAAGATATACATGGGTAAAGTTTCTGAGGTCAAAAGATGAAGCACCAGGCACCATCATCACCTTTCTGAAGCGAACTCAAGTCCTACTTCAAGCTCCAGTAAGGATCGTAAGAACAGACAATGGCACAGAATTCACTAATCAGGAGTTAAGAACCTACTTTGAAGATGCTGGAATCACACATCAGACATCAGCTGTACGAACTCCACAGCAGAATGGGGTAGTTGAAAGAAGAAATCGAACTCTTGTGGAAGCTGCTCGCACAATGCTGATTTATTCTAGTGCACCACTATTCTTATGGGCTGATGTTGTTGCCACTGCTTGTTTCACTCAGAACCGATCCCTAGTCCATCCAAGATTCAATAAAACCCCATATGAACTAGTGAACAACAGAAAACCCGATATCTCTTGCCTTCATGTATTTGGCGCTTTGTGCTATCCAACGAACGACAGAGAAGATCTGGGAAAGTTGAAAGCTAAGGGTGATATTGGAATCTTCATTGGTTATTCAGAAAACTCGAGGGCCTTCAGGGTGTATAACAGGAGAACAAAAAGGATAATGGAGACGATGAATGTAAAGTTTGACGAGATTTCACAAATGGCTTCTGAGTGACTCGCTCTAGAACCTGCGCTTAACCCAATGTCTCCTAATCATACCAGATCAGGACCCGCACTGAACGTTCAGACTTCTGGACACATCAGTTCAGGACTCGTACCCCAAGGAGCTCCATCAACTCACACCGAAACACCAACTAATCAAGAACTGGAAAATTTCTTTGAGTTTATGTATGATGAGTACTATGGTGGCGCTTCGATAAATGCATCTAAACAACGTTCCACTACACCCGCTCAAAATCATCAACCACCACCACCACCACCGGAAGATGCATCAACAACATTCGAAGTTGACGCACCAACTCCCTCCACGTCATCAACATCTACTCCACCAACTCCAGTAATTGAAATTGTTCTACCAAGAGTTGATGAGCAAGAACAAAACGATGCTGTGTTAGAAGAAGAAGTATTTGAAAACCCTTTTGCAACGGAATTTGCTAAATCATCTTCAAGGTTACATGAACCATCTAACACGCATTTGTCAAATCTAAGGTACCCTTCTACGTTACAGTGGACAAAAGACCATCCAATAGAACAAGTTATTGGTGAACCTTCAAGGCCAATTCAGACGAGAAAACAACTCAACACCGATTGCGACATGTGCATCTACGTCTGCTCAGTCAGTCTAAAAGAGCCAAAGAACATTCGGGAAGCAATGGCAGATAATGCTTGGATTGAAGCGATGCAGGAAGAACTTCTCGAATATCAATTACATGACACCTGGGATTTAGTTCCAAGACCAATTGACAAACTCGTCATTGATCTTAAGTGGTTATGGAAAAACAAAAAGGATGAAGAGATGACTGTCATTCGCAACAAAGCTCGTCTCGTGGCCAAGGGATTCAGACAAGAAGAGGGGATAGATTTTGAAGAGTCATTCGCGCCAGTAGCAAGGCTTGAAGCAGTCAGGATTTTCTAAGCATATGCAGCTCACAAAAACATCACGGTTTATCAGATGGATATCAAGACAGCTTTCTTGAATGGAACTCTGAAAGAAGAGGTGTACGTGAGCCAGCCAGATGGATTCCTTGACAAACATCATCCCGACTACGTCTACAAACAAAAGAAGGCTATCTATGGTTTGAAACAATCCCCAAGGGCGTGGTACGACGAATTATCATCTGTCCTACTTCTTAACAATTTCACCAAAGGAACAATTGATCCGACCTTGTTTACAAGAAAATTCAAAAATGACATTTTGATTGTTCAGATTTACGTGGACGACATAATTTTTGGGTCCACTAATCCAAAACATTCAAAACATTTTGCAAATCTCAAGAAAAGAAAATTTGAAATGTCCATGATGGGGGAATTAAAATTCTTTCTGGGATTACAAATTCATCAATCCGCACGTGGTATTTTTCTTAATCAGGCTAAATATAAAATTGAGATTTTGAAAAAACATGGAATGGAAAATTGTGACTCTGTTGGTACACCAACGGTCACCTGACCAAAAATAGGCGCTGATTTATATGGGAAACCCATGGATCCGAAGAAATATTGGAGCATGATTGGTTCTCTCATGTACTTAACTGCTAGTCAACACGATATACATTTTGATGTTTGTCTATTAGCACGGTTTCAGGCAAGGCCTACCGAACTTCACCTCCAAGAGGTTAAACGAATCTTTCGGTACCTACGAAGAACCATTAACATGGGACTTTGGTATCCGAAGGATTCGGAGTATACACTAATAGCATTTTCAGATGCAGACCATGCCGGTTGCCAAGTTACAGCAAAGAGTACATCAGGCGGAGCACAATTTTTGGGAAAAAAGCTAGTAGGCTGGTCATCAAGGAAACAAGACTGCACTGCACTATCAACCGCAGAAGCCGAGTATGTGTCTCTATCTGCGTGTTGTGCCCAAGTTCTATGGATGAGGACACAGTTCACAGATTATGGCTTCTCTTTTGACCGCATACCTTTGTATTGTGACTCGAAAAGTGCCATAGCCATCTCGTGCAATCCTGTTCAACACTCGAAGACCAAGCATATTAGAGTCCGCTATCACTTCATAAAGGAACACGTTGAAGAGGGTACTGTTGAATTATTTTTCGTGAAGACTGAATACCAACTCGCCGATCTATTTACTAAAGCCCTCCCAAAAGAGCGGTTTGATAACTTAGTTCGACGAATTGGAATGCGAAGCCTAACTCCCGAAGAGTTAGAAAATCTTCTCGAATCTTCTTGAATTATCTCAAAAAGCTTCGCATGTAAATATTTTTGAAAAACAAAATACAAAATTTGAAAAACCAACAAAAACAAAATATAAAAATAGAAAATTTTCAAAAATGCAAAAACAATAGAAAAAAAAAAAAAAAAAAACCAAAAATAGTCTTCTCACGACATGTCACTCGTATAATCGATATTCTGTACGTATCTAGAAATGTCATTCAACAATGATACGGGCATGTACAGATGCTTGAGCGAGAGTTCATTTAAATTTTTTCTAAAACATGTCGTTTCTCAAAATTTTCTTCACAACGGCTTTCGTATATTTCAGTACGAGACCTGCGCTACATTGATGACTTCTGATTATATCCGATCAGGACTCGTAATGTTAATGGCAAAAATAAAATCATTGAGCACATGATCAAGATCTTTCAAAAAGATTTTTCAAAATCTTTCTCAAAATTCTGTGCTCAAGACAACTCCCTCCTAAACCCTTAAACTGATTTTAAACTCAAATGTTTAAAAATATGCTTTGTTTAAGGGGGAGTATAAAATTAAAAACAAAATGTTCCAATTTTCATGCTCAAATCCGTCTATCTCTACAAAAAGCTTTCATTTAATCAGTAGATATCAAAAATATCATTGCATGCTATTTTTGAGGGGGAGAAGACGTGATTAAAATGTGATCGAAAAGTAATGTCAGTGAGTCGTGCTCTACAAAAAGGCTCAAGATTTTACCCTCGAATTGACGAAAAATAAATGTCCGTAATCGAAAAGACTTGTCCGGAACGGGTAATAATTTCAAGCTGGTTAACCAGTGATGTAACCGTGTCTCGCAAAGGACTTGTCCGAGTAGAATGTACCAATTCGAGAGATGTTCTTTTAATATGACCGGGACGGGTAATAACTTCAAGCTAGTCTAGCTAGTGATGTAAACGTGTCTCGCAATGGTCATATTAATTGAAAATCGATCAATTCAAAATGTGCGAACTCTACCCAACATGTGCAAATTTTATCTTAAAAATGCATGAGCACATGTGAAGGGGGAGTATTTCAGAAAATGCAAAACTCCTGAAGTGTTAACCAAAATGTGTTTTATTCATAAACACTTTGAGAGATTTTCACAAAAGGTTTTATGGCAAGTGATCAATAAATCTAGGATAATCATGGAGTAATAAGGTGATTATGGTTAGGTTTATGTCCAATGATCCGCCAAAACCGGAGGAATCAACCCAAGGACAATCCCAATTTATGAGAATTAGAAGTCCTTAGGTAAGATTGAAAAAAGGAGTACATGAGAAAGGGAAAGAAGGGGTTGAAGAATTAAAAAGAAAAGTTGAATGAAAGGGTGAAAAGAAATATCCCTCCATGAAAACTTAGGTCAGAAACCGGGTCAATACATCTGCTATCGGTTATCACAAGTTGATACTGATATTGAAGAAAAGACGTCATAGACCCAGTGACGCGCTGCACCACCCCTCCTAGCCACTCAGATATCTCTTAAAAGATATTTGTTTCATTTCTCACGGAGAACACTACATAATCTATCGGCCTCTCATTCCGAGATGTGTTGATATTGAAAAAGGTGGCACTCTGCTCCATGCCTCCGACTACTAAAACCAAAACGCAAATTATTGAGTCTAGAGCCATGAGATTCATCAAAGATCTCTTAGGAACACTTTCCAATACAATACAATTGTGTTTACCAAAAAGGACACAAGTTGTAAGAGTCTTAATGAGATCTAAGGATCTTGCCTTATATCATGATGGTTACGTGCTTCAAACGGTCTACAGTCTTGAAGTGATACCCCGGTATACTTCAGAGGCTCTCAACGGCCTTGGTCAAGATTAGAGAAAGTTTTCACACTATGCTGTTAACGATCTCAAAATCTGAACCTGTAAGCGCTGGACGATTTATTGCTAACTGTTTTATGCAGGTACTGACGAAAGTCCATTCACCATCATCATGTGTTTCAACATCTACAACGTCGATGCAAAAGTACAGAAGATGTTGATTAAGGCAAGAATGACCAAAAGACGATACTTTGAAGATCACAAAGCATGAAGGAACAATGAATCAAGACTATTATACATCAACACATAAAGTTAAAGACAACAAAGATGAAAGACCAAATCACTGGGAGCATCATTGAAATGACCATCCCTTAGGGGGAGATTGTTAGCATTTAATTTATAAATGTAAAGTGATGGTCATTTGTAATATTGAAACTTGTGTGTTGTATGGTTAAGTTAGTCTAGCAAAGTGGGATTTTGTTAGTTAAATATGTAAGACTTAATGTAAAAGTCTAGTCCAATACAAAAGCCCACTCCAAGCCCATCAAAGCCCTTTAGGGCATCACATTTGTAGCATAAATAACACACTCCCACCCCATTTCCTGTGTGCTTCTTTAGACAGCCAAGGTGGGAGTGTGTAAGCTTCATGTTTGTATTTGTTATCTTTGTTCTTTAAGCTAATAGATACACAGTCATATTTCCATACGATCCACACTGTTCTCATCTTGTTCTTGTTCTTGTTTGAGTACCATTCGTATAGCAAAGGTAGTGTGTGATAAAGTTAGTGTTTTTAGTAATAACATAATCATTATTGAACAACTGCAGTATTGAAATTGAAAAAGTAAAAAAGGTCAATCGCGATGTTAAGGCCGCGAATGAGAAAATGACCGCTGAGCTTGAGAGGTATAAGGAAAATGAAAAAGTTTTTGAATTTCATAAAACACGACAGTCAGAATTAGAAACTGGTTACAAAAACTCCGTTTTAAGAGAAAAACAATTGCAAATCAAGTTTGACACTCTCGATGTTAACTTGAATTTGAAAATAAATTCCTTAAACGCGGAAGTTTCAGATTTAAAAACCAACTTTCTAAACAAAAATCAACTTGTTCTGATCTTGAAAAAGAAAAGAAACAGTTGAAAGCAGATTTTTCAAAATGCGAAAATGATCTTCTTGATGAAATCATTGAGAAACAAGAAACAATTAAAAAGTTGAAAGATTTGCTTGTCAAAACGGGTCATTCTGCTCAAACAATTCATATGTTAATTAAAGATCCAAACCCGATTTTGCACACAATGAAAAAAATGGCTATCGGTTGTGAAAACCCTTATACACTCAAGAAAGTTTAGAAAGAACATAATGTTTTGTACAATGGTAATGTGATATTTGATAAACATGATCCTCCCGAGGTTCGGGATTATGATGAAACGATTGAGCTTGCCGAAGAGAGTAGAATCAAAATGAGACAAAAGAATCCATAAATAAAACCAATTGGTTATAACAAACTTAACATACTTTCTGGAGTAAATTTTGTTCAACAAAACAAACACCAAAGGTTTCCAAAAAACCAGTTGTTTCATCAAACAAAAAGTTGTTTCCAAAAATCTTTCAAACTTGGAATAAATGTCCTCTAGCAACCCTTTTAACACAAGTGAAGCTAGAAGATGTTTGGATGACCTTAAAAAGAGAGTTAAAACACTTTAAAGTATTGTTGAATCTAAAACAAATATTAGTATCAACAACTGGCATTCAAGTTTTCATATTGAAATGAAAAAGGTGTTTGAGACAGAAATTACTACTCCACTAAATGCAATTCATGTGAGAGTAATTCATGTTGAAAATGAAATTTTAAAAGAAATAGCCGACTTTATCAAGGACCACAAATCCCTGGTAAAGGAAGTTAATGAAAACATTGAACGTATCAAAGTTATGGAAACCCACAATGATTCTCTCTTTGAAGCAGCTTTGTCGATCGATATTATGTCCATTATTTACCAAACATATTTTGTTGATGACGATGAAAGACTTCGAGCTGAGACTTTTGCAATTTTTTCAAAATATGAAAATGCGCTTATTAAACTTGAAAAAGAAAATGTATCATATTTTA
Organism: Artemisia tridentata subsp. tridentata; assembly: GCA_021014915.2. Taxonomy (NCBI): domain Eukaryota; kingdom Viridiplantae; phylum Streptophyta; class Magnoliopsida; order Asterales; family Asteraceae; genus Artemisia; species Artemisia tridentata. Next base: position 449,515,564 of record CP139507.1, read on the forward strand.
AACAACTAGATCGAAAAACCAAAGAATGCAAGTATGACAAATTGTCGTATGAACGTGCCTACAAAAACATAAAAGATAAAAATAATCTTTTGAGGTCTCAGCTGAAAAGTCAAAAAGGGAAGGGTGTGGAAACTAAGTCTACAAAACCATTGACTTCAAATAAACCAAAAATGTCTATTTCTCAATCTGTTCCAAAAGTTGATGTGAAAAATGATTTGTCAAAAACAGTCACACCAACACCTTTGCCAAAGCAAAATGAAAAAAGAAAAAGTGTTGATAAAGGGAAAGCAGTTGTCGAAACACCATATGTGATAGCACCTGGCCTTTATAGGATTAGTACCACTATTGCATCTGCCTCTACATCTCAAACATATAGGGCGATAGACAAGAGTGTAAAAAATAATCCAAAAGAGTCTAGGAATGCTAAAACAACTTCAAAGGACAACAAGATAAATCCTAATGTATCTGCCTTACCTTCTACAGGATTATAAAGCACTTCTAGGAGCAACAGACTACAGCCTAGGAGCAATACAAGGAACAATAGAGTCTCGCCTGTCTCTGAGAGTAGATGCAAGAATAAAAATGAAGAAGTAAAAGAACACCCTAGGAATTTATCGCTTTCTAATAAGAAACATATGTCATCTGGATGTAATGTTAAAAGTACTGTTTCTAGTGCATGTAATGACTCTGTTTGTTTAATGTGCAAGAAATCGTTATCTAAAAATGCTTGTGATGATTATGTTTATAAGAATGTGTATGTTATGCTTGAACAGAAGGATGTTCCTACAGAAACTAGTGCTAGATCTAGATATGTAAAACGTCTAATTGCAGGATGTAGGTCAACCACTGGTAGTCAATTTCCTAGGAACTATCTTATGTTATGTGCATGGAAACCAACAGGAAGAGAATTCATACTCGTGAATGCAAAATTGAAAGCGGTTCCAAAAGAACCAGTAGAAACCTTCTATGAGTGTGATTCAGATGTTACCTCTAACCCCATGGAACCAAATGTTAAACGGTTTCCAAATGCAAAATCTTCTGTTCTTGGCAGGTTATTGAAATATGTCTTTGGATCGTCGACTCGGGTTGCTCCAAGCACATGACCGGGAATCTAAAGTTGCTGATCAACTTTGTATGGAAGTTCATGGGAACTGTACGCTCTGGAAATGATCATGTAGCAGCTTATCTGGGTTATGGAGATCTTCACTTTGGAAATTATTTAATCACTCGGGTTTACTACGTTGAAGGGTTGGGACACAATATGTTTTCAGTCGGACAGTTTTGTGATGCAGATTTAGAGGTTGCATTTAGGAGAAACACTTGCTTCGTTAGAAATTTGGTTGGAGATGATCTATTAACTGGAAATCGTGGCACCAATCTATATGCTATAGACATCAACCAAATGGCCTCTTCATCACCAATTTGTCTCATGACAAGAGCATGTGAAACCAAGTCCTAGCTGTGGCATAGACGATTATCCCATCTCAACTTTGACACCATCAACAAGCTAGCCAAAGACAACATCGTCAACGGACTTCCTAAGTTCAAATACACCAAAGATCACTTATGTCCATCCTGTGAACAAGGAAAAAGCAAAAGGGCAACATATAAACCTAAAACCATACCTTTAACACATAAAATTTATAAAGCATGTAAAATGACCAAAATGCCCCTACAAGTTTAAAAATTAATTAAAAACTTATAAAGTATCAAATAAATTCCAAACTTCTGGCAATGCACAAGTTATGATCCCAAATAATTTTAAGAACTTCATTTAACATTTATACAAGTTGTGAAATTACCAAGATACCCCTATGAAGGCCGGATGGTATTTAAATGGGCTTATATGTATTTTTAAATATTATTTAACATGGTTTAAATATGGAAAATAAGAAGAAAATCAATCCCAAATAATTCCAGCCCATGATTGCCGAGAATTGTGGTCCAAGATCTCCACTAAGACTCGGCCAATATCATTTTAAATCAATCACACATCTCTTGGTTGCAAACCCTAATTGCCGATCTAAAATAAAACACAAACAAATTCTCTCAAGCCTCCAATCGACTCCCATAAATTCTTCAGCCATTTTTCTGAGTTCAATCACTATCCAAGGAGTTCCAAGAAAATACGTTTGAAGTCGTGAGGGGTGTGGTTCGATCTTGGCGAATTCTTTCCTTGTCGCGCTTTAAAAGATAGGTATAACTCGTATAAATTTATTTGACCATTCCATAATTCGTTTTTCATTTTTCTCACGTCCTACATACTGGTTATAACCTAGGAAATATACGTACAAGGTGTTTTGAAGGCTCGTTCGATCGTATTGTATTTTTCTCTATATCGTACGTATTCAACAAGGTAAATTCGTTATTAAATCGTGCGACCTTCCTAAAATTCGTTTGCTATTTTTCACATGATCCTTATGTCGATTATGCTCTGGGAAAAATGATTTCAAGGTCTGAAGGGCGTTCGTGAGGTCGTGGTGATTTTTAACTCGATTTGGTGTCACGCGTACAAAAGAATTCGATCCACTCTTGTTACACGTTCGAATCTGGTTTTGGTATTTTTCTCAGACCTTTTATGATACAAGAACATCAAATAAAATGTATAACTTGATGCATGCACGTTCTATGAATTAAACGAATATACAACCATGAGAAACGTATAAAACATTTGTAAAATACTATGCGATTGATATGGACTGTATATATAAATTATTCACATAGGTTATGATGTTAAATGATCTGGAAAAATGTTGGAAAGAGTTGTCATGGCCTAGAGGATTTGTTGTCGAATTACTTTGTTTAATCGGTATTGTTTTAAAACGTGTAAAGATAAAGAAATTTCGTATGATCTGATTTTGAGGAACTAGGACTTGTTCTTGTGATTATTAATAGTGTTTAATGATATGGTAATGATTAAAAATAGTTTGGGAGAATTAGGGTTTGAATTCATGGATTTAAAATACTATACGATTAGTGTTAAAATGTTTAGGGTAGATTTTGTAACTTTTAAAACTCAAGGGATATTTTTAGAACTTATTATGGATTGTGTACTTTTCGTATAAAATATATGTGGAGGGGGTCTAGTGTCATTTTTATATTTTAAGGGATTAAAATGTCTTTACTATTTAATTATAATCGATTTGTAAAATAATTAAAATAGATGGACTAAATGTGTAATTTCTGGAAACTTAGGGCTGTTTTGGATAATAAAATATATTCAGGGGGTTATGTGCTATTTTGATAATTTCATGGTTTAATATGTAATGGTTTATAATTAAAAGTTGAAATTGTAAATTAAGGGACTGAATATGTAACCTTGATAACTAGAGGGACCTAATGTGTAAATTATGAATACTTGGGGATACATTCGTATAATATAATAAAATAAGTGATCATTGTGTAAAATGGATAAATTAAGGGTTTAGTGTGTAACTATGATTACTTGAAAGGTTTAAAGTGTAACTTTTGAAATATAAGGGTATAAAATGTAAATTATGAAACCCTAAGGACCGAATGTGTAAATATGTTAAAAGATACCTAAATTCCATTAATAATGATTTAACTAAGTCATGTCTCCAACTTTCTTAAATAGAAACTTTCTAATTATGGAAACCTGCTAAAAATGGAAAGTTACTTTAAATGGAAAGACAAGTAATTAAGAATGAATTGTAATTCCCTTCTACTCCTTTAGGTGTGAAGAAGGAGAGACTTTGAGCTGTCCCCTGTTTCTGTGCTTATTACTATTTGTGCTTTCTTCATAAGGTACAGATACTCTGCCCTTGTTTCAGTAAGGGTTCTTATATTCTTATACATTGATTTTGAGTTATGATTCAGTTAAGGTTTCCCAAGCCATTGCTATGTTTCCCTTTTAAATGAACCTTGATATTACTTTTGATACGACCTTGAGATGCACCTTTTGATATATGACCTTGTGCTATGATTTTGAGACATGACTCTTAGTTTGATACCCGAGCCATGTATGTTACCTAGCCAGGGAGGTAACCTGGCCATGTCTGTGATGCACCACCGGCATGACTCCCGTGTGGGGGAGTGATTTCTCACACCGTCCCTTTTATGATTTTCTGCCATGGCTACTATGATGTTGGGATGACTTTGAGTTTGGGGGCGTATGGGTTGCAATCCTAGATTTGTATGTTTAGTGGATTTTAACTGTGACTTTGAGTATTGACTTTGAGGTGACTGGTGCTTGTGTGCAATACACGCCTTTCACATTTAGCTGGAGCTAGCTACTCCACTATTTTGATACATGAGGACACCCCTCATATTATCTGGTTGCCTGAGAGGTATCCCCTCTGATTGTGAGCTTATGACCTTGAAACTATGATGTTGACTTTGAGTTATGGGCTCGTGGTAGATAACTATCCTATATTTCCTTATTACTCTTTTGCTTTGACTATACCTTATGATATCTCCCAGTGCCTCAGTATATTTCGGTTTCGTTATCTTTGTTTGTATTATGTATCTGTTCACTGGGCTTTGTAAGCTCAGCCGCACGTTTTTTTTTTCGTGTACGGCAGATATCTAGCTGGGAGATGGATTTTATGCTTGGGATGAGAGTTAGTTGGATGCTTTTACCTTAGATGATGTCCTACCCTAGTCTTGCCATCTGTTTAGACATTTTGATCACGGATTTATTTCATTATGTATTTCCTTTGAATTATTTCGTTATCTTTTGAGACTTTTGTATTGGACTCAAGTCATGTTGACTTGGCTTATTTATTTATGATGTTTTATGGCTTCCGCTGTGTATATGTATGAATGCTTTGAAATGTCGCCATAATGTGATATCTCTACCCTTGTCGGGTTGGGGTGTTACAATACCCAGTTCGGTAGATAAGCTACATCTGTTACACATGGACTTATGTGGCCCAATGAGAGTTGAAAGCATTAATGGGAAGAAGTATATTCTTGTTATCGTCGATGACTATTCAAGATATACATGGGTAAAGTTTCTAAGGTCAAAATACGAAGCAACAGGCATCATCATCACCTTTCTGAAGCGAATTCAAGTCCTACTTCAAGCTCTAGTAAGGATTGTAAGGACAGACAATGGCACAAAATTCACAAATCAGGAGTTAAGAACATATTTTGAAGATGTTGGAATTACACATCAGACATCAGTTGTTAGAACTCGACAGCAGAATGGGGTAGTTGAAAGAAGAAATCGTACTCTTGTAGAAGCTGCTCGCACGATGCTGATTTATTCTAGTGCACCACTATTCTTATGGGCTAATGTTGTTGCCACTGCTTGTTTCACTCAGAATCGTTCCCTAATCCATCCAAGATTCAATAAAACCCCATATGAACTAGTGAACAACAGAAAATCGGATATCACTTACCTTCACGTATTTGGCGCTTTGTGTTATCCAACAAACGACAGAGAAGATCTAGGGAAGTTGAAAGCTAAGGGTGATATTGGAATCTTTATTGGTTACTCAGAAAACTCGAGGGCATTCAGGGTGTATAACAGAAGAACTAAAAGGATAATGGAGACGATGAATGTGAAGTTTGAAAAGATTTCACAGATGGCTTCTGAGAGACTCGCTCTAGAACCCGCGCTTAACCCGATGGCTTCTAATCATAACAGATTAGGACCCGTACCAAACATTAAGACTTCTAGACATATTAGTTCAGGACTCATACCTCAATGAGCTCAGTCAACTAACACTGAAAAACCTACAAATCAATAACTGGAAAATTTCTTCGAGTATATGTATGATGAATACTATGGTGGAACTTCGACCAATGCATCACAACAACATTCCGCTGCACCTGCTCAAAATCATCAACCCCACCACCACAAGATGCATCAACAACAATCGAAGCTGACGCACCAACTCCCTCAACGTCATCAACATCTACTCGAGCAACTCCAGTAATTGAAATTGTTCTACCAAGAGTTGATGAGCAAAACCACAATACACCAATTCAAGAAGAACCAAACCAAAACGATGCTTTGTTAGAAGAAGAAGTATTCGAAAACCCATTTGCTACGGCTTCGGCTAAATCATCTTTAATGTTACAAGAACCATCTAACACACATGCGTTAATCCAAGGTACCCTTCTACATTACAATGGACTAAAGACCATCCAATAGAACAAGTAATTGGTGAACCTTCACGGCCTGTTCAGACGAGAAAACAACTCGCCACCGACCCCGATATGTGCATATACGTTTGCTCAGTTAGCTTAAAAGAACCAAAGAACATTCGGGAGGTGATGGCAGACAATGCATGGATTGAAGCGATGCAGGAAGAACTTCTCCAATACCAATTACATGACACTTGGGATTTAGTTCCAAGACCAATTGACAAACTTGTCATTGATCTAAAGTGGTTATGGAAGAACAAAAAGGATGAAGAAATGACTATCATTCGCAACAAAGCTCTTCTAGTGGCTAAGGGATTTAGACAGGAAGAGGGGATAGATTTTGAAGAGTCATTCGCGCCAGTAGCAAGACTTTAGGCGGTGAGGATATTCTTAGCCTATGAAGCTCACAAAAACATCACAATCGATCAGATGGACATCAAAACAACATTCTTGAATGGAACTCTAAAAGAAGAAGTGTATGTGAGTCAGCCAGACGAATTCGTTGACAAAGAACATCCAGACTATGTCTACAAGCTAAAGAAAGCCATTTATGGTTTAAAACAAGCTCCAAGAGCGTGGTATGACGAACTATCATCTTTCCTGATCTAAAACAATTTCACCAAAGGAACAGTTGATCCTACCTTGTTTACTAGAAAATACAAAGATGAAATTTTGATTGTTCAGATTTACGTGGACGACATTATTTTTGGGTCCACTAATCCGAAACATTCAAAACATTTTGAAAATCTCATGAAAAGCAAATTTGAAATGTCCATGATGGGGGAACTAAAATTCTTTCTTTGTTTACAAATACATCAATCCCTCGTGGTATTTTTATTAATCAAGCTAAATATACAATTGAGATTTTGAAAAAACATGGTATGGAAAATTGTGACTCTGTTGGTACTCCAATGGTCACTTCACCAAAAGTAGGTGCTGATTTATATGGGAAACCCATCGATCCGAAGAAATATCAGAGCATGATTGGTTCTCTCATGTATCTTACTGCTAGTCGACCCGATATTCATTTTGCTATTTGCTTATTAGCACGGTTTCAGGCAAGGACTACCGAACTTCACCTCTAGGAGGTCAAACTGATCTTTCGATACCTACGAAGAACCATTAACATGGGACTTTGGTATCTGAAGGATTATGAGTTTAAACTAACAGCATTTTCAGACGCGGACCATGTAGGTTGCCAAGTTACAGCAAAAAGTACATCAGGTGGAGCACAATTTTTGGGTGAAAAACTAGTAGGCTGGTCATCAAGGAAACAAGATTGTACTGTACTATCAACCGCAGAAGCCGAGTATGTGTCTCTATCTGCGTGTTGTGCCCAAGCTCTATGGATGAGGACACAACTCACATATTATGGCTTTACTTTCGACATAATACCTATGTATTGTGATTCGAAAAGCGCCATAGCCATCTCGTGCAATCCAGTACAACACTCGAAGACCAAGCATATTAGAGTCCGCTATCACTTCATCAAGGAATATGTAGAAAATGGTACTTTTGAATTATTCTTTTTGAAGACTGAATACCAACTCGCCAATCTATTTACTAGAGCCCTTCCAAAAGAAAGGTTTGAAAACTTAGTTCGACGAATTGGCATGCGAAGCCTAACTCCTGAGGAGCTAGAAAGTCTTCTCGAAACTTCTTGAATTTTATCTCAAAAAGCTTCGCTGTAAATATTTTTGAAAAAAAAAAATACAAAATTTTAAAAACCAACAAAAACAAAATACAAAATTTGAAAAACCATCAAAAACAAAATATAAAAATATAAAATTTTCAAAAATACAAAAACAATATAAAATATAAAAACTAAAAATATTCTTCCTACGACATGTCTCTCGTATAATCGATATTCTGTACGTATCTAGAAATGTCATTCAACAATGATACGGACATGTACAGATGCTTGAGCGAGAGTTCATTTAAATGTTTTCTAAAACATGTCGATTCTCAAAATTTCTTCACTATGGCTTTCGTATACTTCTGTACGAAACCCGCACTTATATGATGACTTCTGATTATTTCAGATCAGGACTCGTAATTTCAATGATAAAATAAACAAATCCTTGAGCACATGATCAAGATTTTTCAAAAATATGTTCCAAAATCTTTCTCAAAATTCTGTGCTCAAGATAACTCCCTCTAAACTCATAAAAAACATGCTTTATTTAAGGGGGAGTATAAAAAATTAAAATCATAAATGTTCCAAATCATGCTAAAACAGATCCGTCTATCTCTCCAAAAAGCTTTCTTTTAATCTGTTGATATCAAAAATATCACTACATGCTATTTTTGAGGGGGAGAAGACGTGATTAAAATGTGATCAAAATGTTTAAAGATCGTGGATTGAATATCAAAAGAGCTCGACTCAGATCTGAACCCTCGAATTAACGAAAACTAAATGTCAGTAATCGAAAAGACTTGTCCGGGACGGGTAATAATTTCAAGCTGGTTTATCTAGTGATGTAAATGTGTCTCGCATAGGACTTGTCTGAGTAAAATGTACCAATTCGAGAGATTCTCTTTTGATATGACCGGGACGGGTAATAATTTCAAGCTAGTCAAACTAGTGATGTAAACGTGTCACGCGATGGACATATTAACTGAAAATTGATCAATTCAAATGTGCAAACTCTAACCAACATTTGCAATCTTATCTTAAAATGCATGAGCACATGTGAAGGGGGAGTATTTCAGAAAATGCAAAACTCTCGAAGTGTTAACTAAAATGTGTTTATTCATAAACACTTTGAGAGATTTTCACAAAGGTTTTATGGCATGTGATCTATGTGTTAATATAAATATCGTCCCAAAAATGTTATTTATATTTTATGATCTTTACTTAGTTTTGTTAGTGACAAATACAAGTTATATCTTTTAGCAAATCATAAATACAAGTTAAAGTCTTTTTAGAACACATTTACATTTCACAAGATCACTAGAATTTACATTTTATACATTTACATGTTTATTTCCTAAAATGGAAACTTTATTAGTTAAATATTAGGATGACATCATGGCATGCATCATGTACACAATCTTGGTAAGATTTTGTGATATTTTGTTTAGATCTTCAAGCCAAAGAGTTGACATTTGAAGATATGGAAAGATATGGCAAGATTTGGAAAGATTTGAAGATCTCTTAGCTGGCCTGACACGGCGGATCCAAGTGGATACAAAGACGGATCCAAATTAAGGGATCCGCCGGATCCGCCGCCTGTTGCTCAGCTTTGCCTATAAATAGCAAGCTGATCATTTGGCCATTCTCATCACTTACATAGTATAAAATATATATTCTTTCATATTACTAACCCACATCATTCATTTCATACTTAGTGATCTTTCTTTTGTAGCAAAAGAGATCAAGCATTATCAAGCTTCAACACTGTGTTGTAAGACTTGTTAGTTACCTACTGTGTAACTCATTAGAGCTTAGGCATCATTATTACGTCTTCCATACAGTAGAATCCGGTTTGTGTTTTAGTCCTTAAAACACCTAGTGTAAAAGGGAGTAGCTGTACCCTTGTAAAGAACTCGACATCTAGCTTAGTGTCGGTAATTGTATAAGCGACGTTAGGTTGGTTCTTCCTTGAAGTAGAACTCGGTATTTAGCTTTGTACCGGAAAAAGGGTGTAAGCGACGTGTATTAAGGTTTTCTCCGCCGAGAAGGGAGTTTGTTTCTTAGTGAAGAATAACTCTTGAGTTAGAGACTCGAGGAGTGGAGTAGGGCAAGGAAAAGAGTCCTTGTAACCGAACCACTATAAACATCCGTGTTGTGTGGTTTGATCTTTCCTTTCTTTACTTACACATATATATTGTTTGATTATTTGTGAGTGTTTATTATCTTTGCAATCACATTAAGTACTTAAAGAGAATAAATTTTTAAAAGGTAAAACTATTCAACCCCCCTTCTAGTTTTCCACAATTGGTACCAGAGTAGTGTTACTCAAGATTTTCAAAATATATTGTATTTTAAAAACATGAAACGATCAATGGATTTTGAAAACTTTAAAGAAGGGCAATCTATGCAAAGACCACCACTATTTGAACCAAATTGTTTCATATATTGGAAAATTGCTTTGAGACATATGTGAAGTCAAAGGAGATAGATCTGTGGTGTATTATTGTAGAGGGTGATTACAAGCCCATAAGTAATGATATTTCAGGTGGTCGGGATGTAGGAACTTCTTTTATTCGTCACAGTGATGAACAAAAGAAGTTGATTGCCAAAAATAATGAAGCCAAAATGATGCTTTACAATGTCGTACCTAAGAAAGAATATGAAAGAGTTTTTATGTGTAAAATGGCTAAAGATATTTGGCAATCACTAATTATCACTCATCAAGGGAACTCACAAGTCAAAGATAACAAAATTGATCTTCTTGTTCAACAATATGAACAATTTGTTATCTCTGAAGATGAGACCATTGATAGTGCGTTTGCTAGATTTAATACTATTATTACATCCCTTAAAGCACTTGACCAATCTTTTTCCAGTAAGAATTTTGTCAGGAAATTTCTAAGAGCACTCCACCCGAAGTGGAGAGCAAAGGTGACAACCATTGAAGAATCTAAGGATCTTTCAAGAATAACACTGGACGAGCTCATAGGAAATCTCAAAGTTCACGAGATGGTAATGGAAAAAGATTCAGAAATAGTCAAAGGCAAAAAGGAGAAAGTGAAGTCCATTGCCTTAAAAGCTAGGGTAGAATCAAGTAGTGATACAAAATCTAGTTCTAGTATTGAAGATGAAGAATATGCCATGGCCGTAAGAGATTTTAAGAAATTCTTTAGAAGACGGGGAAAGTTCGGTAGACCTCCTCATAAAGAAAATAAATCCGTCCAGAAAGACCATGACGATAGGAAAGGAAAGGTAGATAGAAAGTGTTTTAGATGTGGAGATTCTAGTCATTTTATAGGAAAATGTCCAAAGCCTCCAAAGAACAAGTCTCAAAAAGCCTTTGTCAGTGGAGCTTGGAGTGATAGTGAAGGAAATGACGACGAGCCTAAGAAAGATGAAGTTGCTCTAATGGCTCATGACACAGCAGAGGTACATTCTGACTCGTCATACTCTTTTATTAATGATGACACATTAGATATAGAATATAGCAAACTATGTGAAATCACTTTAAAAATTATAAGCAAAAATAAGCTTTTAAAAACCAAAAAGGAATTTTTAGAAAACGAAATTCATCGGTTAAAAGAGAAAGCTATAAGGTTAGAAAGAGGTAAAGGTATTAGAGAAACATGTGTTTTATGTCAAAAACTAAAACTTGAAATAGATACACTAAAATCTACACAGGAGGGTCTTATCAAACAAAACTCCAAATTCGAAAGGTTTGATAAACACTTAAGTTGTACTGATGACATAATGAAAATGCAAAGAATACTTCATGGTAGTTTCAAACCAGATTTTATGAGAAATGGAAACTTAAGTGACTTTCAGGAACAAACGGTAAAAGAAAAAGAAACTGTTCCAACTACTTCTGATAACCACGAATCTAGCGGATCCAAAATTTTGGTTCCGCCAGTTGTATCCAAAGGATCCGCGGAAACAGAAGTTGATTAGAAAGCTATTAAATTAGATCATACAAATTCTGTTAATGTCACTAGAAAACCTTGCACTAGTACAACTATTAACAAACAAAAACCATCAGTCTCTTTATAAAAAGATCAAAGTAAGTATAGAATCAAAACAACTGTAGACTCCTCATTCTATGAAGGAACCATGCTTAGGAAACAACTTGTGGCAATTCCCTTCGATTATATGCTAGATATCAGTGAACCATGGTAATGTTGTGTCTAACCCTAACGGACCCATGAAATATTGGGAACCAAACGTTTGAGATTTTCTTGAACTAAGGTATGCTCAAAAGTCTAGATAGAATAAGATAAGTGGATTAAAGAAAGTAAGTGTTCAAGATACATGATGAGAAATAAAAGACTTTTTCTCAACCTACCAAGTGTACGACGGAGGTATTGTCACATTCGGTAGCAAGCTTGATTGTAAAATCATCAGAAAAGGTACAATCTCTCATAACTCTCACTATTAATAATATCGCTCATGTAGACAACTTAGGATTTAACTCAGTTAAGTATTAGTCAACTATGCCGTAAATAGTACAACGTTCTTTTTAGTAAAAATGGAAGTAAAATACTCAAGGATAGCATAACCATAGGAAAAGGTGTTTTTGAATAACGGTTACGTTATGAAATTAGATAAAAGACCTAAAGACAAGCCTTGCCTTACATTCTTGGACTAAAACTCAACCCTATGGCATCAACACTTAGGTCACGCCAATATGAGGTTAATTCAATCCTTATCATCTAAGAAACTCATTTGGACCCTACGAGATGCTTTTGACCCTTCTCTATAAATCCTTCGAACCCACTCCTAGAAATGCCTTAGGTCTTGTTCCCGGCTTTGCCCATTTTGAAAAACCAAACCATGTTTACAAACTCAAGAAAGAATTATTCGAACATAAGCAAGCACCAAAAGATTGCTATAATTGACTTAATACTTCCTTAGTAGACGATACTCTCTTCACCAAGAAAAAGGGATCACATGTTATCATAGTCCAGATATATGTGAATGACATTATGTTCGGTTCAACTTGTCAAGAGCTATGCAATGATTTCTCAAAAATCAAGCATGACAAGTTTGAAATGAGTATGATGGGGGAACTAAACTTTTTCTTAGGTCTCCAAATAAAACAATTAGAAGATGGGATATTCTTCAACAAATCAAAGTATATCAAGGATATGCTTAAGAAGTTTGGTCTTGAAGATTCAAAACCCATGAAAACACCAATGTCTTCCGAAACCAAACTTACCAAGGATGACGAAAGTGAATCCGTAAATAGCACTAAATATAGAGGGATGATTGGTAGTTTACTCTACCTAACGGCTAGTAGACCGGACATTATGTTTAATGTTTGTCTAGGTGCACACTTTCAAAAAGATCCCAAAACATCCCATCTTGAAGCCGTTAAACGGATATTTAGGTACATTAAAGGCACTACACATTTAGGAGTATGGTATCCCAAAGGGACATGTGTAGAAACCATAGTGTATGCCAATTTAGACCATTCCGGTAATTATGTTGATAGGGGAAGTACAAGCAGTGTGAGACACTGTTACACTTCATGATTTACTAAGAAACAAACAGCCCTCGCAACTTCAAATATCAAGGCAGAGTATGGATAAAGCAGGCTCTCAATGATTATGATATTAAACTCAATGACATTTCTCATTCTTTATGACAACAAAGGAGCTATCGATCATAGCAAAAAAACACAGTCCAACACGCTAGAAACAAACACATAGAGATACGTCATCACTTCCTTCGTGACAATGTTCAGAAGGGAAACATCTCAATTGAGAAAGTTTCCTCAGAGGACAACATTGCCAATATCCTCACAAAACCTCTCAAGAGAGTATCTTTCAACTATCTTAGACTTGGTTTAGGATTAATGGAACCTAGTGAATAGATTAAATGTTAGCTCAAACCTTAGATTAACCAAACACAGCAAAAACCCAACCTGAGTTCTGATCCAGCGGATCCAAACGACAACAAGGGCGGAACCCTTGTTTGGCATCCGCCGGATCCGTCATCTGCTGAGGCAGTTTTTATTTATTAAACAAATACCCTGTACTATTTATCACTTTCCCCAAAAACATACATCCCACTGGAATTCGATTTCCATCACTCCAAACCCAGAACTTAGGTCATTCACCACCATCAATTTGTGCTTAAATCATCTCTGTAAGTGTCCTAATTATAATCTAATTCATAATTTAATTAATAATCTGAGTCTAGGATTTCTATTTGTTGCACAAAATCAAAACTTGGGGTTTATGCATTTTTCTCATAAATTCATGAAACGAGTTCAATTAAATTACATAACAAATCATGTTTTCATTAGTTAGGAATTGGATATCATAATGCATTATCATCAAACACCCCATGAGAAATTTGTATAAAAATCTTCTCACAATTAGGAAAAACGATTTTCAATCATTGTTCATACAAATACAAAAACGTTAATTTTTACATCACGTGCATAATATCTCTTGAATGCTAAAGAGAATACATAACTAATATGTATTTTCGGGTACATTCAAACATAGCTACATCAAACAGGAGCGTTTGGGTTATCTCTCATTTTATCATAAAACTTGCATAAACATAAATTTCATACATGAAAAGGAGTCGAGATAACCGCACCTCCACATTGTCCCCATGTAGGCACACACTAGACATATATATGCATTTTTGAAAATTTTAACTAAACTATATATTTTTCGTGTCTAGGATAACTATGCCTCCCGCAACCAACTACGATCACAAAAAGACCATCCACTACCTACCCAAAAACCATCAAACCAAAGGACTCACAGAAGCTCAAATCAAAATCTTTAAGTCATTAGAAAACCATTATGTTCACGAAGGTAGAACGATAGACTCATCATTTTTAGAAGAAACCAATATCCGTGAACAATTAACCGCTATCCAATTTGATCATCTCCTCGACATAAATGAGCCTATCATTCCTAGGTTTATACTTGAATTTTATGCTTCCATAAAACTTAGCACTAACGACTTGGGATTTTTGAGCATCCATTTCAAAGTAAACCAAAATCAATTTGGTTTCCCTTTGGATCAATTCGGAGAAGTTTTAGGTATTCCTAGTCAAGGAACTTGTTTTTACTCAGAAAAATGGCCATTATCCATCCTAGAATCAAACCTTGGTCGTGACCACCCATACAACACACCTCTTACTTCCAAAGAAATTATCCGTGATCATCTCTTCAATCCTAGAACCAACCTGACTAAGAAAATCCGAGGTAAACAAGTAAATCGAGATCCATTTGCTATGGAACTTAATGAACTCAAACCTCAATTTAAGAAACTAGAGGAGATTCTTAGAGCAAATGTCATTAGCACTGTTGGAAATAGAGATCATGTAAATGCTAGTCTATGCTACATGCTCTACTGTGTGTCGACCCATCAACAATTCAATTTAGCCTACTATATAGCCAAAAGAATGGCCCGACATACCTGTCTTAGGTACCACCGCAATGCCATATGGAATGCTTCTTACTCGTTTGTTTAGAGCTTCCATCCAAACTCATATGGTTTTCTTCCTGACTACACTGAAATTCCACACACCTTCGTACCCCTTAGTGATCATAGAGTAGCAGTAGTAAAAGGGAAACGCGCACATTCTCCAACCTCATCTTCATCATCAGCTTGTGACGAAGATGGTTTACCCAACTCTAGGATTCCTCCACCCGAATACTTGCGTCAACTTCCTTCCGTTGATAATGAATCTATGGAGCATCGACAAAGAAAGGGAATGATGAAGAATCTAGGTCGATGGATCATGAAACTTCATAAGGGTCAGAAGAAAATAATCAAGATGTTGAACAAATAGTGACATCTAAGGAGTGTGTGGTACAAGACTTTATCTGATTATGTATTGTTGAATTTATGTGTTTCTTAAGATTTTATAGTACTTAACTTTTATGTGAATTAACTTAACTTTGCTAGACGATAACACGTATTGTTATCAAATTTTCAAATTTTAAGTCACTGTTTGGCTTAACTTCTTTTATGGTAAGCTCTGATGATCGGTTTTATTTATATGATAACATGTGTTAGAACCTATATATTTGGTAGTTTTGTATCATATCTTAGCTATTGCATACGTTTTAGGAGAATTTTCGGGATTTGAATGAATAACGAAAATTTTGACATATGTTCTGTTTACTTTCTGAGTTTTCATACGACGGATCTGGCGGATCCCAGAATTTGGATCCGTCCTTGATGTCAATTGGATCCGCAGGTTCATCAGTAGATTTTTCAAAATTCTCGATTCATCCCGATACTTAGATTTTAGACTATAAGTATTCTTAGAAATTGTTTACTGATCATTAGTCTCCTTAAAATGATTTAAGAACTCTTAGAACCTTAAGAAAATCAATTTCCCACCAAAATTTGAATTTTCAAATTTGTGTGCAAGTTACCTTTCTATAACACATAAGGATCCTTTTAATTGGTTCCTTGGAATCCGTGATTCAATCACATTTCATTCTTTTGAGTCATCTTCTGCATTTCTTCATATCAACTCCATTTCTATGGATTGACCTTCACAATAGGACAAACCACTTTATCTTGTTCAAAGTTTTTGGAAACCAACATAAATCCTAGCAACAATTTACATACAATTTAGGAGCTATAAATTAGAAACTTAAGATAGTCATAACACACAAAATCATCATCATCTTTACACATCAATCCTGCACAATTTCACAATGCACAAATCCAACAACTCACACATGTCCAGACCACACAGAAGGACTGCCAGAATTAGTGTTAGACCATACTGGCTTGTAAATCCAATCTCTAATATGAATTTCCCTACCATATCCACTACTACTTCAACACCCATCATCCCCCATGTGGTTAACATACCATCACCCGTTTCAACTCAACCATCAAGATCACCTTCACCTATCATAATTCCACTAAGTACCACACCATCACCTACATCAAGGTCACTATCACCTACCATAACTCCAATAGGTAATACACCATCACCAACTCCATCTCAACCAAGATCCCCATCACCACCATTAGCTACCTCACCAATACCAACATCATCTCAAATAAGAAAATCATCATCATCTTCACAACCACCCATCTTGCAACCACATGATTTACTTACCACACTCCAAAACATTGATGACTCAATGTGGCTAAATCATCCAAACATTCAAAACAATAAGGATCTTGATCCTCTCAACTCCTATTCAAACATAGTGAACTCCAACTTACATGATACAAAGGACTTAGAGTCCATGTGGCTTGCTTCCATCACATCTTCATCAAACCCAACCAATCCTCCGCAATAGGCATTCTTAGGTTTCATCCTAGTATTTTCTTTGTAGGATTTATTCTCTTCTTGTAACATCATGTTTAGTGACTTATGTCACAAACAAATTTTCAATGAATGGATGTTATATGTTTATGCTTGTAGGTGATCAATATTAAGCATATTATCTTATTTTAGATCATAGTATGGTTGTTTTAACTTCACATATTGCTTTGATCAAATGTACATTAGGTACAAAAATTTGATCAGACACTTCATTTTGACTTTTCAAAGTCAAATGGGTTGACCTTTCTTGTTTGGTTGACTATTACATATGCATTTTTCTTCTTTGTTGAAGTATTACTAACCTTTATCTTGTAGCTTTTCTCAACCTTGAATCATATATGTTGGTACCTTAGCAACAAGGAGTATGAATCGAGGGGGAGTATATCATATACTAACTCATCATTTTATAGCATTTTTCACTCTTGAAATGTATACGTTGGTACTCTAGAAATGGGGAGTATACATCAAAGAGGAGCATATCATAGTCTAACCATTTGTTTTGTAGGATCATACATCATCATACATCATATCCTTGTTACTCCATTTAGGGGGAGTATAAATCAAGGGGGAGCTTTAAAGTTCTCAAAATCGCATTCCGCTACGCATATCTTCTTTTTGTTTCGACAAAAAGGGGGAGAAAGGATTAAGTTTGCATTACTGTGAAACATCACAGTACATACATTTATACTTGAAATTATTTTCAAAACTTGCATAAAACAAACTTAATCTATATTTTTAAAAAAGACTCATACTTCATTTATTCATTTGCTTAAAAATACACCTTATGTTTTGTCATCAACAAAAAGGGGGAGATTGTTAATACAAATATCGTCCCAAAAACGTTATTTATATTTTATGATCTTTACTTAGTTTTGTTAATGACAAATAAAAGTTATATCTTTTAGCAAATCATAAATACAAGTTAAAGTCTTTTTAGAACACATTTTCATTTCACAAGATCACTAGAATTTACATTTTATACATTTACATGTTTATTTCCTAAAATGGAAACTTTATTAGTTAAATATTAGGATGACATCATGGCATGCATCATGTACACAATCTTGGTAAGATTTTGTGATATTTTGTTTAGATCTTCAAGCCAAAGAGTTGACATTTGAAGATATGGAAAGATATGGCAAGATTTGGAAAGATTTGAAGATCTCTTAGCTGGCCTGACACGGCGGATCCAAGTGGATACAAAGACGGATCCAAATTAAGGGATCCGCCGGATCCGCTGCCTGTTGCTCAGCTTTGCCTATAAATAGCAAGCTGATCATTTGACCATTCTCATCACTTACATAGTATAAAATATATATTCTTTCATATTACTAACCCACATCATTCATTTCATACTTAGTGATCTTTCTTTTGTAGCAAAAGAGATCAAGCATTATCAAGCTTCAACACTGTGTTGTAAGACTTGTTAGTTACCTACTGTGTAACTCATTAGAGCTTAGGCATAATTATTACATCTTCCATATAGTAGAATCCGGTTTGTGTTTTAGTCCTCAAAACACCTAGTGTAAAAGGGAGTAGTTGTACCCTTGTAAAGAACTCGACATCTAGCTTAGTGTCGGTAATTGTATAGGCGACGTTAGGTTGGTTCTTCCTTGAAGTAGAACTCGGTATTTAGCTTTGTACCAGAAAAAGGGTGTAAGCGACGTGTATTAAGGTTTTCTCCGCCGAGAAGGGAGTTTGTTTCTTAGTGAAGAATAACTCTTGAGTTAGAGACTCGAGGAGTGGAGTAGGGCAAGGAAAAGAGTCCTTGTAGCCGAACCACTATAAACATCCGTGTTGTGTGGTTTGATCTTTCCTTTCTTTACTTACACATATATATTGTTTGATTATTTGTGAGTGTTTATTATCTTTGAAATCACATTAAGTACTTAAAGCGAATAAATTTTTAAAACGGTAAAACTATTCAACCCCCTTCTAGTTTTCCACACTATGAGCCTAGGATAATCATAGAGTAATAAGGTGATTATGGTTAGGTTATGTCCTATGATCCGCTAGAGCCGGAGGGATCTACCCAAGGACAATTCCAATAGATTAGAACTAGAAGTCCTTAGGTAAGATTGAAAAAAAGGAGTAAAATGAGAAAAGGGAAAGAAGGGGTTGAAGAATGAAAAAGAAAAGTTTAATGAAAGGGTGAAAAGAAATAGCCCTCCATGAAAACTTAGGGCAGAAACCGGGTCAATACATCTGCTATTGGTAATCACAAAGTTGATACTGATATTGAAAACAAGACGTCATGGACCCTGTGACGCGCTGCACCACACCTCCTAGCCACTCAGATATCTCTTAAAAGATATTTGTTTCATTTCTCATAGAGAACACTGCATAATCTATCGGCCTCTCACTCCGAGATGTGTTGATATTGAAAAGGTGGCACTCTGCTCCATGCCTCCGACTACTAAAACCAAAATGCACATGATCGAGTCTAGAGCCATGAGATTCATTAAAAGATCCCTTAGGAACACTTCCATTAAGACACTTGTACACCTGATCTTAATGAGATCTACATATCTTGCCTTATATATCATAATGGTTATTTGTTTCAAAACGGTCTACAGTCGTGAAGTGATACTTCGGTATACTTCAGCAGCTCACCTGAATTATAGGTATACTTCGGTATATCTGCCGTAAGCCTTCTTGAGGGTATCCAATTCAGGAACAGCCTTTGTAAGGATTAGAGAGGGTTTTCACACTATGCTGTTGATTCTCTCGAAGTCTGAGCCTGTAAGTGCTGGAAATCCCGCCAAGGAGATTCCTTTCACGAATTGAGTCCTTATGACGTGGGTCTCTACTTGGATTTATCCATAGTAGTGATAACTGTCCCTCAACGGGATTAAGACGGCTGATGTGCCCGACCAAGGTGAATGGAATCAAGACATTCATCAGTGAAACAATCGTAGTGGTCAATTCTCTAAGAAAAGTCAACCGTGATCGATTGGTAATTTTATCTAACAACTCTTATGCAGCTACTGATGAAAGTCCCCTAGAAAAAGATCATACACCATCATCATATGTATCAACATCTGCATCTCCTCATACTCATACTTATGAAGATCATCCTCAACAAAGCTCAAATGAAAAAGTTCAAGTCAAAAAGATCAAGTTAAAGACAAAGTGTTACGACAAAGTCAAAAAGCTAATCAAGATGTCAAGAACAAGTTCATGTATCAAGTGAGGAAGACATAAGTATGAAGTTCAAAAAGTATGAGTATGTTGGAAGAAACGACGCTGTAACCCATGAAGATGTTGATCAAAGCAAGAACGACCAAAAGACGATACTTTGAACATCACATAGCATGAATGAACAATGAACCAAGACTATTCTACAATGACATACAAATTTCAAGACAACGAAGATGAAAGACCTAATCACTGGGAGCATCATTTGAATAATCATCCTTTAGGGGGAGATTGTTAGCATTATTAAAAGTGATGGTCATTTCGTATTTACAACTTTGTATTTGTGTCGTGTAAGTTGTATAGAATAGATGGTGGGCTCATAGATTAGGACTAAGCTAATCGACTAATAGTTAAATGTTAAGACTAGTCCATTAGATGCATTTTATGTAAAATAGTCCAATCCAGGTAAAGCCCAACCGAGCCCATCATAAAGCCCACTAGGGCATCAACTTCTCACTATATATACACACTCCCACCTCATTTGTATGTGTGCTTTAGAGGTGTATAGGTGGGAGTGTGTGTGTGTCTTGTGTGTATCCTCTCCTTTTCTCTTAATCTAATATATACACATTCGGTTTACATACTCTCTTCTCTTAATCTCTCTAGTGTACCATCGAATACATATATGTTTAGGTGTGATTAAAGAGTGACCTTGTGTTATAACATAACCCATAACACCAAACGAGTAGACTCGTGATGCCACTGTTGGGATTTAAATGACTAGTAAACCATTTACTACGAGTACGCAGCGGATGAATCTAGTTTAGTGATTATGGATTAGCAATAAAATAAACACATATATTTTACTAACCTTTAATTAATCAATAAATAATTAATTTGCCGGATCTTGATATTGATTCTTGAAACCGAAGTGATTAAATTACCACCTCTAACGAATGCTCACACTACACATCAAACGAAGCATATTAGGATGCTAGTGCTTGGTTCACGACTAAAAGCAAACACCACGTGTTCTTGTATTTACTTTAAAACCAATCGAATACTCACCCCTCAAGTGAGTATACGTTCGAATGGAAAAATAGTAAACCAAACAAAAGGTTTTATAATATTGTTTTTAGCTTTGTTGTTATCTGCCGAATAGATGAACAAAGGGAAAAGTCAAAACAATATTAATAGAGTATTAGGGATATAATATGTGTCGTAGGTATTGTGTGTTCAGTATTTTTTTTTTGATCTCTCGATCTATTGAAAAACAATGGCAAATGTTTGCTTATATAGTAACACAACTTGGCCACCAAGACAACTTGTCCACCAAAAAAACTTGTCCACCAAGGTTTGACCAAACTTGCTCACCAAGATAACTTATCCACCAAGACAACTTGTCAACCAAGTTGAGTGTACAGTACATAAACTTGTCCACCAAGTTTAGTCCATCACCTCCTCAACTTTCACCAAACCGTCACTTAGCTCCCTCGCTTTTTATATTTAACATATATTAAGTTAGTTAAACGTATAAAGGATAACTAACGACCATTAAATATATTCGTGAAACATATTATATATTTAATAACTATATAAAATGTATATTAAATATATAATAAACGTGTTCTTCGTATATAAGTGTGTGCCCCGATAGGTCACGCATTTCTTAGCCGTATAAATAACTACGATAACGAGCACAAATCAACACTACCTTATGTCTAAACCCATACCGATTGTGATTCATGACAACATACCAAACGCACCCTAACACTCTAAAACCGCTCGTTAGCAAACATAACATTTATCGTTAATAAAAGCTATCTTGTTGATTATTTGCTTTGTAATTTCTGCAGTTTTTGCAACTCATTTAAATATTTGAATGACATGACTATCGAAGTATACTTTATTTTGTCTTACGTCCGTGAACGCATTTACCCCTTGCATTGCATGCACCGGGAGTTTTCTTAAATTAAGTCTTTTAATTAGTCTGAGAAACCAACTGGGCTAGCTCAGTTAGCTATCAAGATGGCTTGGGGAGGGGAGGTTTGGCTAGAGGAGGTCTCAAGTTCGAGTCGCACTCGAGACTTTTACCCCTTCAGGCGCAATAGGAGAAAGTACAGGTGGAGTTCAGGGTCAGCATACTGCCCAATTGGATGTCACTGTTACCTGAACCACTAACAAGTAACAACTAAAAAGCCGTTCTATAAATAAAAAAAAAAAAAAAAAAAAAAAAAAAAAAAAAAAAAAAAAAAAAAAAAAAAACTAGTCTTAGAAAAGAAACGAGGCTAGTATCAACAAAATATTGACATATTTTTTTTTAACAAAAAGATAATTTATTTCATTATACTTACATGTGTAGGTAGCGGATCAATTGAAAGTAATCAAATTTTACAAAGTGTAGAAAGCCACTCATTGTTTGACAAATGTACCATCACCTATTTTATTCAAAAAATTTGCCTAGGGGTAAAATTGTAATTTAACCCCTTTTTTGCTTTTCCACCTTAAATTTCAAACGCACATATCTCTTAAACGACAAACTTTACGGAAAACCCGATTTCACCATAATTTTTAAAATTTAATCCTCTTTAATTTTGTATAAATTTTGTTAAAAATTTTGAATTTTTTTTACATATCAAATGGGTCTTGATTTTCTTTATTTTTTTGGCATTTTTGCCCTACTTTTTACACTCATAAACGCTGAATCGTGAAAAACTTAACACATGAAAGTTATAGATTTTCGTTCACTCTTTACCCAGAATTTTGAATCACTCAAATACAAAATGATATGAATGAGATATCGCATGTTAAAGATAGCGTTTTACTCATATTTGTTCCACAAAAGGTATTTGATGAAATGTCTAGCTTAGATTCTAGTGTTAAAATTGCGTCAAATGCATTAATTTTTGTACCACAATTCATCATTAATCATTTTATTAATGTAAGATTCAAAAATTGATGTTTTTGTTAATTTTATTTGAGTAAACTACAAAAAACATCCCCAAACTTTGACAAAATTGCGAAAGTTGTCCTCAAAAAAAATATGCAAATAGTGTACCTGAACTTTCAGTTTTCTGCAAGAATGGCCCGTGAAGAGTTACTGTAGTTGCAATTGCTCGTTAGCAAATCCCGTTAGGTTAGTCCTCACGTGCGTCGCACTTGAAGGTAATTCCATCAATTTATTTTTGCCGCCTTTAACACCCTTCAGCTACCCTCTGGCATGATTATTGACGAGGACATTTTTTGCAAATAACCTAGTTCGTGTATAACTAGGGGTGGCAATTCTCGATACAACACGATAAACGACATGAACTCGACACGAAGTTAAATAGGTTTGGGTTGAGGTCAACCCGTCTAACCCGTTTAATAAATGGGTCGTGTTTGGGTTGAGTAAGTATTAAACAGGTCAACTCGTGAACTCGTTTAAGTATATAGGCCTCTAAAAATAAAATCTATAGCTTGGATTTTATGTTAGATTTGGATTAAATGTTTTTTGTTATGTACTTAATATGTCACACCCCAAAATTTCGTGACTTGCAGCGGATTGAGTCATTCAGGGGCACGACTGGTCATAGCACCAAAGTTGCAGTTATATTGAACGACCTAAAGTGTCGTTTAGAAAATACATCGTTTGATTATTTAAAAACATTCAGAGTTTCAAAGCTAGGTCCCAAAAGATGAAACAAGTTTTCATAAAATAAGTTCATACAATTCAAACGATGGATAAGTGCATAAAATATAAAGTGAGACGCGTCTACTCCGCGACTCCATGATGTCCATATGCAAGCCAACATGCGATACCTTAATTACCTGAAAATACATTGCTAAAAATGGTCAACAAAAATGTTGGTGAGATCATAGGTTTATGTAAATGAAATGTTGTACGGAAACCACAAGTCTAAAATGTATGACAAAATGTCACATAAAAATATTACATTAGCTCTTAAGCTCATGACCCCGAAGCTAGACTGATATAAATGCCCCAAAAGGAAGTGCTTTGCCAAACACTCTGAATGTATGAAATGAAATGCGTTCGTTTGACCAGTTGGTGCTACCAACCCGAACGGAGGCGTCACCCTCAATAGATCTATCCACTCACCTTCGCTTGCTCACAATTAATGGTCCATGATAAATAAAAGGGGACTTTAAATTGGCAATGATGTAACTTAAGCAATGTAAATGGGTTTGTATACTTTGGTCCGCATATAAAATGGTGCAATGTATTCTCCCCCGAGAGTTTAGAAATCAATAAACAATTTAAAGCGGGGCTATGAAAACTCACCTGCTATGATAGCACAATGACAATGATGAAATGAGGCTCGGTCTCTAACCGCGACCTATTATGATGATATGATCTAATGTAAGCAATGAATTAACGCAAC
The DNA here is from genome assembly GCA_021014915.2 of Artemisia tridentata subsp. tridentata. Lineage (NCBI taxonomy): Eukaryota > Viridiplantae > Streptophyta > Magnoliopsida > Asterales > Asteraceae > Artemisia > Artemisia tridentata. The sequence goes on from CP139507.1 coordinate 449,540,156, forward strand.
ACATGCAAATACGTATGTTAACGATACCACTTGTTAATTTTGAAAATAACGTTTATCAACGAAAAATACATTTTTGACGTCTCGTTATGTTATAAACTACTTTTCGTGTACCTATGTTGAAACGGTACTCCATGATCCTTGTTTGGTGTTCTATCGGCAAAATATAATGTTTTCGTCGCAATTTAATATTTTCTTTAACTTGTGAAAATATGTCCAAAATGGCCTCGCGAAACTAGTCGTGAAATATTGTACGTTAAGTGTTAGTGATCAAACTCGACGTTTTTGAAAACCTTGTAACCATGTCTTAATGTCGTTTCATTTAACTTTTGATCATACGCGCCTCGATCAATTAGAAAATCGGCTATCAATGTTATGTCTTGTAAAACACTAGGTTTTATACTTGGATTATTTTCTAATAGTGGGCTGTCAAAAATAACATGGTACGTCGGGCTTTAAATGTGTATATCTCAGTCGTTATAAGCTTGCTTGCTACGTTCTTTATATCCACGGGTTCGTACAAATATGAACTAACATATTTTCAATAGTTCGGCTTGTCTAGATCATGTCTAACGTCTCGTTTTGTCCCTTGAAGTTCGGAAAAACAGCAAGCTATTTTCAGAAAATAGTTTTTCGTCGCCTAACTTTGAAAAATCATATCTCCTTCGTTATAAGTCGGTTTTTAGTGATTCAAGCGGCCACGGTTTCGTTTTTGAAAGAACTTTCTGCATATGAAGGCCAAAATAGTTCAACATTTTCTGAGTTTTCCAGTTTTCACGATTTTGGACAGAACCTTATTTACTTTGTTAAAAACTCATTTTCTTGGTTCTAAACTTGATCATACTACTTCAAATCAACTCCACAAGTTCGCAAATCCTACCATACACCTTCTTAGGGTGTCATGGGGTCCTAAACATCACCAACCTTGGTGGATTTCATGAGATCCTTAGTGAAACTTATAGATCTAGTGATTAAGATAGTTTATGTTCAAAAGTGGTATGTAAAACATAAATAACTTGCATGAATAACTAATATAACTTAAAAATACCACTACTAGAAAAAAGGCCTTTAATGACGCGCATTGCGTGTCATAAAAGGGGTCAGATGACGCGCCTTTTGGCGTCATTGATCGACCCGTCATAAAGCAATATGACACGCCTTTGGAGCGTCATGAATTTATGACACGCGTTTATGACTCCCTTTTACGACAAACATTCTATGACCCTCTTTTACGACAGCTCCTTTTACGGCAAACATGACCCCCGTTTTGCGTGTCAAATTCAAATTTTTTTTAAAAAAAATATTTTTTATGAAATTATTAATATTCGAGACATTAAATAACAATAATGTCATAACACAAAAAAATACACAAATAGCAAAATAAAACGCATTTCATATATATCAAAACAATGCGTTTCATACAACTACAATTCTAAAATTGTCATAAACCGCTAAATCATCCAAATCTAAAATTAACCATAAGTTAATTACATTCATAAACCGCTAAATTACATAGTTACTAACATCTTTCTATTATTTGCTGTAAATGCCCATGCGGGAATGGATCCAGATAACGAGTTGTTATTTAAAAACCTGCATCCATGGAAACATTATTTGAATTTCAAACGATTTTATAAAAATAATGACAAATCAGCAAATTCTGCTCGAAGATTTCAGTCACTAAACTACTTAACTCACAAATTTTTCATCACAGTCATCTGTCCTATATAGTCAGGTATTGAGCCGGTAAGCAAGCAGTTTCTCAAGTGCCTATAAAGAAAATATTAGAAAAAGAAATGTCAAATTTCTATATTAAGTTAGTAAGTTACTTATACTGTAATCAACTCACAATCTTTCCATCCGAGTCATGTGAGTCTTGTCCAGTTTCCGATGAAGCCAGGTATTTGTCCCCATAATGTACTTCCATCTATTCGACTACAAGTATTGTAAATATATATTAAACATCAGGATTAAATTTTATATGGGTGACTCATGGAAAACTATATGACAATCAGTCACAACAACTTACAAATCTGTAAGATTTAACAGATTGCCAAATGATTCTGGAATGGTTCCTGTGAAGTTATTTGCCGAAAGAAGTCTGCAAGGAAAAAATTATCAAGCGCAACAAAGTATGACGAACAACGGCTGCTGCAAAATCAAGTACTTTTGTGCCCGTATTCATGCCTACTAAAGTTGTGAATAAAGTATGAGTAATTGACTGCTGCATAACACAACATACCATAGTTTCTAGACATATCATGACTCACTTATGTATGACTGCAACGTATACATGGCCTATGACTACAACTTATATAGAGCTTATAGCAGCCTATAAAATAAAAACTTATGACGACAGCTACAGTTAAAACCATGATTGTGTGAATAAAGCTGCTATAGAAATGGTTTTGTGATAACAGCAGGAATATAACCTGGTTTTTATCTTTAGATCTGTGAATAATGAGGAGGTGTTTCTTAGTGCATTCTGAGACTGATTATCTTATTATTATTATTTTTTATAATTGATATGTTAGATAGGCAGATTTTAATAATCAACACATGTGGCACTTGATGGGTATGGAGTGTGGCTATCATCAACTTATTTTTAAGCATAAGTCGACCAAGTTGCAACATTAGGTTGTATTCAGTATAAGTCAATTGAATGTGCAGAAGGTGCTCAACTTGCATCCTATCTGTTTACTAAAGTGTTTGGGATTGCTTACTATATCAAATTAGAGGAAACTGAAATCAATGGGTTGAACTCAGTGTGTAAATGAGCATACCTGTAACAAATAGAAGTGGCAAATAAAAAGCTAACGGTATGGTGAACGACACTTGTCTCACTGTCTCGAAGAAAGCACCAGCTGCCAAAAGGGTCACCTAAAGCCACCTAATGCACTGTAGTTGTGTAGATAGCCACAGCTTCTTCTGGGGTGACATACGGACCATCTTTTAAGTAGTTGTGTTGGCGCTCCTGTAAGAAACATAGAAAAGCAGGAAATTAATTGTCTCCAAACATAAGTCAGATGTGACATTGCAATTTCCATGAAACCGTCCATTCTTCACCTGGCTTCAAAGTAATCGGCTTCTCTATCGCTGCACATCGACGCATAACATCTGCTTGTACTCATCATCTCCCAAATCCGACTATTGAACAAAAGAACAAGCTTTTTTTCAAGCTTATACCTAACAGAAAATAAACAACTCACTTTTTATATATCAAAAAGTTGACTTAAATTTACATACAGGTTACTTATATATTAAAAGGGGAAATCTTAGCTGCAAGTTCTTTGCAGCCAACTAGCTGCATTTTCAGTGTGGAAACCTGAATGTAAATGCAATTTTCCATCCAAAGTACTTGATGATGCACCAGCTAGTTATATTTTCACAGCAGTGCTCCTTAATTTCTTTCATAAAAACTTGTAATCTTATAAAGAAGTGATTTTCATAGTCAAAGATTGGTTTTTTGGGCTGTAGTTGCAGACTTGCAGCGAATTGGCTGCATTTTTTGTTGCCAAGTTATCCCTATATTAAAAAGCTCATAACTAAACAACTCATTGAAAAAGGTCATAACTTTACACACAGGTTACTGCAATTCAATCGATACGCCTACATTCAATCGAGGTAGATTCAATAGGATACACTCAACTAGTCAACTATACGACCTACACATAAAAGAAAAAATGGCATATCACAAAATAATGTAAGTATTTCTTAGTATGATAATAACAATTTTAGCATTAATAAGTAAACAAAATATGTAGTAAAACATAGACATGGTTATAAAAAGAAAAATAAGGCATTAACAATGTTTTATACGATTACCATACAAGAATAAGGTTATTGGCGAGTCAACTATAAAAAGCATACATATTACCATTCAAATATAAACAAAATCATTAATAACATTAGTAAACTTAAGTAGCACATTAACAATGTTATGATTGAATGAACCCATAATTATTAAAAATTTAATGAAAGACTACGTGGTACTGATATATACACACATGAATTGACAAACTAATTTACGAAATTGATAATAAATGTCAACAATTGAAAACCCCAAGTGATGAATTGATAAAATTAAATTAAAGCAAAGGTGAATGAGCTTTATAAAACACATAATACCGTTTGATGGTGTTTAATGACGGCTGTGATGAGGTCGCCGGAGATGGTGGAGATGCCGGAGAAATATGTCCGGAAAAATGTGGTGAAGGTGGGCGGCTGGATTGGGAGAGAAGAACCCTAGTAAACTTATAACTGGGTTTTTTTTTTTGGTATTTTGAAAGGACTTAGGTTTTTTTATGGGGCGGGAAACAAAAATAATAAGAGGACACTTAGCGATGACACGGAAAGAAAGTGTATCCCTTGTTATAGTACATTTTTTTATGACTCTAATAATTGCGTGTCATAAGTCCTTCAAATTGTACAAGTTATGACAGTTTTTTTATGACACACGCTTTTGCTTGTCAATAAAATGCGTGTGTCATAATTTCGGCGTCATTAAAGGCCTTTTTTCTAGTAGTGTACATAAACATATGAATCAAATGAAAGTAGTAGATGATCAAAATGTGTTCTTGAAACTTACTTGATGATTTGATGAGTTTTGGATAAGAAATGAGTAATAAACTTGAGATTTGATCACAAAATCATAACTAGGAAGGTAAATGGAGTATGTTTATGACTTGATCTTGAAAAAATTATGGATGATCTTCCTTGTTCTTGGTTGGGCCGATCCTAGGGGATGAAATGGAAGAGGTTTTGATCTTTTTATTTAGCTAATGGTTATGTGTTATGTGTTTGTGTTAGTGGGATGGGAAATAAAATGCTTAGAAATTCATTAATGAGCTTTGGCATATTAGGAAAAGATGGTTAGGGAGGGGCGGCACAATAGGTGCAAATAAGAAGAATTGGCTTTGTTAATTAATGTTCTTGTCCCCTCAATTTACAAGTATTAGTGTTTTAGTGTATACCTTAGGTGTTATCGGGTACCGAGTTAACTAGAAATAAAACATGACGAGGTAAAATAAAATACGACAAAGTTGTAAAAATTGCAAAATCATATTCTTTGTATGAATTGGGTGTTAGAATGATTATCGGATTGAAATTTCGTAAACCGACGGATTTATAAGCGTCAAACGAAAAATATAGCGATTGGTTTAAAATTATAGCGATTGGTTTAAAAACACCAGGTAAAGTAATAATATAATCTCTATATCATTATAATTAGTTTGAAAATGTATTAGGATCATAATCAGGAGTATTGGGTATAATGTTAGTAGAAATGACTGAGTGGTAACGTTAATTAAACGATTAAGCATACGTTAATAAAAATCACACAAACCCGTGCATGAACTAATATGATAATGATGTTACTGATGATATGCAGACTACTCTAGTCTGTATGATGCGCCTTTACTGATGATGCATGAATACGGAGCTAAACCTAACTGGTTACGCGCATTTAAATACCCGTAAACCTAGTTTACGTAATGATGAATGATAAATATGAATAGTGATTTCCCTCCGGGAATGAATAGTATTTCATGAATAGTAAAATTTTTGAAAACTTCTCAAAGTCTCAAACTGACTTCAAAAATGATGAATAGTGAAATGATGAATAGTAACCGATGAATAGTAATTTCCAAGATGAATAGTGAAATTTGAAACTTGGAAAAAGGACCTGAAATTACGAGTTGTGACAGTTTTCCACCCTAAAAGGAATTCAGTCCCTGAATTCAGTTGATGTTGGTCTCTGGAGTGGACTTGGTGATGATATGTGGGTATTTGAGTCTCACCTGGTCTTCCCGTTCCCAAGTAAACTCGGGACTTCCTCGAGAATTCCAGCGAGTTTTCACGATGGAAATTCGACTTTGCTTCAACTGTTTGACCTCACGGTCCATGATTTCTGTTGGTTCCTCCACAAAGTTAATCTTATCGTCGAGCTGAATTTCTTCTAATGGAATGAAATGAAATATGCTATAAGTGATTTATTTGGAAGGCACTTCCTGAGGTTTGAAATATGAAATGGGTGGTGTATATTGCTGAGCTCTGACGGAAGCTCAAGTCTGTGTGCCAGTCGGCCGATTCTATTTAGAATCTTAAATGGTCCAATATACCTAGGGTTCACTTTCCCGTTTTCCCAAAATTGTATCGCGCTCTTCCAAGGAAAGGCTTTCAATCTAGCTTATTCTCCAACTCCAATTCCAATGGTTTACTGCTTAGGGATACCTAGTCCCAATGATTTTGCATCCTAACTGACCTAACTTTTATATTGTTCTCTTGTTACTTGTAGCTGATTCTTGACTTGTACAATTTCCTTTGTTGTTTTACAATTGCGTTCTAGACCAGTGAACTTGACCTTCCGATTTCGGTCTGTCACTATGTAATTGGTACTTCGACCATAGGGTGCCTTAAAGGTGCAGTCTAAGTGTTCGTGTGATAACTATTGTTGTAAGAGAACTCGATCAATGGCAAATGATTAGCCCAACCATTTCCAAAGTCAATCATACATGCCCTGAGCATGTCTTCCAATGTCTGAATCGTTCTCTCGCTCTGACCATCGGTTCGAGGATGATAGGTAGTGCTCATGCCTAATTTGGTTCGAAATGAATCTTGTAATGACTCCCAAAAGTTTAAAGTGAATCGACTATCTCTGTCGTAAATGATGGAAACTGGTGCTCCGTGCTTTGAGACTATTTCTTTGATGTAAGGTCTGATTAGTTGATCCATAGAATAAGTTTCTCTGATTGGGATGAAATAGGCTGATTTGGTGAGACGATCGACGATTACTCAAATAGCGTCGAATCCTCCTGATGTTTTGGGTAGTTTGGTGACAAGATCCATTGTGATGCATTCCCATTTCCACTAGGGAATCTCTGGTTGCTGAAATAATCCTGATGGTTTTTGGTACTCGGCTTTTACTTTAGCACAAGTAAGACACTTGCTAACATACGTAGCTATTTCTGCCTTCATATTCGGCCACCAATAAAGTCTCTTGGGATCCTGATATACCTTATCAGAACCTGGGTGAATGGAGTACTTTGACTTGTGCAATTCGTGCATGATCAACTCTCTTATTCCGCAATAAAGAGGTATCCAGCTTCTATCTTTGAAGCATAATACTCTGTCTGACCTCTTTATTAAACTGTTTGTATTCTTTTGTATCCCTTTAAGTGTTTCACTTGTTAGGTTTTCTTCCTTGAGTGCTTCAACTTGAGCCTCGAGGATTCGTGATGGTAAAGGTGATATGATTGTCATTCCCAATGATCTGACTCTCAAAGGCTTGAGTCTTTCTTTCTGACTAAGGGCATCTGCCACAACATTAGCTTTCTTAATTGCCCATTGGTCTGAAGATGGTAGAGCGTGTGTATATCTGATTGGAAAGAAAATATCTTAAGGGGATTGTCAGAAGTTTGATGTGCATCGTCTATCCTTTATTAGGAGCCTTTGAAATTTGTACAACGTGTCTCGTGACTACTCCTACAATGGTAGGTTTGTCGAAAATGGGTTATCGAAGAATAAAGCTACCGTAACGGTTTCTGATTCCTTGTGTCTCGCTAAAGCTGATGTCAAGAATATGAGTCTCTCTTCACCTAAGGTACTTGGCCGTTATTGCAAAAATTTGTGCTGTTTAATAGTTTTTCCCTAGATTTCCTTTGTCAAAAGTTTCCCATGCTATTGTTTGTCAATCACAAGCTCCTAATTGAATGAAGTGTCGTAGTATGGTGGTTTGTTTTCAAAATTTGACTCGATCTGGAGCGTTTTGATTGAAATCTTCCTCTGAATGAATAATTTACGAGTTCGAGTAATGAATCTTACAATTTGAATAAATGGATTCCACAAGTTTGAATAAATGAAGTTTTATGTTTGAATGAATAAACCTTTCTTTCGATACCGAGTGTTTTGGTTGAAACTTCTCTTTGCACAGATGAATTTACAAGTTTGAATAAATGAATTTATAGGTTTGAGTGAATTTCTAAATCTGAACAAATGAAATTTCTCTCTCAATATGGAGTGTTTTGTTTGAAATCTTTTTCCTGAATAAATGAATTTTTCAAGTTTGGATAATCTCAGTGGTTAGGCAAGATTGGACTGTTTTCAAATACAACCCAAGGTTTTATAGATGGGTTTTCGACATGATGTGGATAAGAATGTTTTAGCAAAGTTTGGTGTTATACAGTTCCTAACACTTAGTAGTTTTGTCAAAGGTTGCCCATAAGGGATTTGTTTGCCAAAATTGATGCTTCAAATAAATACCTTCCTACAAGGTATATGATTTGTATAGACACATTTTAAAGAAAGTTCATTTGTATTGAAAGCGTCAAAAAGATAAAATAGTCGGGTAGGTATGTCTGCAGGAATGCTTAAATGTCTAACGTTCCGTGTTTGGTGTTTGCATAATGCCTAAAGGTTAATCTTGGGTAAGACTTGTGGGTATGTATATCCCACTTACTTGATCCTTTCTAAACTGGATCATGAGTTAGGTTCATTGTCCTACTGGGTCTAACTAGTACATCTGAAATGATAATGTTAGGATCTCTGGGAAATAAGAGTTTCATTGTTGCTGCCGATAGTGTTAAGCTGGTTCCTGCCGATAGCTTTGGTTCCTGCTGAAAGCTCATTGCTGCCGACAGTGTTATCTTGTTCCTGCCGATAGTGTTGTTGCTGCGGATAGTATTATTTGTTATCCGTATATTTAGAATGTTTGTTAAGATTTATTTTTAGAAGAGATTGTTGTTTATCTCTTCACACGTTTTCTTGTAGAACGGGTTAGGGTTAGGTGATCTTGTTAGTATAAAAGAAAAACCCGTCTATGAGTTTACGTACGCCTTTAACGTTTTCAATATTCAATATATCACAATTCTTAGTTCATAGTTTGATCCATAGAGGATCATTGTCGTTTAGAGTTTTCTTCTTTATTATACTTGCTGTTTAGTTTCCGCATAAACGCTTGTATAGCATACAGAGGTTCTTGTTTATACCAAGCTCAATCAAGCTCGAAGTACTCGATCCTACAAGTGGTATCAGAGCCTGGTGAGGATCTCTGATAAAGAAGGAAACATTGTTAAAACTTCTCTCTTGAACCTTGTCACAATGTCACTATCAGGAGATGGTTTTGAAATGTGCGCAAGGAAGATTAGGAACTTGTTCCACAATAAGTCCTATGAAGAAAAAGAAAATTTGGAAGAATATGCTCTGTTAGGATTCCCATCTCAGGTACAAAGATGTAACTCAGCATGTCAAGAATTGTACTCAACTCTTAATAATGAATATGATGACATGAAATCCAAGTATAATGAATACTTTATTAAGGTACAAGCTTATGACAAAGTAGTTAAAACATTAGAAAATCAAAAAACTTGGTACCAAAGTAATCAGTTAGCTTATGAAGAAAAGATAAGAGTTTTAGAAAGGAACTTGAAAAACACCACTAATGATCTTAAATATTCCGAGTCTCAAAAAGCTAAGGTGGTGTTAGAGAAACAGGAATTGCAGTCTCAGCTTGACAATACCTTGGCTAGGTTTGATAAATGGAAAGATTCATCTAAAAACCTAAACAAGTTAGTTGATAGCTCTATGTCTACTAAAACTAAAAGAGGTTTAGGGTATGGTAATCTGATAGGGGAAAATCAATACTATGATCCTAATGAGTATAGTGTCTTTAACCCTGAACCTGTAGACTACCAAATGCCTGTTAAATATGTGCCTGAAGTTGGAATGAATGTTGTTCCTCCACCTATCAGAGGAGTCTTTAAGCCTGTCCTTATTCATTCAGGCCTTGACCTTGACTCAGATGAGTCACACATGACCTATGGCAAAAAGTCAAAAGACTTACCTAAACCTGATAACTTTGTCTCCTGTTCCTCAAGTGACAAGTCATCAGAAGCTGAGTCTAAAGACTTTGTTTCATGTGACTCAAGTGAAAAGTCAATCTCACCCAAATACAAGAAGCCCTTTAGTTCAACTAATGATAAATCTACTTCTAAATCAGCCTTTACAGTCAACAGCTCAATTAATTCATTTGAAAACAAAAGTGTCTCTAGTTCCACTAGTGATAATGGTGTCTATATTAAGAAAAGTTGTTGTAAAAATAAGGCTGTTAGGAAGAAGACATGTTTTGTGTGTGGCAGTCAATATCATCTAATTAAAGATTGTGATTATCATGAGAAAAGAATGAAAGGTGGGCAACAACAAACCAGATCATTGTGGAAAAATGTTAAACAAATACCACCATATGTTCCACAAGCAGCAGGAATGAACTTTTATAGAGGTCCCGTTCCTGCTGATAGACCTGTTCCTGCTGGTACCTCTGTTTTTGCTGATATTCAGAGAACCATTTCTGCTGGTTCCTCTTCATATATTCAAAGGGATTTCAGACCTGCCTATAATAATCACATCTTTGGAGGGGGAATGGCTTATTCTCAATGGTATCCTTGGTAATTGTCTTGTTTGGTTTATCATGTTGTTGTAATTTTGTTTGCTGATTTATCTGGTTGCATTAGCCTAAGGGGAGGCTAATGCTTGTATGCTTGTAGTTTTATCTTGTTTTCTTTCGTTTATGTCTATGGTTTGTGTTTCTCTAATTTTGTTTTGCAGGTTTTTCAGTATCTTTTGTTAGATATCTTTGTTTTGCAGTTTCTTAATGCTTGGACTTAAAGCTAATCACAGCAATTTTCATTCATTCATAAGGGAAATAAGTACATTCAGTTGCTGGTTACAAAAGATTTCGAGTTTCAAAAGCTTCTAGTCAACAACATTCAAAATATCATACCAACCTTCATACATCACTCTATCTAAACCCTACCACCTATTCCATTTTCCCTTTACCCTTACCCATATTATCAGGCATGAACCTCCTTCCTCTCTGGCAACAGATCTCTTCATAAATATGGGGGACTGGAAGTGCCAATATCACTGGCAGTGGTTGTCTTGGTTCAGGGGGTGGCTCTGAAGAGCTTGAGGCAGTTGGCATTTGATGAGTTCTGGAGCGTGTCCTTGTAGTTGGATGGCTTGGTTGTGGAATAGGGCTGCTTGATTGTGGAACTGAATGGCTTGATTGTGGAATAGGCTTGCTTGATTGTGGAGCTGGATGGGCTGGCTTAGGAGTGGGTCTGGTGGGATTCTTCCTTTGTCTTGGATCTTGGCCTTCATGATGTCGATTTTCTCGACTTCGAGGGTTTGGTTTTTCTCGGCTAAATCTTTCTTGATGTTTAGCCTTGCCTTTTGGTACCGGTACTTTATAGAAAGCTGCAGTTGTCCTTTCCATCTCTTCAGCTAGCAGAGCTTCAGTTTCCTTCATCTGTTTCCCGAGCTCATCTGTAATGGGAAAATTGAGAGGGAAAGTCTCCCATTCACCCTGACAATAAACCAAAGACTTCAACTCTGATGAATCTTCATCATCAGAGCTAAAGTACTCAAATGAAGAAGGGGTAGATGGAAGAGGATCAGATGAATCCTCCTCAACCTTGGCCTTACCTTTGGTTTTAGAGGATGATGCTGTTTTGGGAAAGTAGTTGTTCCATCCTGAGTCACTAGAGGAGGAAGAATCTGATGAGATTTCGATGATTGGATGTTTGGATGAACTCATTTTCTTGCTAGATTTTGAAGATTTTTGGTTTGGTTATGTGATTTGAGGGTTATATAATGATATGGAGATTAGTGCGAATTTATTGGTGGTTGGTATTGTGATTTAATTCGGGTGAGCTGTTCTTAATGACTAAGTTCGGTAGGTTGACTTTGGTCAAACCACCTCATTCCTGCCGATTGGTCAAACCTCTTATTGCTGCCGATTGACCAAGTGTTACTGCCGATTGGTCAAACCTTCTTGATTTAATTGGTCAATGTTACGTGCAAAGAATTGCAGCAATTTAAAGTGATATTTTTGGCAACTAAACATATAATTGCACATCTCTCATCTCAATTTCTCAAAAACCTATCGAACCCTAATCTTCCCATTTCAAACCCTAAATCATTCCTTCAACACAATGACAACTCTTCGTTACAAGGATGATCATAACAAGGTTGCTTATTTGGAATCTTCTTCAAGAAGTGTTGGTTATGATGAAGTTCTGGCATTTCTTCGTGGGTCATCTATTAGTTATGCCCTCACTTATTGTCCAGTGACGGTGTATGATTCATTGGTCAAACAGTTTTGGAGGACAGCTAAGGTAAGACACATCGTGGGAAGGGAAGTTGATATTGTTGCTACCATTGATAACCAAGAAGTGATTATTACTGAGGAGTTGATTCGAGTTCAGCTTCAATATCCTGAGGAGCAAGGGGAATATGATCTTTCAAGGCAAGATATTACTGATGGTATGGCAGCTATAGGGTATCCTATTACTGGAAGTTGCACTTTCTTGAAAAGTAAGTTGTCTCCTCAATGGAGGTTTCTGATTCATACTTTACTCCAGTGTCTTAGTGTTAAGACAGGTGGTTGGGATCAATGTCCAAGTCCTATTGCATCTGGTCTAGTTTGCTTATCTCAGGGTAGGATCTTTAATTGGGCAAAATATATCTTTGAGGGAATGATTGAGAATATCAGTAATGGTAAAAACAGCTTTTTGATGTACCCTAGATTTCTTCAAATCATCTTAGGTGTTCAGACCATTAATACATCCCCTAAGATTATCAATAGGTTGACTGCCAAAATGTTTGCCCTGATGAAGATGAACTTTACTGGCCAACATTTGCCTTTGTTGCCCCCTATGTTGCACAACCCTGATCCTGCTGATAACCCTGATCCTGCTGATAATGCTGGTATCCCACCATCACCTAATGCAGCTGATGAAGGGAATTCGGTTGCTGCTAATGCATCTGCATCTGTTGCTGCTGATGACTCATCACCACCATCATCTAGACCAGTTACACCTACACCTGAGCCTAATGACCATGTTGAACTCAATGATCAGACCATCTCAGCTGATACACCTACTATCCAGCCAACTCCTTCTGTGGATTTACCTTCTTCCTCAAGACTATCATCTCCTAGTCCTACTAGGCAGATATTCAGTGAAGACACACATATAAGGGAAGAATTTCATATATCTCCTCCTAGATCCAATGAAGCTCCTAACACCTCAGGTATTCCTACTAGTCGAGCTGAGGATGCTACTGATCTCACCCAGTTGCTTGACAGATCTGTGAAGAGAATTGAGGCATTAGAGTCAGAACTTTAAGAGACAAAAAGGGTTTTTAATGAGAGAGTGGATAACTTGGAAAAGGAGCTCAAGGACTCTAAAGATACTTTTGGTGACATTATTCAAAAACTAAATGAGAGAATCAGTTCTTTGGAAGCTCAACATCCTCAAAAGAAAAGAAGGGTTATTCTTTCTGAGTCTGAGGAAGATCAGGATGATATGATATTTGATGGGCTTAATGTGCTAGCATCTGTTTCTCTTGATGGTGCAAATACTGAAGTACATACCACTTCTGAGCACACCATCACTACTCAAGCTCAGGTCTCCACTGAAACAAGGACCATTGCTGCTGATGTCTCTGGTGTTCTTGCTAAAGATATTAGTGTTTCTTCTGAGTCTAAGGTTCCTGTTACTACTGTTGATAGTTCATTTGTTGCTGCTGATAGTAACATCATTCCTCCTGAAGCAACTGAAAATGATGAAGAGATAGCTGCAAAGGTGCATGAACAGGAAATTGCTGATGAAGAAGCTAGACTAGCTCAGGTTGCTCAAGATGAGGAGCTTGCAAGACAATTGTCTGTTGATGAGCAGAATGTTGCTGGGATTATGAATAACCCAAGTTCAGAAGATCCTACTTCAGAAGACTTTAGTGCACAAGTTGAATACTTATTGAATACTGACATGATTATTAGAGCTCATGGGTTTATGGTTCTACAAAAGTCAGAATTGGACTCAGATGAAAGGTCGGATCTGCTCAAGGCATTCATCTTAAAGAAACAAAGAGCATCCACTTGGAATGAATTGATGCACAGGATCAGGGAAAGACAAATGTCAGGATTTAAGATGCCCACAAACAGAGATAATATCAATTTTATGAAGGTGTATCTAAAGAATGAAGCTAACTACAAGATCAGTTACTTCAAAGGTTGGACTGATGCTGCCATTCAAAAGTTGTTCCTTGATACTTATGCAAAGCTCAACTCTTTGGTAGAGACTGATATTCCACAAAGCAGGAAAAGAGCATCTTCATCTTTAGAGTCTGATGATGCAAAGAAAATGAAGTCTGGAGAGTCATTGTCTGGTGCATCTTCTTTTATACCTGCTGAAGGTTCTCAGGATGCCACATTCATTTCACCAAGTCCTAATGTTGATGCATCTAAAGCATCACAAGAAGGTCTTGTTTCTGCTGAACCATCTTCCTCTGTTCCTATCCTTCAATATGGACTAAGAACAAGGCAGAAGAGTCATTCTCACTACTCTTCTTCTGTTGATATTTCTGAAGTGGATGATCATGATTTGATTAGGGTTGATTCTGAAAGTGATTCAGAGGGTGATTCCATTCATTCTTGGGGTCATATTGCTCATTGGGAGCTTAGATCTACTTCTGATGGTGAAGTGAATGTTTGGTTTTCTCTTGATGGGACAGTCAAATTCTTTACATTTCTGAGGGAGATCTTGAATAAGGTTGAAAGAAAAGATTTGGAGCATCTTTATAAGATAGTGGATAATCATTATCAATCTCATACTCCTACTGGGATTGGCTTGCTGTTTTGGGGTGATTTACAGGTCTTGATGAATACATTGGATGGAGACAAGACTAAATTGGTGTGGGGAAATCAATCATCCTGGAGAGTCTTTTCTTGGAGATTATATCCATCTTCCAATGTTCATGTGGTAGAACTCATCTCTGGCAAGTTCTTGACTATGTTTGTGGATGTCATTTATCCTTTATCTGAGGGTGTGTTAAAAAGAATGCTAACACAGAAGGTCAGAGTACCCAAGCATACAATTGGAAATGATTTAACCACTGCTGAACAATTGGTTAAATTCATTAAGGCTCAACTTGAAGCTAAGGGATCATCAGTTTAAGGGGAGGATTGAAGCTTAAGGGGATGATGATTCTTGTTGTTGTTGTATATTTTCTATCTTTCTTTCTTTCTTTTGGTTTCTTTTCTTATTTTTCTTTCTTTTATTTTGGTGTGTTTCTTAGTTCAAAAAAAAAAAAAATAAAAAAAAATAAAATAAAATCTTTTGTATATTTTGTGTGCTAATAAGTTGGTTTTGAGCAACACCTTGCAGGTACAGTGTTGGTGTTTACACCTGCACAATAAATGGTGCTCAACTCACCATGTCTTGCAGACAAGAAAGAGTTGGCTCACCATGAGGGTACGGCTCTGGTGTGATAATCAAATCCGGTTATAGCTGTAATAGCTTGCTTAAAGCTATAGGGTATTTCAACTCACCCATGGTTCATTCCTGAGAGTTGAAAATGGTTCTCAATTCACCATGGATGTAACCCTTTGTGGGATCCAAAGGATTGGCTAGTCCACAAAAGTATGGTTTGTGGTAAAGACACTTGATATCCATATTTGGTATTCAATTCACCAAGGTTTTGCTGTAACCTAAGAATTGGCTAGTCCTGAGCAAACGGCTACAGGTAAAGACAAGTCAAATCCGTTTAGAGTTGCTGATTTGCTAATAAATCAGATGGTTATCAATGTACCATGATCTAACACATCTAAACATTGGCTACTCCAGTAGTGATGGCTATTGGTAAAGAGACATCAAATCCATTAATTTTCAATGATTCACCTCTCACAGGAGTTAACACACCTGGATGTGATGAGAATAGTATGAAACTTAAGTGATTTGATGTACATATTGTCATTAGTAGCAGCCAAGTTCAAGTGCAAGTCATGGTGACCAGTATGCATGTTTTGAAGAAGATTTCTTATTCCTGCTGAACTATTGAAGTTGCTGCTGGATGCTATAGAGGCTGGAATCTTGTAGGTTAAGGATTTTGCTGGTTACTACTTATTGCTGCTGCTAAGTCGCAGTCCTCAAGCCTGAGAAGTTCAAAGCTCTATCACAATGGAATCTTGCAGGTTAACCTAGTCAACCTCAAGATTAGGGGAGGATTGTTAGGATCTCTGGGAAATAAGAGTTTCATTGTTGCTGCCGATAGTGTTAAGCTGGTTCCTGCCGATAGCTTTGGTTCCTGCTGAAAGCTCATTGCTGCCGACAGTGTTATCTTGTTCCTGCCGATAGTGTTGTTGCTGCGGATAGTATTATTTGTTATCCGTATATTTAGAATGTTTGTTAAGATTTATTTTTAGAAGAGATTGTTGTTTATCTCTTCACACGTTTTCTTGTAGAACGGGTTAGGGTTAGGTGATCTTGTTAGTATAAAAGAAAAACCCGTCTATGAGTTTACGTACGCCTTTAACGTTTTCAATATTCAATATATCACAATTCTTAGTTCATAGTTTGATCCATAGAGGATCATTGTCGTTTAGAGTTTTCTTCTTTATTATACTTGCTGTTTAGTTTCCGCATAAACGCTTGTATAGCATACAGAGGTTCTTGTTTATACCAAGCTCAATCAAGCTCGAAGTACTCGATCCTACAGATAAGTTTTGGTGACTATGCTAAAGATAATGATTTGGATTGCCTCGTGAGATCTTATGTTTTCTGTTGCGATACGAATCAACTTGCTGTATATTTCTAGTCCTTGTTTGTGGTTCCAAAACCCTTTCATTTTTTTCTTATGTCGTGAAATTTTCATCGTAGATAGAAAATCTTTCCTAGAAAAGTCAATGGTGAAAATCCAACTTAACGCTTAAGTGAGTAACCAGTGGTGTAGCTATCTAGAGAGGGTCTACCGAAAAGGATGTTTATGAAGGGTTTACTTGTTTACAAAGCTTTTCTTTCTTGGGATGTTTTGAATGAAAATTGTTGTTAGAAATCTTGAAAAGATAATTGTTTCCCTCATGGCATAATCTTCCCTGAATTAGACATAGGTGATCAGGCTATGTGTAATTGAGGGCAAATAATGCAATGCTTGGCTTGGTCAAAATAGCCTTGCGTTTCTCAAAAGTTTTAGATGGTGCTCAACGTGTTGTTTGGTAAAATGGTAGTAAATAGTTGGTAGGATGGCAGAAAGCCAATTTATAAGGCTATAGTAACATAACTTGTTTTGGAAATGTTGTGAAATAACTCCCTGAGATGATAGTAAAATAGCTTAAAGTAAGGTTAGGTGAGACAGTTTTTAATAAGCGGTATTAAAATATCTTGCAACAAAATCTGTTGAATGGGTTATGGGACGTGTGGAACACCTTACGGAATGGTAATAGTCTATAGTTGGAGACGAATCCCTACTTAACCCCTTCTAGGATAGTGGTGTGTTGTTGTGAAATGGTTGAAAGCTGGACAAGATGGGATAGGATATGAAATAAACGAAGATTGTGCTCATGGTGGAAATGATAGAAGACAGGGATTACATTAGATAGAAAAGTACATGCTACAACAAGGTTACAAGAAAGTACTTAAGGTAGACTACTTAAAGAAATACAACCCTCGCGGGCTCCATCTATGGTTTATTAATAAGGCAAAAGTTCCCTTGTTCTTAACCATTGTCATTGTCGTTGTTTTCTTGACGATCTTCACATTTCAACAAGCTCTTCCCTCATACTGGTTTCTCAGCTCTGGGCATTCACTCTTGAAGTGTCCAATTATTCCACACTCATGGCAGGTCACCGTGACTTTCTGGCTCATTACGCGGGTGGGGGCCTTGCAATCCTTGGCTATGTGTCCGATCTTTTGGCAGTTTCCACATTGAGTAGGGCAAGGTCCATTGTGGTGAAACTGGCACTTAATGCACTTGGGTAGTGTTCCAGCATATCCTTTCTTTTTACTTGGCCCAACAGCACAAGCTTCCACTACTTCTTGTATCTTAGGTGGTTGTGGGGTAGCATTGTCACCCTGGTTGTTGCCCCACTTTCTCTTGTTGTTGTTGTTGTTGTTGTTGTTGTTGTTGTTGTTGTTGTTGTTGTTGTTGTTCCATTTTTGTCTGTTGTCCATATTGTTTCCTACGGCCTGGGTGTGAGCTATGTGTTCCTTTTCCTTGATCGCCATATGGATAGCTTTAAGCATGGTATCGGGTTCTAATGAGGCAACCAACATGCGAATTTCAGGGGAGAGTCCCCCGATATACCTCTCAAGTTTCTTGCTTTCCGGTTCATCCATTGTTGGGCCTAAACGTGCTAATTCTTAAAACTGAGTATTGTACTTGACAACATCATCTCCTACCATGGTAAAGTTGAGGATTTCCTGTTTTAGTGCTTGTAGTTCGCTTCTTGAACAATATTCTAGAGTCATCATCCTTCTTAATTTCTCCCAAGAGATTGAGTAAGCAGCGTCGACCCCTACTATCTAGACATGTTTAGTCCAGCATTCCTGGGCATGATCCCGAAAAGTGCAAGTGGCGAACTTGACCTTGTCTTCCTTGCGGCAGTCGCCACACCGAAATATCGTTTCTACTTCTTCGAACCATTTGTAAACTTCCTTCGCTCCTTCAGTTCCGCTAAAGGTGTGGGGGTTGCAATCCATAAATTCCTCATGGGTAAGATTTTTGGCGAAGGATGTGGCTTGTGTCATGTCTGGAGTGGCTTGCTTTAACTTAACTGTTTCAAAATCATAAGAGACCATGATAATTTATAGGTGATAAAGATCATCATACTCACATATACGCAACCATGACATGTATAAGTGGGGTGAAATCACGACAAGATGAAATCGTGAAATGTCATATTTGTAACCATAACATACGTGGATATCTGAAATGAAAATTTCGGTCTTACATAGACCGATATCATAGATAGCACAACCATACCCATATAGTAAGTCAATACTTGGTAATTTCGTTGTACAACAATCAAAATACCACAAGTTTCTTTGAACTATGCCACACATCCCGTGGCTAGGATAATAGTAAAAGCTAGTAAAGACATAAGTCTAGTCTAGAGGTTCCCTGGTGTCCCTCTGAGTGAATCCATGGTTGTGGTATCATAGGGTTGGGATGAGTTTTGAAGTGTGGTATGGAGTTGTGCACCAAACATGTCTGAGGTAAAGTGGATTCCCATCCATTCTTGAGGAATCTGCTGATGTTCCTATTGAGTCTGTGATCTTGGTATTATCCACAAGGTGCCATCTAATTCCTGATATGTGGGAATGGAAAGGGGAATGACAATGGTAGTGGTGAAAAGGCAGGGTCAGTTCCCTGAATCTCAAAAGTTTTGGTGTTATATCTGGTAGTATCTCCTAAGTCCGGCTCAGGTAGTGCTAATACCTCCAATAGGTGGAAATTATCATCTAATAATGGTGAGTGTGGTGATGTAGGTGTATGAGTGGATGAAAAAGCGTCCTCGATATCCGAGTCTGCTAGAATGATAATAGGGTTGTTGGGTGAAGACATCTGTGTGACAACCGATGTGAAATAAAAGAAAATAACTCCTCATAATATGCGAGTTATGATGAAATGATGTATGTATGAAACTGCACGTATAGTGAATATGCACTTATGATGAAATGGTGAGATGCTATGATGATGTAGTTATAGACTAGGGTCAATGATACAACCTAGTTCGCTATAACCTTTGCTCTGATGTCAATCTGTCACACCCCCAAATTTCATGACTTGCAGCGCATTGAGTCATTCAGGGGCACGACTGGTCATAGCACCAAATTTTCAGTTATATTGAACGACCTAAAGTGTCGTTTAGAAAATACATCGTTTGATTATTTAAAAACATTCAGAGTTTCAAAGCAAGGTCCCAAAAGGTGAAACAAGTTTTCATAAAACAAGTTCATACAATTCAAACGATGGATAAGTGCATAAAATATAAAGTGAGACGCGTCGACTCCGCGACTCCATGATGTCCATATGCAAGCCAACATGCGATACCTTAATTACCTGAAAATACATTGCTAAAAATGGTCAACAAAAATGTTGGTGAGATCATAGGTTTATGTAAATGAAATGTTGTACGGAAACCACAAGTATAAAATGTATGACAAAATGTCACATAAAAATATTACATTAGCTCTTAAGCTCATGACCCCGAAGCTAGACTGATATAAATGCCCCAAAAGGGAGTGCTTTGCCAAACACTCTGAATGTATGAAATGAAATGCGTTCGTTTGACCAGTTGGTGCTACCAACCCGAACGGAGGCGTCACCCTCAATAGATCTATCCACTCACCTTCGCTTGCTCACAATTAACGGTCCATGATAAATAAAAGGGGACTTTAAATTGGCAATGATGTAACTTAAGCAATGTAAATGGGTTTGTATACTTTGGTCCGCATATAAAATGGTGCAATGTATTCTCCCCCGAGAGTTTAGAAATCAATAAACAATTTAAAACGGGGCTATGAAAACTCACCTGCTATGATAGCACAATGACAATGATGAAATGAGGCTCGGTCTCTAACCGCGACCTATTATGATGATATGATCTAATGTAAGCAATGAATTAACGCAACACATGCAAATACGTATGTTAACGATACCACTTGTTAATTTTGAAAATAACGTTTATCAACGAAAAATACATTTTTGATGTCTCGTTATATTATAAACTACTTTTCGTGTACATATGTTGAAACGGTACTCCATGATCCTTGTTTGGTGTTCTATCGGCAAAATATAATGTTTTCGTCGCAATTTAATATTTTCTTTAACTTGTGAAAATATGTCCAAAATGGCATCGCAAAACTAGTCGTGAAATATTGTACATTAAGTGTTAGTGATCAAACTCGACGTTTTTGAAAACCTTGTAACCATGTCTTAATGTCGTTTCATTTAACTTTTGATCATACGCGCCTCGATCAATTAGAAAATCGGCTATCAATGTTATGTCTTGTAAAACACTAGTTTTTATACTTGGATTATTTTCTAATAGTGGGCTGTCAAAAATAACATGGTACGTCGGGCTTTAAATGTGTATATCTTGGTCGTTATAAGCTTGCTTGCTACGTTCTTTATATCCACGGGTTCGTACAAATATGAACTAACATATTTTCAATAGGTCGGCTCATCTAGATCATGTCTAACGTCTCGTTTTGTCCCTTGAAGTTCGGAAAAACAGCAAGCTATTTTCAGAAAATAGTTTTTCGTCGCCTAACTTTGAAAAATCATATCTCCTTCGTTATAAATCGGTTTTTAGTGATTCAAGCGGCCACGGTTTCGTTTTTGAAAGTACTTTCCAAATATGAAGGCCAAAATGACTCCATGTTTACTGATTTTTCCAGTTTTCACGATTTTGGACAGAACCTTATTTACTTTGTTAAAAACTCATTTTCTTGGTTCTAAACTTGATCATACTACATCAAATCAACTCCACAAGTTCGCAAATCCTACCATACACCTTCTTAGGGTGTCATGGGGTCCTAAACATCACCAACCTTGGTGGATTTCATGAGATCCTTAGTGAAACTTATAGATCTAGTGATTAAGATAGTTTATGTTCAAAAGTGGTATGTAAAACATAAATAACTTGCATGAATAACTAATATAACTTGAAAATACATAAACATATGAATCAAATGAAAGTAATAGATGATCAAAATGTGTTCTTGAAACTTACTTGATGATTTGATGAGTTTTGGATAAGAAATGAGTAATAAACTTGAGATTTGATCACAAAATCATAACTAGGAAGGTAAATGGAGCTTGTTTATGACTTGAACTTCAAAAATTGATGGATGATCCTCGGTGTTCTTGGTTTGGCCGATCCTAGGGGATGAAATGGAAGAGGTTTTGATCTTTTTATTTAGCTAATGGTTATGTGTTATGTGTTTGTGTTAGTGGGATGGGAAATAAAATGCTTAGAAATTCATTAATGAGCTTTGGCATATTAGGAAAAGATGGTTAGGGAGGGGCGGCACAATAGGTGCAAATAAGAAGTATTGTCTTTGTTAATTAATGTTCTTGTCCCCTCAATTTACAAGTATTAGTGTTTTAGTGTATACCTTAGGTGTTATCGGGTACCGAGTTAACTAGAAATAAAACATGACGAGGTAAAATAAAATACGACAAAGTTGTAAAAATTGCAAAATAATAGTTTTTGCATGAATCGGGTGTTAGAATGATTATTGGATTGAAATTTCGTAAACCGACGGAGTTATAAGCGTCAAACAAAAAATATAGCGATTGGTTTAAAAACACCGGGTAAAGTAATAATATAATCTCTATATCATTATAACTAGTTTGAAAATGTATTAGGATCATAGTCGGGAGTATTGGGTATAATGTTAGTAGAAATGACTGAGTGGTAACGTTAATTAAACAATTAAGCATACGTTAATGAAAATCACACAAACCCGTGCATGAACTAATATGATAATGATGTTACTGATGATATGCAGACTACTCTAGTCTGTATGATGCGCCTTTACTGATGATGCATGAATACGCAGCTAAACCTAACTGGGTACGCGCATTTAAATACCCGTAAACCTAGTTTACGTAATGATGAATGATAACTATGAATAGTGATTTCCCTCCGAGAATGAATAGTATTTTGTGAATAGTAAATTTTTTGAAAACTTCTCAAAGTCTCAAACTGACTTCAAAAATGATGAATAGTGAAATGATGAATAGTAACCTATGAATAGCAATTTCCGAGATGAATAGTAAAATTTGAAACTTGGAAAAAGGACCTGAAATTACGAGTTGTGACATAATATGAGTGAATTATAATTATAAGTCACTGATGAACTCAAATAAGTACATTTTATTACTATCATTTATCCTATTAATTTGACTTGTTTTACTATATTATGTATGAGGATTGATACTTAATCGTTTACTTTTGTAATTCTCAGTTGAAAACAAGCATTTGGTGAAACTTGGCGATTTTGGACTAATTATGGGGCAAAACATGCAAGAAGTTAAGAGTCTACTGAAATGGACAAGATCAAGACTATTCTGCTCCAGATGCGCCGCATATTGCTTATCACATACGGCGCATCACTATCAATATTTCACCAGATACGATCCAAGATACAAGAGGACATGCGCCGCATCTATAAATGGGTTACGCCGCATCTTCTGGCGGTGTACGAATATTCCTGAATATTATAATCTTGGACCCCACGCGAAGTTAAGTCAATGCGCCGCATCTACTCACTAGATGCGCCGCATCTTACCCTCAGACAGAAACTATAAATACCCCAAGACCAGACGAATTCGAGAGACATATATTATATACGAAGACCGAAGTACAGAAACCTAGGACGAATTCAGTCAAGGCAGCAGCACAAGACACACTCAAATCAAAGATACAAGAGCTGTAAGAAGGTGATGCATGTGTTTAATTCATTAAGTAGTTTTGTTTTATTGTGTTAGTAAACTTTAATTCATCAAGATTGGTGGCTTGTGTAATGTGACAACGGAAAGATTGCACTCCCTTAAAACTGCTTTCTCATTAATTAAAGTTTATATGTTGATGTCTTTGGTGACTTTTATTAGTGCATTGATAACCTCTGTGTCTAGCAGAGCGTTGATCGGGTCGCCATGCCTCTGCCCTCGCCTGTTTATTAGATCGCCTATGCATTCTATGGTCTGTAGAAAAGTAGGAGAAAGATAAATAGGATAGTCATAAGTAATCATTAAGGGTTTACTCGCCGATAAGATTAGAACCAACGAGAAAGGACTTAATCTCGGTGCGTTGCATCGAACTATACACTTCATATAACACTAGCAATAAAACAAGTGACAAACTACTTATCATAAGGACAGCCCTCTTATTGTCTCAAGTATTTATCTGTGTACGTGTGTGCTACTTGCTGATTCGTGCCTATTGGTTTAGTTTATTATTTAATTGCAACCAAATTGTGCCAGTCTCTCAGGCTGAACCCCCCTTGCGTTAGATTAGGTTGTATAGCTAACTTAATATATTAAAATACTGATTAGAATAACTAGATAATACGTTCCACTCTTGGTGATCGACACTCTACTTACCATTATATTCATACTGACCGGGTACACTGCTCGTTAAGTGTGTGTGTTATTGATAAGTTGGCTAAATATAAATTTAAAACTTGAGTAGGCATTAAAACTGCTAAACCGCAACGACACATCGCACGCATCAAGTTTTTGGCGCCGCTGCCGGGGAGTGAATTGTTATTATCTGTTAATTTGATTAGTATTTTAATTAGGTTTTAATTTTTTATCTAACCGCTAATTGTGTTGTGTATTAGATTAATTTGCATTCATTGTATTATTTTGCATGTTTTCTTGTTTTTGTGTGCTTTTCTTTGTGTTTATTTTCGTGTGTGTTTTTATTTGTTTTTTATTTTTCGTTTTTTCTGCATACTGCTATCGTTGTACTGAGCTAAATCGAACGATACGGCGCATCTGATCTCTCAGATACGGCGTATGGCGTTCAAATTTTTTATAAAATACAACGCGTTTAATTAATTCGATACGACGCATCTTTCCCCAAGATACGGCGTATCTGTTTTTAATAAGAAATTTTTTTTTCTAAGTGATAAAGTAATACGACGCATCTTTCCCCAAGATACGGCGTATCTGTTTTTGATAAATTTTTTTCTAAACGTTAACGCCATACGACGCATCTGCTTTAGCAGATACGGCGTATCTATTATTTTAATTAAAAACAGTTTTCGAATTATTAAACAGATACGGCGTATCGATCTTTATCGATACGGCGCATCTTCTGAATCAAAAATCTTATATTTTGAAACGTAACGAAAATACGGCGCATTAACTTTTGTTAATACGACGCATTTAATTTTAATAAATATCGATTTTTGATAATTAAAATTGATACGGCGCATTCTAATTTCTAAGCGGCGTATCTATTTTCTGAATAAAGTCTGATTAAATTTTAACGATTATAAGATACGGCGTATCCAACTTTTTGGATACGGCGCATCGTCTGCAGAATTCAGCTATTTGTATTCTTATATCCGTTTCTATATTAATTAATTTCTCTTCTAGCGAACAAATCCTACTGATGCTTTTACTTGTGATGACAGATTTTGCTATGGAAGACATTTCAGTGAACGGATATCTTACTAAGGAACTCTTGCTTTCGGATTCATTCGATGTGAAGGTTTTTGATGATGTCAACTTCAATGTACCCGAGATTGATACGGGTTTATTCTCTTTGGAGACCCCTCTTGAAGCTGCTTTTAAGGAATTCATGCGTTTATGCAACATTGACAAAGGGGTATTCTCTTATGATGTATTTGTGAGGTATACTGAAGATGAATTGTTGCTTTTATGGCCTATCATTGAATCCAAAGGATTGAATTGGACTACTATCGAAGAAGATGATGGGAAATTCTATCTTGCATACATGGACTCAAGCAACAAAAGCTGTGGTGGAGGCAATACCCAAATCTCTTACATGCCTTATTCCGAACAGTACTGGGGATTAAATGAGAACTATCTAGACGATGACAGAATTTATGCTGTGGCGGAGTTACTATTTCATGGCAGGTTGGTGAGATTGATGGACCTCTCCCTCAATGATTGGCTTGAACTTAAATATGGTAGTCCAAAATTTGCCCCTGCGAATGAAGTCAAGCGGATTATGACTTCATGGTTGACGCGGAGTTTTAAGAAGCAATTTAACGAGTTCATGGAGATAAGAAGGAATATGATTGGAAAGGCTTGCTTTGACGTTAACCACGATCCTAACGATGTTAATTTTTCAGAGTGGTTGGCTAGTAAATTCAATAACCATAAGAGCATGGATCGAGCTACTAAAGATGCATTATGGGTATATTGGATGAGAGGAGAAGATGAAGAAGTAGAGAGCGAATATGGGTCGTCACTTCATGATTCAACAATCAATGAAGGCATTGAAGAGTTATTCAGAATAGACATTGATGTGTTCGATTATGAGACACCCTTGTGCAAGCAGTTCAAGGAATTTAACTACCTTCTTCAAGTCGACGATGATGTGCTAACTGGAGATCTACCAGGATTTAAGACTTATAATGATTTCAAAAACACCTGGTACTATGAATGGAATGACCAAGTACCATGGGTTTGGGATAAACCATGGGAATTTGAGCACATTAATCACACCTGTACACCCTTCGTTTTCAAGGACGGGAGTAGTGTTTGGCCGACCTGTGATTATAAAAGTGACGGAACCTGTAATGGGGGAAGTATAATTGGGATGAAACGGGTTGGAAATGATGTAACCTTTGAAGATTATGAGTGGTACGATAATGTTGAAGACTGCCCACAAAAAGCGGAGGCTTTGCAAGAAAAGGGCAGAATTGAACGCTTGAAAGGACTTAAGGGACATCGGATACTACTTTCTGGGAATGGGTGCATAAACAATTTGATGATTTCACGAAGCTTAGTCGACGGTTACAATATGATTTGGAAAGAGAGTGGGAGGCGATTCAAGACAATAAGTCATTAATTGATGAACTTGATGATTATTTGATTAAGGATCCTTATTTTAAGTTTGTTGATAAAGACGAGGAAGAGTTCACCAAAAGAAAGTGTCAACTACTTGGGATTCCTTATAATGAGCCACCCATGATTGTTTCCGAAAAATTTAAAATCATCAAATATTCTTTGGGACCTGATGAAGAGTATGTTGTGACGAAGACCAAGAATTATAGAAGATTAAGCCGAACGGAAGAAAACGTCGCAATGCTATACGGGAACATCTTTCGGATGAAGGAAGAAGGATGGACCGTGACAAGAACTAAATGAAGAGCTGAACGTGAGTCTAACTTGAAGACTCTGGAATAAAGACAAGTGCTTACCGGGAGACAACCCGGATTTATCTTTTTATTATTCTGTTTTTGTGTCGAGTCAGTCAGGCCGCAGAGGATACGGCGCATCTCCATCCTGAGATGCGACGCATCTCCTGCAATGGTCATATCTTTATTTTTCTGCATTTTTTATTTCCGACTTTAAAACTTTTTATCAGTTTATTTTAATGCGGCGCATCCCTGGTTAAGGATGCGGCGCATCTTCTATTCTGATCCGTATTTATTCCAGGCTCGATACGGCGTATCTTCTTCCATAAGATACGGCGCATCGACTGACCTGACGATTTTCATTTTAATTTTTATGTTTTATTTTTATCTAACTACTAATGTATTATGCAAGTTTGAACCTTTCTTACCTTAGGTGTGTTTTGAAGCCTTGGTGGTATTATAGATTCCTGCATTTCCTGTGGATACATCTAATATAAAGCTTAAAAGTTCTAATCCACAAGGAAGATGATTTTTGCTCTATACTAATGGAGGATCATACCGAGCAAATCTCAGGGGAGTTTTTCTGTTCTAATTCTTTTATTTTCCAGTTTATAACCTTTTATACAAACAACGAGGACGTTGTTTAACTTAAGTGGGGGGATTGGAGAATTAGAACACTTAACACTTACTTGTCCTAAACTTTTCAAAATATGCTTAAAATGTGCTTAATATATCAAAATTTAAAATTTTTAGCATGTTTTTGTTTAAAGTCTAAGTTGCATAGCTGCACACATGACGTTATTTTCAAAAATTGTGATTTTTCAAAATTCACAAATCTATGAGTGTGCCGGTGACTTGTAAACTTTAGAACTTGGCTTGTATACTATTCGAGACCACCATAATGAGTATTATTGATATAATTGGAATGACTTGTCTAAATTGGTAAATTTCTAGGATTACACCCAAATAGCCTTTATATGTTATGTGTTATTAGCTAACTACACTGGTTAGTTAACCCCCGTATAAACCTTTTGTTACTCTCATTTTTAGAGTAAGATACCCCTAGAAAAACACTCAGAGCCATTCCTTTCGTTTCTTACACCTTTGTTTAAAATGTTTCGTTACACCCTTACACCTTAGCCTACCCTGTAGATTAAAGTCCGTGGTTGGTTAATTGCTATAGGCAAAGTGAGTTTCCTTACATTACCTGTGTTCGCGTGCGTAATTCATTATCTATGGTTAGGTCGGGAAATTGCACAATGCGATTGGAGTGAAAGTAAATATTGTATATCTTTGAGTTTATTTTTCGTGTGTTTACTACTTTCACTATTACCGTTATTTCTGAAGTTATGAAAAATATGGAAAAATTATCCAGAATTATCATTATAGTGATGTGGTAGAATTTTACACATCTATGTTTATGTTTCAAGTTGAAAAAAAAAAAAATCGAAAAAATGAGAAAAGAAAAAGAAAAAAGAAGAGTTGGATGTTTGATTTAAACCAACTTATGTAAAGTTATGTAAGTGGTCGATATCACCACTATTTGTTGTACTATATTTATGGATTGAAATGGGAGTTGGCAGTTATGGGAACGTCAACTAAGGTTTATTCTTTGATTAAGATCTTGTTGAGTATAATTCGTGTCTACCTAAAGCGTGTGTTTCAAGTGTTAAAGCGTGAGTTATTCTATGATATGAGTCTTATTCATGGGATGGTTGGGATAGTGATTAACCACACATAGGATTTTAATTTATTTGTTTTGTTTATTTTTCATTTTACACCTATTTATATCCCACATATTATCCATACCCTGTATTATTCTTTATCCAACCAAACCTTTGATTTTTTGAGATTAGGGATTTGAGCAATCTTAAGTATCGTAGTCATGGATTCGGCTATGTATTTATGATTTTGTCGCCCTTTTTGATATATTATTATTGGTGAAGTTTGGACCTATCTTTAGCCTATTCGAGTAAAGGATTTGAGCAATTGCAAGTATCGTGGTCGTGGATTCGATCATGTATTTGTGATTTTGACGCCTTTTCTGGAATTTGAGATCGATAGAGATTAAGAATAATTAACCCTTAAGCCTATAAACCCTTTTTACCGCTTTAGACTTGTTATTCCTTAGCTTTAGTGGTGGAGATGTGTATACTTGCCAAGCTTATGATAGAATATTCGTCGCGACTGGACTGTTAAACGATTAGATTTGCCTTTATCAAAATATTTTATTTTGCTTCTAATTCGTTAAGTGTTTAGTTGTGTGATTATGACAAAAATGAATACATGCTTAAATATAAAAATAAATCCTAATATCTTTTAGGATACATTTTCATAAGATTAATTCTAAGGTTTACTTGGGGACAAGTAAAGTTCAAGTGGGGGGATATTTGATGAACTCAAATAAGTACATTTTATTACTATCATTTATCCTATTAATTTGACTTGTTTTACTATATTATGTATGAGGATTGATACTTAATCGTTTACTTTTGTAATTCTCAGTTGAAAACAAGCATTTGGTGAAACTTGGCCATTTTGGACTAATTATGGGGCAAAACATGCAAGAAGTTAAGAGTCTACTGAAATGGACAAGATCAAGACTATTCTGCTCCAGATGCGCCGCATCTTGCTTATCACATACGGCGCATCACTATCAATATTTCACCAGATACGATCCAAGATACAAGAGGACATGCACCGCATCTATAAATGGGTTACGCCGAATCTTCTGGCGGTGTACGAATATTCCTGAATATTATAATATTGGACCCCACGCGAAGTTAAGTCAATGCGCCGCATCTACTCACTAGATGCGCCGCATCTTACCCTCAGACAGAAACTATAAATACCCCAAGACCAGACGAATTCGAGAGACATATATTATATACGAAGACCGAAGTACAGAAACCTAGGACGAATTCAGTCAAGGCAGCAGCACAAGACACACTCAAATCAAAGATACAAGAGCTGTAAGAAGGTGCTGCATGTGTTTAATTCATTAAGTAGTTTTGTTTTATTGTGTTAGTAAACTTTAATTCATCAAGATTGGTGGCTTGTGTAATGTGACAACGGAAAGATTGCACTCCCTTAAAACTGCTTTCTCATTAATTAAAGTTTATATGTTGATGTCTTTGGTGACTTTTATTAGTGCATTGATAACCTCTGTGTCTAGCTGAGCGTTGATCGGGTCGCCATGCCTCTGCCCTCGCCTGTTTATTAGATCGCCTATGCATTCTATGGTCTGTAGAAAAGTAGGAGAAAGATAAATAGGATAGTCATAAGTAATCATTAAGGGTTTACTCGCCGATAAGATTAGAACCAACGAGAAAGGACTTAATCTCGGTGCGTTGCATCGAACTATACACTTCATATAACACTAGCAATAAAACAAGTGACAAACTACTTATCATAAGGACAACCCTCTTATTGTCTCAAGTATTTATCTGTGTACGTGTGTGCTACTTGCTGATTCGTGCCTATTGGTTTAGTTTATTATTTAATTGCAACCAAATTGTGCCAGTCTCTCAGGCTGAACCCCCCTTGCGTTAGATTAGGTTGTATAGCTAACTTAATATATTAAAATACTGATTAGAATAACTAGATAATACGTTCCACTCTTAGTGATCGACACTCTACTTACCATTATATTCATACTGACCGGGTACACTGCTCGTTAAGTGTGTGTGTTATTGATAAGTCGGCTAAATATAAATTTAAAACTTGAGTAGGCATTAAAACTGCTAAACCGCAACGACACATCGCACGCATCACTCACATATCATATCACTGAAATTGTCGTATAGTTGTTTATATGTTAATTTTATCAATTTTTGGATCCTTATATCTGTTTTGGTTTTAAATTAGTTAAATCGACAAACCATACACCCTATTCACCGTTTGACCTATTTACTTAAGCATGTTAAACGGGACATAAAAGGGTTACATGCGTTATGCAGGTTTGGGTTAGGGTTGAGTTTCTTGACACGATTAATAAATGGGTCGTGTTTGGGTAGAGGTTATAATAACCACCCAACCCGCGAACCCGAATAGGTCAACCCGAACACGACTCGATTTCCACCCCTATGTATAACACATTAACAGACGCAAATCACACATTCAAACATATTCTATCTTATTTCATCCGATCAAATCACACACCCACAAACACATACCAACGAAACTTGCAAGGCGTGCAAAATTAAACAACACACATACCAGGTAACAATATTTACCCATTTTTACTTCATTCAAACGTTATTTGTGTTAATCTTAATCATTAATGTAGTAAATATGTATGGGAATCAATTTGTTTGCGCTGTGGACGATCCTGAAGATGTTTTGGATGAGTTTGTAAGTTAACACCATATATGAATTAACTGTTATTGCTCTAAGAAACTAGTTTTAAGAAATTGACAATGCTTAAAAATTAATTTTGATATACAGGAACTGCATAATGATTATGTCTTAGGAGGTTCCTATCATAGGAATCGTTATATTTACTTAGTTAACTATAGGGGGATTAGATGGAGAGTTAGTTTAAGAAGAGTCTCAGAATTGGTGTGTGTTGTTGAGGGAGCAAGGTGGAATGATTTTGTCATGCACAATATCACCTGTTCGGATGTTGCTTACATACATTTTATAGAAGAGGGTGAGGATGTGTTTTCTGTAAGTTGCTACAGTGAGGATGGGGAGGAGTTTCATAATTATGAACCCGAAAGTGCTCAGCTTTGGAGATGTTTAGTGCCAGTGACAGATGAGAGGATTGATTAAACACTTTGGATGTTACTCCTTTATAACGTGTTTGAGATACTTTGAGTGTATGCAGTTAAGTATGCGGAATCTACTCAACCACACTTAGAAGATTGTTGGTTTGTTTAATGGAACAGTAAAGTATGTATGACAATGAACACAATGAGATTAACACCAAACAATTCAATATTATTGCTTGAATAATACGAGTGATCTAGTTATCACTAGGGTTACAATGACCTTGAATATTAACAAAACTCTATGACTGATATCGTGTCAAACATATAACCTAGGATCTCCTTTTATAGACTTAAGGAGTCCTTTACAAGATAAGTATTCTACCATATAATGCTAACTAATTAAGATATACAAAATATATATTTCATACTTATCTCCTACAATGTCTCTGAAAGCAGTTATCCACGAGCAGTACCTTCTTAATAACTAGCAGTACAAACTTAGCAGTTTGTACTGTTAGTTGTTTCTTCAGCAGTCTCAAGTTATACACTAACAGTTTGTACTGTTAGTGTATTCTTCTCAGCAGTACTAACTTCAGAACATTTAATTCCCAACAACAGACACATCTCTGCTTATGCAATTGTTGCCGAAAGATTTTCTGAAATATCTGAATGGTCCAACCCCTACTGACTTTGTCGTGGTTACCACTAACACGACCGAGTAAAATGTTAGGGCGAAAAGTGAACATCTCTATGATCGATACGTCTACTCCTTCCTGTTTGGGTGTGGTTGGTTGAGACTGGTCCAAGACTTGAATATGAAACCTGGTCAGTAGATGGTGTTTACTCAGGTTGTCTCGGGGGAGGAATATAATGTCATGTTGTTTGAACCTGATGAAGGGGCCATCACAACAGTGGTGTCACACCACGTCAAAGGCGGAAACACATGATGTAACTGAGAAAGGCACATTGCATAACATCAAAGATTCATACCTTTCAATCATTATAGTAATAGTTTACAAAACATTCTTCGACCAAATTTGAAAGGGAAACATGTCTCTTTTGAAATCTTGTCCTCTTGGCAACATAATAGCAAGTATCAAATAGTCTGACTCCAATAAATGTGCCTTCAAATACTTTAGTAATGATCCACCTGAAAATGGTACTAGAAAACATCAACATAATGTTGGTGAGCTCGTAGGTTTGAAAGTTAAACCACGAAGCTGTGAATAATAGCGTAGGATAATAGTGCACATGAATACCAATTACAAGCACGTTATCCAAACAGTAATAGTGTCGCGCCAACTGAACCTATAGTGTTCATCATACTCATAACCAATATCACATGGGGAGCTACCCCGATAGATCTATCAACATGTGGGCTCTCAAAGAGAGTTAACAGTTGTATTAACTAAACCTATCAACTTGTGGGCTCTCAACAGAGAGTTAACAGTTACACCAACTGAACCTATAACTTGTGGGCCCTCAGCAGAGAGTTAACAGTTGTGCAGTCATGAACTGACAAAACAAAACACGTCACAGCATATAATCGCATCATCACACGTATATGTCCAAAATCATGTAAAACAGTAGTTCACAGCATGAAAACATTTGTAAAGCATTGAGTACCATTTCCATCCCAAGGTAAAACACATTAAAAATGGGGCTACGAGAACTCACCTTAGTCAAGAAATGCACAACACAACAGATCAAGGGTACTATAGCACAACGACAGCTAGAACGCTACGGCACAACGGACTCGGCATAACCTAATAATATAAACTTGTCTTAATGTATATTCCCAAAAGATAACTAAAGACGTAAAAGTTTCCAAAATTTAACTATTCCGATTCCCATAAATAATCCAATTCCATTTCCAAAAATAATCATGTTTTATCCGTTTATCAGTGTTTGATATCATCATTCATGTGACAGTGCAAGGACGCTGACTCAAGTGAACACACGCCACAACAATACCATGCCGAGACCGATATGGTCTCGGCTTCGCCTCTCGGTACGCCTCAACAACCAAACGGACCCTTTAGACTTCTCGGCCATAAATCCAAAACAACCACAAACTCTACAACAACACAATATCAATCTAATCCTATATCTAAATTCGACCGCTACTCACCAAGGGTTTACTTAGCCCTTTAATCCGAACCAAAATAACCTAAAGCAACAAACAACAAAATATTCAAAATAAACATAAGCACAAGCTCGACATGACCTCAAATGCAAGCAACAAGCTACGACCGTGAGCTTATGCTCACGGCTTGACCACGACTCGACCAACAAAACCCAACAAGTGATACCAAACTCATTTTATTAATTTTTAGCTTGTAAAGACGGTTAACCCACATGTTTTATACCCAAAACCGAATAAAAAACAACCAATAATAACTCGTTATACACGAGTTTGACTCACACCGAATCAGACACGTGTGTGAAACGGTGTTTCCTACCTCCAAAATGTTCGGATCTTCCACGACGTACAGTTAGGGTTGGTGGTGGTGGCGCATGAGTGGGGATGACGGTTTTATTGGCGCGTATGGTAGCTAGACGTGACAAGGGAGTCACAAGGTGAGGTTGTAATACACTGTAAAAATTCATTGTAATTATAACCGTTAATCAATATTAACCTCAGTTACTATTCACTGATTACCATTTTTCGAAGAAATTTGAAATTTTTCTGATTATATTATTTTAACGTGATTACGTTATCACATAATTCACCAAATAACGGGACGAGCTCACAACACGTAACACAAAAACTTAATTATTTCACTAATATATACCAAACGGGCCAAAATCATTTCAGCCCGTCACCACCTCTGCGTACTATTCATCAGCCTACAGCCCAACATGAAATTCTATTATTTCATGTGTAAAACTCAATCAACCCCGCCCCAAAACGCCTCCTGTTCTCTCAAATTAGAAACACGACACGCATACGTTTTTGCACCATCTCATTCACCTCCCACCCTACTATACGAATATCAACTTTCAGATTTTTATGTCGTGTTTTGATATGTTTTTAAGAGCCAAAGTGGTCGCTCGTATTTAACCCAACTCGATATAACCAAAAATCCCATACGTAACCGTTTTGACTCCAACTTGATTCCACACACTCCTAATAATTTTTCTAGCCTAATGTCAAGATATTGAATTAGTTTTAACAACAATGTACAAGTATTACACGTTAAAACTGATGCGTGGTTTTGCAACCTTACAACAGGTTTTACCTCTCGAGGGATCTCAAGAGGCTTATAACCCCACCAGGCAGTGTACCTGACCGATGTAGTATAGTGTAGTAGTAAGTACGGGGGATTGATCATTCTCCACAGGGAATAGTGTTCGTTAGGTATGAAAAACTACTTTAATAGGTCTACGGGTGAGGGAAGATTCTTTTTTGTATTTTTTATATTTTTTATGAAAGCAAGTAAAATCTCGGGTTTGAAAGAGTGGGCAGAATTAGTTGCTAGTCAACTAACCCAAATAACTACGAATGCAAATAAAATAAAATAACTGAAAATGAAAAGGTGGTGAAACTTATATGGAGAGAAATGTGTTTACTTAGATTTCCTTACTCCCTAACTATCTTTTACCGATTGATTAGTGTGTATTAGTTGCGTGGATGACGGGTGTATTCCTTAATACCAATCGTGGGGTGGCGTACGTACTTCCCCAACTCTATGAACTCCTACTTCACTCCTATGTCGAGCCGGCTAAGAAGCTCCTAACATGGGATCACTAGAATTCGCTCATGCATTAAATACAACCATAAAAACCTTTAGTACGCATTGGTTCATGTTTCTTAAGACGTTCAAGCAAGTTACCGAATAGGAAGTTAGCCAGTTTTCTTAAGCCTAACATAGATGAACAATCATCCCATACAACTAATAACACACTAATAACCAATAATCAATAGCTAGGTTTCATTAGATCTAAGCAAACACAAAGAAAACCTAGCCTAGCATGTTAAACAAAAGACAAGAACAAGATAGAATCAAACAACACATAGACATATTGAATGATTAATTGATAACTTATCTTCAATGTAACATGGAAGATCTCAAGGCAAAAAGCCTTGAAAAAGCTGCTAAAATCGTCTTAGGCTTTCCTCCCAAAAGATTACACACAAAGTTCCACACTTATGACAAAAAATTGCAAAACTATATATAGAGATTAAGGGCTGACGGCGTCACGTTGTAGATTCTGACGCCGTCACCTCGCCGCTTTTAGGGTTCCCGGATGGCCTTCCTGACGCCATCCCTCTTTAGACCTCCAAAATCCGTTCTGGCTTATCAAGGCTTGACGCCGTCAGATTAGTGCTTGACGCCGTCCCTCTTTAGCTTAAGCCGTGACGACCTTGATCACTTCAAAGGGTGACGCCGTCAGATTTTTCATGCAAAATTCTCTTGCTTATCATGAGTAAATTTCATATCCACCACTTTTGCCAAGCCATGACGCCGTCTGGGGAAATTCCTGACGCCGTCAAAGTTACTTTTCAGCCGATTTTGAGACTTTGTCGTTTTCTTCACTTTTATGCTCAAAAAACGTCCAAAATGCTTCCTTTTCCAGATTTCTTCCCAAAAGTACCTAAAATGACAAAAGGAATGATTTAGGGCAATATTTGATCAAATAAATACGATTTATGGCTTAAATGACCCCCTAAAAGCGGTACACTTTTCGCTTCATCAAATACCCTTACACTTGAGATTTGCTTGTCCTCAAGCAAATGCGCTTTTATTCTAATCAAAATACAAGTTAGGGGTCATTTAACGCTAATATAAAAGTAATTGCAACAATTAGTCGTTCCACTTTAATCATAATAAGCACGGAGATTACATACTAGCACCTCACAAGTAGTGTTTAGATACTCACATCTCTCAAGTGTCATCAACATAAATCTCATAAATGAAAACGGATATTATCTCTCACTACCTGTCATAGCAAATAGATTACCATAGGCTTGGGAAAGGATCGAAAACCTCCTCCACTAGGCATAAGCACCTAAGATAAACTATCAAAGAGGGCTTTTACATGGGTTATAACGTTAGGTGTAGAGATATGATAAACACGGTTTTGTTGGATAAAGGATATTTTACTGGTGGCGAGTTAAATATCTTGATTAATTACATGTACTATACAATGTTGCTAAGCCAAGACTCGACTCAATCTTAAGCTAAAAACAAAATAACAAAAACATAAAATGAAACGGGATGGTAGTCCGTATGTTTTTTCTACTTTTCTTTTTCTCATTTTTTTTTTGTATTTTTCTTGATTTTTTCGATTTTTTTTTTTTTTTTTTTTTTTTTTTTTTTTTTTTTTTGCTGCATACACTTTTGTCCTACCATCCAAAATAATACATCATAGGGGCGTTGCATTCCCCTTACACTTGAACTTTTACATAACTTTACAAATAACTATTCTAATGACTCGAATTAAGATAATCAAAACACTTGGAGTACTTTTTTAAAACATTTAGCACATATGGGGGTAATAATGTTGTTCTTCCCCATTACTCCATTACACTAGTACTTTACCCATGAGTCCCAATCGTCCCAAAACAATATGTACAAGGATATGACTCGACTTAGCAACCATGTAATCAACTAGATAATTAACTTGGGGTTTAAACAAATGTTGTAACAATAATGCACTAAAAATGAGTGCATACAAGGTAGGCTAAGGCGATTTGGGTGTACATTTAAGTGGGGTGTAACAAATTCTTCCTTTAAGTAAAATGCTTAAAGGTCAAAACGAAAAGATAGGCTCTGAGGGGTATACTAGGGGTATCGTGTACTAAAAATGAGTACAACGCAAAGGGTGTGGGAGAATTACTTGACCAATGTAGCCAAAGTAATTATAACAAAAACACAGGTGTAAAACAATGGGTTAATCCTAATGCCTCTTATCATGTAGTAAATCTAACTACACGAATGTAGTCTCACTTGTGGCCTTGGAATGGTCCTAACGCAAGTTCTAGAATCTAAGTGCTACCGGTACACACATCATAGCATAAATGCTTTTCCTACCAATTCTAGGGGCGAACCTCACATATTTGGGGGTGGAAAATTTTTTAGTGGTACGGTTTTTTGTGCTAGTCATATAACTCCTATCCATGAGACGCTCATTAAGATCAAATTTTCACTCCTAAGTGTTGTAAAAAATTTTAAATTTGGCACTAAAATTGCCCTAACAGGTATTTATCTCAGTTTTATTACACATTTACTATTAAACAAACAAAAATCAAGCGCAATTGTATTCTCTAAAGTGCCGTACTTTTACCCCCCCTTACACTTAAGATGAACATTGTCCCCAATGTTCAAATAACAAATGTAAAAGTAAAAAAGTAAAAGAATGAAATCAAATACTCCCCTGATTCGCTCGGTGGATAATGTGGCAACACGGTTAGATCTTCTTCCAAGAGAATGTAGAAGCTTTACGACTAATGCATCGCCAAAAGCTTGATCCAACAAACATTTCCTTGTCCAAAATAACCTGTTAAACCTGAGAAAACAAACACGAAAACCTGCATAACATCGGCGGGATAAATTCTATATATAAGGATATAATGCTTGTGGAATGATTATTTTGCAGATTCCTGGAGATTATAAGTTAGAGATTTAATAAAAACTTTTTATGAAAACAAAACTTTCAAAAATTTTTAGAAAATTAAACCTGACGCCGTCAGAAATGATCTGACAGAATTCTCATGTTACGTTTCCGGAAAATTTTTGGAAAAACCTATACCTTACTTCCTGGAATTCCTGCAAAACATCATTATGACTCGATACAAGCATTTGACTCAAACAATTACTAATATGTATGTTAATTTAATATTATTACGATTCATGTTCATTTGTTCTAATAAACCGATTTGGATTTCCCTTACACTTAACTTTTGCAAAATACCTTTATATGTAGTTAAGACGAAGTTAAAAACAAGATAAAGCATTTTCACAATTTAGTTTTGAACATGAATCAATAATAATAAAAATTAAACACACATACGGAAGCAAATAAAATCAAACAAACAAATAAATAAACACACAAAGCAAATAAAGCTTGGGTTGCCTCCCAAGAAGCGCTTGTTTTGTTTCGAGTCACGAGCCTGACTCTACCCTTATTTAACGGATAAAGGAGAGGTTTTTCCTACACTTAGGATTAAGTGTGGGTGAAAGTAGCGATACACACCCTTAGGGTGGAAATATGCCACGTGAGGAAAGAGTGACGGGTGAATTATATGCTCAAAGGTGCGGGATCCTATCATCATAACCTTACCTAATTCAATTGGGTTAGTGGGCGGATTAAGATTTTCTCCTAGAAAGGGATCATCTTCTATCAACTTCGAGAGACTCCAAGTTAAGAATCCATTTTGACCTAATAAACCCGGTTTAAACCCATAATGTTTCTTGTGATCAATCATAAATGGGTGATGTAAGTATGTAAGGTCATGGTTCACTCCTATGTTAGCTTCCTCTCTACAAGGCTTAGAGTCTAATACCTTCAGCGTAACACTACCCGGACTATATGGTTTGATGGGTGGATCGGGACCTATTTTAATTCCTAACTTTTCATCCAAGGATGGAAAATTGGGTAAGGGTCTCGGTTGAGGCTCCGGTTCATCAAAACTAGGAACTTCCATAGAACTAAAAGAAAGGTTGTGACTACAAGTATTCAAACCTATTTCTTCTAGTTGTGTTTGGTCCAAGGGCTCTACCTCTATTGGGGTTCCTATAGTCTCTTCTACTTTTTCCGGGTAAGTTACGGGCGGTGTGTTAACCTCAAATGATGGTAGGATTTGTGGGGTATTTAGTGGTCTTGCATTTCTAACCTCATTCTCCATAGTATCTAAATCACCTATATGTTCATCATGTGTTTTGGTAGGATCTAACCCAAACACATTCCTAAGTATCTCAAATCCTTCTCTAGCCATTTGAAATTCTAAGTCCGATTCATAGTAATATTCAACTTGATTACTATGTTCCAATTGCCTAAAGGATTCCTCATGCGTGTCATATGTTTTGGTGAAATCTATCCCACTCATGCAACTAGGTAGTTCAACACTAACCATCTCACAATCTTGGTCTAATTCAAGGTCCATGTTCTTAAAAACTAGGTCTTCTTGCTCATGGTACCTATAGTCGGATAAATCCTCCTCATTTGTTTCCTCAAGTTGTGATGTATATAAACCCATCAATTCATTCAACTTATGGTTCACGGTTAGGAAGCTTACCTCAAATTTTTTCCAAAGGGTTTCACTAAAAGGAGTTGATCCTAACAATGATTGTTTAATAGAAGCCGCACATGCACATAATTCATCAAACCTATCAAACTTTACACCCATCTCCTCTTGTATATATCTAAGATCACTTAAAAATTCATTGGAACAACAGGAAGCAAATCTATCCGTGTAAAGTATTTGTTCCTCTATTGTTAATGATCTAAATGGAATTTCATCCGCCATGGTGACAAATGAAAATGGTTTTACAAACAAAGGGCACAAAGAAAAAGATAGACTACAAGAAATCCTAGAAAAATAAAATAAAAGTCTCACTAGAAAGGAATCTAGTGAGTAGACCTAATAAAATAAAAATTCAACCTAAACAATAACTATTCCCCGGCAGCGGCGCCAAAAACTTGATGCGTGGTTTTGCAACCTTACAACAGGTTTTACCTCTCGAGGGATCTCAAGAGGCTTACAACCCCACCAGGCAGTGTACCTGACCGATGTAGTATAGTGTAGTAGTAAGTACGGGGGATTGATCGTTCTCCACAGGGAATAGTGTTCGTTAGGTATGAAAAACTACTTTAATAGGTCTAAGGGTGAGGGAAGATTCTTTTTTGTATTTTTTATATTTTTTATGAAAGCAAGTAAAATCTCGGGTTTGAAAGAGTGGGCGGAATTAGTTGCTAGTCAACTAACCCAAATAACTACGAATGCAAATAAAATAAAATAACTGAAAATGAAAAGGTGGTGAAACTTATGTGGAGAGAAATGTGTTTACTTAGATTTCCTTACTCCCTAACTATCTTTTACCGATTGATTTGTGTGTATTAGTTGCGTGGATGACGGGTGTATTCCTTAATACCAATCGTGGGGTGGCGTACGTACTTCCCCAACTCTATGAACTCCTACTTCACTCCTATGTCGAGCCGGCTAAGAAGCTCCTAACATGGGATCACTAGAATTCGCTCATGCATTAAATACAACCATAAAAACCTTTAGTACGCATTGGTTCATGTTTCTTAAGACGTTCAAGCAAGTTACCGAATATGAAGTTAGCCAGTTTTCTTAAGCCTAACATAGATGAACAATCATCCCATACAACTAATAACACACTAATAACCAATAATCAATAGCTAGGTTTCATTAGATCTAAGCAAACACAAAGAAAACCTAGCCTAGCATGTTAAACAAAAGACAAGAACAAGATAGAATCAAACAACACATAGACATATTGAATGATTAATTGATAACTTATCTTCAATGTAACATGAAAGATCTCAAGGCAAAAAGCCTTGAAAAAGCTGCTAAAATCGTCTTAGGGTTTCCTCCCAAAAGATTACACACAAAGTTCCACACTTATGACAAAAAATTGCAAAACTATATATAGAGATTAAGGGCTGACGGCGTCACGTTGTAGATTCTGACGCCGTCACCTCGCCGCTTTTAGGGTTCCCGGATGGCCTTCCTGACGCCGTCCCTCTTTAGACCTCCAAAATCCGTTCTGGCTTATCAAGGCTTGACGCCGTCAGATTAGTGCTTGACGCCGTCCCTTTTTAGCTTAAGCCGTGACGAACTTGATCACTTCAAAGGGTGACGCCGTCAGATTTTTCATGCAAAATTCTCTGGCTTATCATGAGTAAATTTCATATCCACCACTTTTGCCAAGCCATGACGCCATCTGGGGAAATTCCTGACGCCGTCAAAGGTACTTTTCAGCCGATTTTGAGACTTTTTCGTTTTCTTCACTTTTATGCTCCAAAAACGTCCAAAATGCTTCCTTTTCCAGATTTCTTCCCAAAAGTACCTAAAATGACAAAAGGAACGATTTAGGGCAATATTTGATCAAATAAATATGATTTAGGGCTTAAATGACCCCCTAAAAGCGGTACACTTTTCGCTTCATCAAAAACCCAATTTGGCACTCATTTAAATAACTAGTCGACATATACAAGTTGCAAAAACAAGATATAACTTTCCTACTCACTCACATTCCTTCCTAAAGTTATAATATGTCAGAAAATCTCTCTTAAGAACCCTTCATTCACTGACAAGAACTATTAGAGCAAGTAGAGATTGTCTTTTTCATTATTGAAACCCATACGTGTACATATCATTTGTATAAAAACTATCCCTAGCTCACCACCATCTATCATCCATTCAATACTATCATTTTAACTCTCATCCACCTACCAAATCTCCTCTGGAAGACCAGAAGGCATCCTTGGTTCATTTGGAAGCTTGTCGAAGGAAACGGGTTTTATATATAAACGTATAAGTGGGTTATAGCAATCGTGGGTTATAGTTCTTGTGTTCCATTCATTCCCACACGATTCTCTACCACCCTAGAGGTGTAGTAAGTCGTTACAAACCCTTTTGATTCCATTTTATACGTTTTTACACAACCATGCATCATGTATTAACCTTACTCGAACGTATATAATTTTAACTATTTATTTACGTATACATTTTCATATAGCACACGAATAGTGACTAGCCTCCCTTGTGGAAGGCCTAGGAGTCACGATACACACCCATAGCACCTTTATATTTAAGTTACATGCATATTACAAAGTCATTTTGGTGCCATATTGAAAACGTAAAAACTAAAACACTTAGAAAATTTTCTAAGTGTTTTACCCAGAAAAATATGCCCCATGTCACCCTAAAAACGACCATGTATCTTAAAATTAGACTTAACAACCATACTATATTTTTACGCGATCTATTAGACCACATTACTAGCTACAACTTTCGTATAAATAACTTTGAAAAAGTAGCACATCTAGACCCTCTAAATCGATCAAAGTGAAGTGTATAAACCATTTTAGAAATTGTTAATAAAACTCGATATGGGCTGTTAAGCCCATTAAGAATATTTTAAGCACTTGAGATAAGCTAGCTTATCTAGGTCTTTTGATATGAAAATGGAACATGAAAAATGAGCTTATGGATGAGCCCAACTCGTCTCAAAGCTTACGGTTTTTAAAACGTTAATGGGCTAGTAAATGGCTCGTTAAAAGCTCAATTATAGAAAAACAAGCTCTTTTGTCATATAAGCTGTTGAAATAAGCTTTATTAAACTTGAATAAGTCTCAGAAAAATTTGCATAACTTTTCCCATAAATTTTTGTACATTTGGACTAAAAATGCAAAGTAATTTCACTTACAAGGGCCAAAACTGCCAACCGTATAAAATATGGACTAAAACTATAAAAATAGAATCTTTAGGGTAGAAATTGAT
Organism: Artemisia tridentata subsp. tridentata; assembly: GCA_021014915.2. Lineage (NCBI taxonomy): Eukaryota > Viridiplantae > Streptophyta > Magnoliopsida > Asterales > Asteraceae > Artemisia > Artemisia tridentata. The sequence goes on from CP139507.1 coordinate 449,583,022, forward strand.
ATATTATTGAATTCCAAACTCAGAATGTAACTTTGGACAAGTAGTGGACTATAAATGCGACTTATACTTAAATAAGGACTAACGGTGCAACGTTAACACCGTTAGGGTAAAAAGTATAAAAACAGGAAAAGGAAAAGAACCAACAGAATATATTTGTCATTCCTAGTTCTATTTTCCATTTTACAATTTCCATTCACGTCACGTGCATTTTTGTATATTTCATTTACTTATTATTTAACGTTATGTTATGTTTATATAACGAGATTTTGAACGATTTAACTTCACGTTTCATTTCACCACTTTCGAGGAAATGTTATTATTGGATTAAATGACATAAAAACAAGATAATATTATATGTAATATTATTTTTAAACTTTAGGCATTTTAAGCATATCACACACTCAATTTAACGATCAAATCGTTATTCGTTACTCATTATCACTTCCACCATTCATATTTGGTCAGATTTTCAGACTTTCCTATTTACTAGGTTTTGCTCTGAAGCCGTTACCATAATCTTACCTGAACTTACTTTTCACCATCACCAGTATCACTTAAGGTGAGTCATAGCCTCACTTTTACTTATTTAACAACTTTATACTTCGTAAGGGAGATACATGCTATAAACAGATCACAAGTATTTTTATGTATGCTTTACCTGACTTGATATATGCCTAAGTTACCTTATTGCCAAAAGACCCTCTATCATGAGCCATTAATCACTAGTAAGTAAACGCGAATATAGTGAATAGATCTATTAGAGGTTGACAACCTATTCCACTAATACTGGATGGAATGCCTTAGTTGCTAGTCGTATTAGTCGTAATGCACTATATTTGAGAAAAATAGGAATTGGCAAATCACCTATTACTCGAGGGCCATAATTCCATCATTGATTTGATGTGAACACCTCCATTTTACGGTACTTTGTTAACGTTTTGCGTGTCATGAGACTTAGGGCAATATATATACTGCAATATCAACTTTTCAACTGATTGTATTCCCAATACAGTCTTACTTGTGTATCGAACTGATTATTAAATTTCAAACTCTATGATTTCACTCTACATTTTTGTTGACTTTTAGCATGTTTATCTCAGGTAATTAGCGGAGAAGCAAGGGCATGGAGCGGGCAATAACTTATCTTTTATTATGGTGTAAAATAAAACATGTAATTCAGTTTAAAATATTAATTCCTTTGAGGATTTAACCAACTCTGATATGAAACTTTTGTAACTGAATTAATATGAAGGACCTATATTTTCTAAACATCTCTTTCGAGCTGTTTCCTATGATTATGACTTCGATCCTCACAGTAATAACCCCGAATAGTCTTCCGCTGTTATCTCATAATTTAGGGGGTGTTACAGATTGGTATCAGAGCTATAGTTATAGAGAACCAAATGTTTTCAAACATCGGACTATAACTACACTTTCAAATGAATAAATTTTACACCATATTACTTTACGCCCTCCGTGCCTGCTTGGTACCGCGCTCAGTACATTACTTATTAAGATTATTTTATCCTAATCTTCGCATAATAGATTTATACTCCCTTGATGGTAATGATTACTTACTTTTACTATTTACGGGTTATTACAGTACCATGTCATTCGTCACGCATTTTAGCATATCATCGGATTCAGATTCCGAGGACTCGTTAGCATCAGTTATATCACCCTTATTTCCTTGTGCCTTAGCACCAGATGCCTTATCCGACGGGACGGAGCTCTTCGAGGAGGGTAAAGTTGCCATTACTCCACCATTGATACCTCCCGTATTACCAGATTTCCTTTTATCTGAGGACCCATACGTACTAGCCTTACCCGCACATATACCACCACCACATCATGATTTCAATTCATATGCCCCTTTTTACATCCCACCTGTTGATGACGCGTACATGGAGGGTCAGCAGTGGCTCCCTGCAGATGATACACCTTTGCCTATTCCACCTCCTTCTTCATCATCCTTCCGAGGCAAGGAAGTTAGGACGTTAGCACCCTTACGACCCAATTACCTATTTGAACTTTGCACCCAGACATATCCATCCACACCCCATCGGCGGGAACTGACTCTCGAGGAAGACATACCTTCATCGAGCCGACCTCATATTTCAGACCCCATCCATCCATCCTCACCATCACTACCTTTTCCCCCTGGTTTTACTCCCCCAGCTCAGGTCCTTGAGACTGGAGAGGACTTCAGGGCGGTAGTTACCCACACTCTTACACCATCTACTGTAGTGACGCGTCTGGAGCGTCACGAGGAGCAGATCGACTCACTCCTCCGCATGATTGACCACTCGCCATCAGACAACCCATAGACGGTCAGTGATACTCTCCATAGTCTCATATCCAGCAGAGTAAAGTTACAGCAGGGCCTGACTCGGATACAGTCAGACATATCAGAGACACGCTTTTTCGCGATAGCCTTGCGAAGGGAAGGACAGACTCAGGCTTGGGAACCCCAGCTAGCACACTGTAGAGCCGATACCTTGGAAAACCTTGTTGAGGATATACAGGTTCAGCATCAGACAGAGATACAGAGACTCCGAGCCCAGATCTCAGAGCTTACAGGATATATGGACGGTCCCAGCCATTATACATAGTTCGCATGATTGTATAGTTTTGAGGCATCTTAGCCTGCCGCATGTGGCAATTAATAAAGATTCTTGTATCGTTTTGTTATGTAACTCAACTGATCAAGTTATTAATGTTATGTTGTTGGTTGTGATATTACTATATATTGATGTTGATTTATGTTTTTATGGTTGTTCATGGGTATTGTGATTGTATCCAGACATGTCGTGATGTTACTTGTTATTATTATGGTTCTTTAAATGTTACAGCAATAATGAAAAAAAAAATTCCAAACACATAATGAATGGAAATTCAAAATAAACTTAATGAATGTAGAGAAAGTTGTTGAACTTCAGCTTTTGTAGATGAATCAATTTGTTCCTTAGCAATCCTATACCAAAAAATTGATCACTTAATTACGATAGTGCCCAAACATGTCTTAATTGTTGTGTTTTCAATTTAATCGTAACTTCACATTGTTACAATATTGTTAGAACTCATATACTCGCTTCCCCATCGCTCAAATCGTTCTAACAAAATCATCATTATGTAAATTCTAATTCTATGTTTCTTGTGGTATTAATAGAAATATGGTTCGTACAAGGAACGCAACTGCCACTTTCCGTAGCAATGACTCCTAAAGATGTTCAGAAGATGTTAGCTGATGGCATCGCTGCAGCTTTTGAAGCTCAAGCAGCAGGACGCTCAAGCAACAACATGGGGGCAACAGCCGAGAACGAGGCATCGACACCTCGTAAATGTAATTACATAGATTTCATGTCTTGTAAACCGACTAACTTCAAGGGGTCAGAAGGAGTGACAGAGCTGGCTCAATGGTTTGAACATACAGAAACGGTTTTCAAGAGGAGCGACTGTCCTGATAATAGCAAGGTCACCTTTGCTACAGGAGCTCTTCAGGGAGAAGCATTGTCGTGGTGGAATGCCACCGCACAACCCATGGGTCAAGATGAAGCATTCCAACTCTCCTGGACTGAGTTGAAAAAGAAGATGTTGAAGAAATATTGTCCCCGGACGGAGATAAGGAAACTAGAGGATGAATTTCATCAGCTAGTAGTGAAAAACAATGATCTGAAAACCTACAACTGAAAGTTTCAGGAATTGTCAGTGTTATGTCCATCTATGGTACCGGACATTGAAAAGACCTTGGAAAAATATGCGTAGGGACTACCCCAAAGTATCAAGGGGACGTCACCGCATCTAATCCAAAGACTCTCGAAGACGCAATCGGACTTGTGTAGCGATTGTTGGACCGAGTTATCAAACGAGGTTCTACCACCACGATCAATGAGCACAAGAGAAGTTTTGATAACCGTGGGAACAACAACAACAACAACAGCAATAGGAACCACAACAGCAGTTACAACAACAACCGGAACTACACCAGCAACAACCAAAACAACAACCGCAACCGAAACCATCAGCAAAGCCGCAACGACCACCACCAACAGCAAAATCGCCGTCTAGAAGTCGCCAGGGCTTATGTAGCTGTGCCCACTGAAAGAAAGGGTTATGCCGGGACTCAACCCCAGTGTAACAAATGTGGAATGCATCACGCCGGACGTTGTACAGCAATCTGCGGCAACTGCCGAAGAGTGGGACATTTGACCAAGGACTGCCGAGCTACAGGGGCCAACACACAACCGATAGCAGTAAAGTGCCATGGTTATGGTGAATTGGGGCATTACAAGAGTAAATGCCCAAAGAACCCCAACAACATTGCCCGTGGAAGAGCATACGTGCTCGGCGATAGAAACGCACCTCAGAACCCCGACGTCGCTACTGGTACGTTCTTATTAAATCAACGCAGTGCTAAGATATTATTTGATTCCGGAGCTGATAAGAGCTTTGTGTCTACTTCGTTTGCCTTACTGCTTAATATTGCTCCCATAGAACTAGATACCACTTATGAAATAGAAATAGCAAACGGAAACCTCCTAAGGATCAACACCCTGATCAAAGACTGCACCTTAACTCTCCAAAACAAATCTTTCCCCATTGACCTCATGCCCATTCAACTAGGTAGTTTTGATGTTATCATTGGCATGGATTGGTTATCCAAGCACCGCGCTAGAATCATTTGTGATGAGAAATTCGTCCAAATTCCTCTCGACGGTGAAACTCTTATCGTACGTTGCGATCACCATAGAACCCAACTCAATATCATCTCATACATCAAGACGGTGAAGTACATAAATAAAGGATGTCATGTGTTTTTTATTCAAGTGACGGATAGTGAATCAAAAGAGAGGGAGAAACGACTTGAAGAAGTACCAGTCGTAAATGAATTTTCTGAAGTGTGTCCTGAAGACTTGCCAGGTATTCCACCAACTCGGCAAGTAGAATTTCGAATCGATTTAGTGCCTGGAGCAGCACCTGTTGCAAAAGCACCTTATCAATTAGCACCCTCCGAAATGAAAGAATTATCCGAGCAAATGAAAGAACTGTCGGATAAAGGTTTCATTCAACCAAGCTCATCACCTTGGGGAGCACCAGTTCTATTTGTCAAAAAGAAAGACGGAACATTCCGAATGTGTATTAATTATAGAGAGTTGAATAAACTCACGGTGAAAAATCGATATCCATTACCCAGGATTGACGATCTTTTTGATCAACTGCAAGGATCGAGTGTTTACTCAAAAATTGATCTGAGATCGGGATATCATCAATTAAGAGTCAGGGAAGAAGACATTCCCAAGACAGCCTTTCGAACACGGTACGGGCATTATGAATTCCAAGTAATGCCATTTGGTCTTACCAACGCACCAGCAGTATTCATGGATTTAATGAACCGGGTATGCAAGCCATACTTGGACAAGTTCGTGATTGTATTCATTGATGACATCTTAATCTACTCGCGTAGCGAAAAAGAGCATGCTGAACACTTGAGAACCATTCTGGAGTTACTCAAGAAAGAAAAGTTGTATGCCAAATTTTCCAAATGTGATTTTTGGATTCCCACCGTTCAATTTCTAGGCCACATCATCAATAGCCGAGGTATCCACGTAGACCCTGCCAAGATCGAAGCGGTTAAAGGTTCGGCATCACCCACCACTGCAACTGAAATTCGTCAATTTCTAGGTCTCGCGGGTTACTATCGAAGGTTTATAGAAAATTTTTCCAAGATCGCAAAACCCTTGACAGAACTCACTCAGAAAAACAAGAAGTACATCTGGGAAGAGAAACAAGAATCAGCGTTCCAACTCCTAAAACAAAAACTCTATGAGGCACCAATCCTAGCACTACCGGAAGGAAGTGACGACTTTGTAGTGTATTGTGACGCATCTCATCATGGTTTAGGTGCGGTACTAATGCAATGAAACAAAGTTATAGCCTATGCCTCACGACAGCTCAAAAAGAATGAGGAAAACTACACCACGCATGATCTAGAATTAGGAGTAGTGTCTTTGCTCTTAAGATATGGAGACATTACCTGTACGGTACAAAGTGCACGGTTTTTACCGATCACAAGAGTCTTCAGCATATACTGGATAAGAAGGAGCTAAACATGAGACAGCGCCGATGGTTGGAACTACTCAATGACTACGACTGTGAAATTCGCTATCACCACGGTAAGGCGAATGTCGTAGCCGATACATTGAGCAGAAAGGAAAGAATCAAACCCCTTAGAGTCCGATCTCTAGGAATGACAATTTGTTCACCACTCACATCCCAAATCCTCGTAGCTCAATCAGGAGCTCTTCAAGAAGAAAACCGACCACATGAAAAGATTTATGGAATGCCAGAAAGTGAAAACGGATTCGTAAAAAATCTAATGGAATGCTATGTTTCAAAGAAAGATATTGGGTTCCTCTCTACGGAGGTATTTGTGATAAATCGTAATTTCAGGTCCTTTTTCAAGATTCAAAATTTCACTATTCATCTCGGGAAATTACTATTTACCGATCACTATTCATCATTTCACTATTCATCATTTTTTTAAGTCGGTTTGAGACTTTGATAAGTTTTCAAAAATTTTACTATTCACGTGACACTATTCATTCCCGGAGGGAAATCACTATTCATGGTTATCTTTCATCCTTTCGTAAACTAGGTTTACGGGTATTTAAATGCGCATAACCAGTATGGTTTAGCTGCGTATTCATGCATCATCAGTAAGGACACGTTATATAGACTAGAGTAGTCTACATATTATCAGTAACATCATCTGCATATTAGGTCATGCACGGGTTTGTGTGATTTTCATTAACGTATGTTTAATTATTTAATTAACGTTACCACTCAGTCACTACTACTAACATTATACCCGATACTCCCTTAGTGATCATGACATATTTTCATACCCATTATAATGATATAAAGATTATATTATTACTTTACCCGGTGTTTTTAAATCAATTGCTATATTTACCATTAGGAGCTTATAACTCCGTCGGTTTGCGATATTTCAACCCGATAATCATTCTAACACCCGATTCCTGCAAGAAATATGATTTTACAATTTTTACAACTTCGTCGTATTTTATTTCAACTCGTCAAGACTTATTTCTAGTTAACTCGGTACACGATAACACCTAATGTATACACAAACACACTAATACTTACTAAATGGGGGAGACAGAATCATTAATTAGCAAATGCTTTCTTCTTTTTCTCCATGTGCCCCCCCCCCCCCCCCATTTCCCTAAACACTTGATTAGTATGACACAAATTAAATGCAAAGGTTCCATATGTTTTTGGATTTAATTACACAAACACATACTTACACAATTCAACTAGCTAAAACTTCATGTATTCTCTCTTCTACCTCTCATTTGGTTCGGCCTAGATCAAGAACACCATCAAGAATCAATAATTTTTTTCAAGAACTATCGTTAATCAAGTCCCATTTGAGTTATTGGTTAAGGCTTTACTATAAAAACATCAAAGTTACTTACAAATCTATCTCCAAACCACCTCAAATCTTCAAGTAAGTGTTTCATATGATTTTTCAATATTTCATACTTTCATTAGACGTATTTTGTTGTTCTAGCAACTAATCATACAAATATATATATGTTACATACCACTCAATACTTAATTTTTCATTTTTAACATAGATCTATAGATTTCTAGTGTATCCTCATGAAATCCACCAAAGTTGGTGATGTTTAGGACCCCATGACACCTTGAGAAGGTGTATGGTAGGATTAGATTAGTTGTAGTGTTGATTGAAAATGGTTTGATCAAGCCTTGAACTAGAAAATGTGTTTTTGACAACAATTGAAGTAGGTTCTGTCCAAAATCGTGGGATCTGGAAAATTCAGTAGCTCAGGGGATATTTTGGCTTAAATATTCATAAAATAATTTCAAAAATGAAACTGTGGCCGCTTGAATGACTAAAAACCGACTTACGACGAGAAAGTTATGATTTTTCAAAGTTTGGCGACGAAAACTAGTTTTCTGAAAATTATACTTGCTGTCCCACGAATTTCAATGGCTAAAACAATGCATTAGACGTGATCTAGAGGAGCCAACCTACTGAAAATATGCTAGTTCATATTAATACGAAGCCGTGGATATAAAGAACGTAGAAAACAAGCTTATAACGACCAAGATACGAGCATTTGAAACTCGACGATTCAATATACATTTTATCAGCTTTTATATAGAAAATATATTCCAAGTCTAAAGCAGTTTTTGCTAGCAAACATGTTGAGAGCCGATTTAATCATTGATCGAGACGCGTATGGACTTAATGTCAAAGCTATGAATTCAAGTTATTGTTACAAGGTTTTCAAAAACGTCGAGCTTATTTCCTAACACTTAACGTACATCATTTCGCGACTAGTTTTGCGAGGCCGTTTGGCCATATTTTTACAAGTTGAGAAAAATAGTAAATTGCGACGAAAAGCTATATTTTTCTACAAATCACCAAACGAGGATCGTGGAGTATTGTTTCAACATTATTACACGAAAAGTGTTTATTAACTTAACGAGACGTCAAAAATGTATTTTTCGACGATGAACGTTATTTTCAAAACTAACGAGTGGTATCGATAACATACGTATTTGCAGGTGTAGTGTCATTTCATGACTTACATTAGATACATCATTCATAATAGGTTGCGGTTAGAGACCGAGCCACATTTCATCATATCCACTATTTTCATTGTAGCTATCGCACCAGGTGAGTTTCATAGCCCCTCCTTTTACTTGTTTTGTAACTGTTTTGGGAGAGAATACATGCTTGTTTTTAATTAAACTCATGCTTGTTTTACGTGACACGTGATTTGTCTTTCAAATATTATTGATTGGCTAAAATACTTGGTTTGTTACTCGAAAGTATTTTTTGTTTACATTTTTCATCCACGATTATTTTCTTATGGACACTAGTACATTAAGCTATTTCATATTACATATGTTATGACCCGTTAAGCGCGAATGTTGTGGATAGATCTATTAGGATTGAACTCCCTGTCCGGGTGGTGTTCCCCACCGGACTGTTATGTCAAACGGACGCATAATCATTTAAGGAACCCTGAATGTCCTAGGTTTACATCTACCAGAAACTTTGAATGTCCGGGTGGTTTCCCCACTTGATTGATATGCCAAACGTGTTGTGGTTTCCCCACTGACTGATATGCCAAACGTGCTGTGGTTTCCGCACTGGCTGATATGCCAAACGTATTGTGGTTTCCCCGCTGGCTGAGATGTCAAACGTATTGTGGTTTCCCCACTGGCTGATATGTCAAACATATTGTGGGTACCCCACTTGACTGTGATGTCAAACGTATTGTGGTTTCCCCGCTTGACTGATATTTCAAACGGACTGTGGTTTCCCCACTTGACTGTTATGTCAAAATTATGCCCAAATTAGAATCTTAAGGCTTCGGTGTCATGAAATTTAGTTTTCATAACTCTATATATTTTGGGAATATATTGTTCATTCAATTTTTGTGGTCCATAAATAAATTGACGTTCACAAACCAGATCACATTTAGTAGTGGGTTGTAAACACACATGTTGCAAGTCTTGTATGGGCGGGGCTTGGAACTGGGTGGATTTACAATGCCTTTGCTGGAAAATCTTCATTCAAATGCATTACTTTATTCAATAAACTCTATGAACTCACCAACCTCGTGTTGACACTTTTAGCATGTATTTTCAGGTATAAGCAATAGCACGCTACTGGAGGCTTTTGGCAGGGCATGGCATGGTCATAGAAGACTCTGATAAACATTTGGGGACCGTTTTATCTGTTTAAAGGGCCTATTTCCGCACTAATTTTAACAATGTAAATTCAACACTTTTGTTAAACAATTTTATTCTAAATGTTTGAGGTGAAAACCGTTCTTTGTACTTGTGTTGTGATACCAATTGAGTTGCACCCCAACGACATGTATGCTTCCGCTGGACCCAATTCTGGGGGTGTGACAGATTGGTATCAGAGCCTTGGCTATAGAGAACTGGGCGATTTTAAAACCTAGACTATAGCTACTTACACGAAAACTTAACCCTATGACCGCCACGTCCCTGCCTTCCAAACTGATGCCTCATTTGTGGTTTGTTGCTGACGTATTTGATGAGATTTATATCTTATTATCAGATAGATTATACTCTCTTATTCTCGTCGATTACTATAATTGTATTCCATATAAGCATGCTCAAGTATCATATATGTCACCGCGTTACGCCTTTTTCCTTACGTAGTTTCATCATTCGACCTCGAGTTTGGTCACTTGCCTTACTCTTTTGAAACGTCCTTTAAATGTAAAGGACATAGTATTAGTATAACTGAGCTGAGTATTTCAAAATTCATTGAACCTCGGTGGAATATAGACTGGTCATCTATATTCTACCCGGGACAGTGGGACATAGCTTGACCACCTATGTCCGCCTCAGAGATGAATTTTACAATACTGGGAATAGTTATTATAGAATTATGTCCAGATTGATTCCCTGCCAAATTTCTAAAGGTTTCATTCATGTGTGTGTACTCAATCGTTGCAAGAATATCTACATCCTTTCACCGAATCCACCCCAGAGACCAACACGAGCTGAATTCAGGGACTGAATTCCTTTAACGGGTGGAGACTGTGACAAATCATAATTTCAGGTCCTTTTTCAAGTTTCAAAATTTCACTATTCATCTCGAGAAATTACTATTCACCGATCACTATTCATCATTTCACTATTCATCTTTTTTTGAAGTCGGTTTGAGACTTTGAAAAGTTTTCAAAAATTTTACTATTCACGTGACACTATTCATTCCCGGAGGGAAATCACTATTCATGGTTATCGTTCATCCTTTCGTAAACTAGGTTTACGGGTATTTAAATGCGCAAAACCAGTATGGTTCAGCTGCGCATTCATGCATCATCAGTAAGGACACGTCATATAGACTAGAGTAGTCTACATATTTTTAGTAACATCATCTGCATATTAGGTCATGCACGGGTTTGTGTGATTTTCATTAACGTATGTTTAATTATTTAATTAACGTTACCACTCAGTCACTACTACTAACATTATATCCGATACTCCCGTCAGTGATCATGATATATTTTCATACCCATTATAATGATATAAAGATTATATTATTAATTTACCCGATGTTTTTAAATCAATTGCTATATTTACCGTTAGGAGCTTATAACTCTGTCGGTTTGCGATATTTCAACCCGATAATCATTCTAACACCTGATTCTTGCAAGAAATATATTATTTTACAATTTTTACAACTTCGTCGTATTTTATTTCAACTCGTCAAGACTTATTTCTAGTTAACTCGGTACACGATAACACCTAATGTATACACAAACACACTAATACTTACTAAATGGGGGAGACAAGATCATTAATTAGCAAATGCTTTCTTCTTTTTCTCCATGTGGCCGCCCCCCCCCCCTATGTCCCTAAACACTTGATTAGTATGACACAAATTAAATGCAAAGGTTCCATATGTTTTTGGATTTAATTACACAAACACATACTTACACAATTCAACTAGCTAAAACTTCATGTATTCTCTCTTCTTCCTCTCATTTGGTTCGGCCTAGATCAAGAACACCATCAAGAATCCATCATTTTTTTCAAGAACTATTGTTAATCAAGTCCCATTTGAGTTATTAGTTAAGGCTTTACTATAAAAACATCAAAGTTACTTACAAATCTATCTCCAAACCACCTCAAATCTTCAAGTAAGTGTTTCATATGATTTTTCAATATTTCATACTTTCATTTGATGTATTTTGTTGTTCTAGCAACTAATCATACAAATATATATATGTTACATACCACTCAATACTTAATTTTTCATTTTTAACATAGATCTATAGATTTCTAGTGTATCCTCATGAAATCCACCAAAGTTGGTGATGTTTAGGACCCCATGACACCTTGAGAAGGTGTATGGTAGGATTAGAGTAGTTGTGGTGTTGATTGGAAGTGGTTTGATCAAGCCTTGAACTAGAAAATGTGTTTTTGACAACAATAGAAGTAGGTTCTGTCCAAAATCGTGGGATCTGGAAAACTCAGTAGCTCAGGGGATATTTTGGCTTAAATATTCAGAAAATACTTTCAAAAACGAAACCGTGGCCGCTTGAATGACTAAAAACCGACTTACGACGAGAAAGTTATGATTTTTCAAAGTTTGGCGACGAAAACTAGTTTTCTGAAAATTATACGTGCTGTCCCACGAATTTCAACAGCTAAAACGAGGCATTAGACGTGATCTAGAGGAGCCAACCTACTGAAAATATGCTAGTTCATATTAATACGAAGCCGTGGATATAAAGAACGTAGAAAACAAGCTTATAACGACCAAGATACGAGCATTTGAAACTCGACGATTCAATATACATTTTATCAGCTTTTATATAGAAAATATATTCCAAGTCTAAAGCAGTTTTTGCTAGTAAACATGTTGAGAGCCGATTTTCTCATTGATCGAGACGCGTATGGACTTAATGTCAAAGCTACGACTTCAAGTTATTGTTACAAGGTTTTCAAAAACGTCGAGCTTATTTCCTAACACTTAACGTACACCATTTCGCGACTAGTTTTGCGAGGCCGTTTGGCCATATTTTTACAAGTTGAGAAAAATAGTAAATTGCGACGAAAAGCTATATTTTTCTACAAATCACCAAACGAGGATCGTGGAGTATTGTTTCAACATTATTACACGAAAAGTGTTTATTAACTTAACGAGACGTCAAAAATGTATTTTTCGATGATGAACGTTATTTTCAAAATTAACGAGTGGTATCGATAACATTTGTATTTGCAGGTGTAGTGTCATTTCATGACTTACATAAGATACATCATTCATAATAGGTTGCTTTTAGTGACCGAGCCACATTTCATCATATCCACTATTGTCATTGTAGCTATCGCACCAGGTGAGTTTCATAGCCCCTCCTTTTACTTGTTTTGTAACTGTTTTGGGAGAGAATACATGCTTGTTTTTAATTAAACTCATGCTTGTTTTACGTGACACGTGATTTGTCTTTCAAATATTATTGATTGGCAAAAATACTTGGTTTGTTACTCGAAAGTATTTTTTGTTTACATTTTTCATCCACGATTATTTTCTTATGGACACTAGTACATTAAGCTATTTCATATTACATATGTTATGACCCGTTAAGCGCGAATGTTGTGGATAGATCTATTAGGATTGAACTCCTTGTCCGGGTGGTGTTCCCCACCTGACTGTTAAGTCAAACGGACGCATAATCATTTAAGGAACCCTGAATGTCCTAGGTGTACATCTACCAGAAACTTTGAATGTCCGGGTGGTTTCCCCACTTGATTGATATGCCAAACGTGTTGTGGTTTCCCCACTGACTGATATGCCAAACGTGTTGTTGTTTCCCCACTGGCTGATATGCCAAACGTATTGTGGTTTCCCCGCTGGCTGAGATGTCAAACGTATTGTGGTTTCCCCACTGGCTGATATGTCAAACGTATTGTGGTTTCCCCACTTGACTGTGATGTCAAACGTATTGTGGTTTCCCCACTTGACTGATATTTCAAACGGACTGTGGTTTCCTCACTTGACTGTTATGTTAAAAGTATGCCCAAATTAGAATCTTAAGGCTTCGGTGTCATGAAAATTAGTTGTCATAACTCTATATATATTGGGAATATATTGTTCATTCAATTTTTGTGGTCCATAAATCAATTGACGTTCACAAACCAGATCACATTTAGCAGTGGGTTGTAAACACACAGGTTGCAAGTCTTGTATGGGCGGGGCTTGGAACTGGGTGGATTTACAATGCCTTTGCTGGGAAATCTTCATTCAAACGCTATACTTTATTCAATAAACTCTATGAACTCACCAACCTCGTGTTGACACTTTTAGCATGTATTTTCAGGTATAAGCAATAGCACGCTACTGGAGGCTTTTGACAGGGCATGGCATGGTCATAGATGACTCTGATAAACATTTAGGGACCGTTTTAACTGTTTAAAGGGCCTATTTCTGCACTACTTTTAACAATGAAAATTCAACACTTTTGTTAAACAATTTATATTCTAAATGTTTGAGGTGAAAACCGTTCTTTGTACTTGTGTTGTGATACCAATTGAGTTGCACCCCAGCGGCATGTATGCTTCCACTGGACCCGATTATGTCGGTGTGACAGTATTCGAGATCTTATCATGCATGAATCCCATAAATCCAATATTCCATCCACCCAGGTTCCGATAAAATTTACCAAGACCTAAAAAAGATCTACTGGTGGCCAAACATGAAAGCCGACATCGCTGAGTATGTTGGAAAATGTTTAACTTGCTCAAGAGTCAAGGCGGAAAGTCAGAAACCGTCAGGACTACTCATACAACCAGAATTACCAGTCTGGAAATGGGAAAGAATCACCATGGATTTTATTACCAAATTACCAAGGACGTCGACCGGATTAGACACTATCTGGGTCATCATCGATCGTCTAAGCAAGTCTGCACATTTTCTATCCATCAAGGAAACTGACGAGATGGATACACTCTCTCAGTTATATCTCAAAGAAATTGTGATTCGACATGGAGTTCCAATCTCTATCATTTCAGAGAGAGACAGCCGATTTACCTCAAGATTTTGGCAAACTCGACAGAAAGCTCTCGGTACTCGTCTAGACATGAGCAACGCTTATCACCCACAGACCGATGGACAAAGTGAAAGAACGATCCAAACCTTGGAAGATATGCTCCAAGCATGTGTTATTGTCTTCGGAAAAGGTTGGGATAAACACTTACCGTTGGTCGAATTCTTCTACAATAACAGTTACTACGCCAGCATAAAAGCCATACCCTTCGAAGCACTTTATGGAAGAAAGTGCAGATCGCCTGTTTGTTGGACAGAAGTTGGTGACATACAACTCACCGGAACAGAACTGATACAAGACACGACGGAAAAGATATTCAAAATCAGACAACGCGTACAAGCTGCTCATGACAGACAAAAGAGTTATGTTGATATTAGAAGAAAACCCATGGAATTTCAAGTTGGCGACAGAGTTATGTTGAAAGTTTCTCCCTGGAAGGGAATGGTATGCTTCGAAAAGCGTGGAAAGTTAAACTCGAGGAACATTGGACCCTTCAAAATCCTCGAAAGGATTGGTCTAGTTGCTTATAAATTAGAACTCCCAAAAGAACTCAGTAGGGTACACCCTACATTTCATGTGTCACAACTCAAGAAATGTTTGTTGAATGCAACTCTCGTCATCCCGCTGAAAGAAATCAGACTTGACCACAAACTTGTGTTCACAGAAGAACCTGTAGAAATAATGGATAGAGAAGTGAAACAACTTAAGCAGAACCGTATTCCCATTGTCAAAGTTATATGAAACTCCAAGCAAGGACCAGAGTACACAGGGAACGCGACGACCAGATTCGTGACAAATATCCACACCTATTTTCATAGACAACCGTCATGACTAGCCTAGACTTGAATTTCGGGACGGAATTTAGAATGACGAGTGAGTACTGTAATACACTGTAAAAATTCATTGTAATTATAACCGTTAATCAATATTAACCTCAGTTACTATTCACTTATTACCATTTTTCGGAGAAATTAGAAATTTTTCTTATTATATTATTTTAACGTGATTACGTTATCACATAATTCACCAAATAACGGGACGAGCTCACAACGCGTAATACAAAAACTTAATTATTTCACTAATATATACCAAACGAGCCAAAATCATTTTAGCCCATCACCACCTCTGCGTACTGTTCATCAGCCCTCAGCCCAACATGAAATTCTATTATTTCATGTGTAAAACTCGATCAACCCCTCCCCAAAATGCCTCCTGTTCTCTCAAATTAGAAACGCGACACGCATATGTTTTTGCACCATCTCATTTACCTCCCACCCTACTATACAAATATCAACTTTCAGATTTTGATGTCGTGTTTTGATATGTTTTTAAGAGCCAAAGTAGTCGCTCGTATTTAACCCAACTCGATATAACAAAAAATCCCATACGTAACCGTTTTGACTCCAACTTGATTCCACGCCCTCCTAATAATTTTTCTAGCCTAATGTCATGATATTGAATCAGTTTTAACAACAATGTACAAGTATTACACGTTAAAAACCAATTTGGCATTCATTTCAATAACTAGTCGACATATACAAGTTGCAAAAACAAGATATAACTTTCCTACTCACTCACATTCCTTCCCAAAGTCATAATATGTCAGAAAATCTCTCTTGGGAACCCTTCATTCACTGACAAGAACTATTAGAGCAAGTAGAGATTGTCTTTTTCATTATTGAAACCCATACGTGTACATATCATTTGTATAAAACTATCCCTAGGTCACCACCTTCTATCATCCATTCAATACTATCATTTTAACTCTCATTCACCTACAAGATCTCCTCTGGAAGACCAGAAGGTATCCTTGGTTCATTTGGAAGCTTGCCGAAGGAAATGGGTTATATATATAAACGTATAAGTGGGTTATAGCAATCGTGGGTTATAGTTCTTGTGTTCCATTCATTCCCACAAGATTCTCTACCACCATAGAGGTGTAGTAAGTCGTTACAAACCCTTTTGATTCCATTTTATACGTTGTTACACAACCATGCATCATGTATTAACCTTACTCGAATGTATATAATTTTAACTATTTATTTCCGTATACCTTTTCATATAGCACACGAATAGTGACTAGCCTCCCTTGTGGAAGGCCTAGGAGTCATGACACACACCCATAGCACCTTTATATTTATGTTACATGCATATTACAAAGTCATTTTGGTGCCATATTGAAAACGTAAAAACTAAAACACTTAGAAAATTTTCTAAGTGTTTTACCCGGACAAATACGCCCCATGTCACCCTAAAAACGACCATGTATCTTAAAATTAGACTTAACAACCATACTATATTTTTACGCAATCTATTAGACCACATTACTAGCTACAACTTTCATATAAATAACTTGTAAAAACGAGCACATCTAGACCCTCTAAATCGATCAAAGTGAAGCGCATAAACCATTTCAGAAACTGTTAATAAAACTCGATATGGGCTGTTAAGCCCATTAAGCATATTTTAAGCACTTGAGATAAGCTAGCTTATCTAGGTCTTTTGATATGAAAATAGAACATGAGAAATGAGCTTATGGATGAGCCCAACTCGTCTCAAAACTTACGGTTTTTAAAACGTTAATGGGCTAGTAAATGGCTCGTTAAAAGCCCAATTATAGAAAAATAAGCTCTTTTGTCATATAAGCTATTGAAATAAGCTTTATTAAACTTAAATAAGTCTCATAAAATTCGCATAACTTTTCCCATAAATTTTTGTACATTTGGACTAAAAATGCAAAGTAATTTCACTTACAAGGGCCAAAACTGCCAACCGTATAAAATAGGCACTGAAACTATAAAAATAGAATCTTTAGGGTAGAAATTGATATATTATTGAATTCCAAACTCATAATGTAACTTTGGACAAGTAGTGGACTATAAATGCGACTTATACTTAAATAAGGACTAATGGTGCAACGTTAACGCCGTTAGGGTAAAAAGTATAAAAACAGGAATAGGACAAGGACCAACAGAATATATTTGTCATTCTTATTTCTATTTTCCATTTTACGATTTCCATTCACGTCACGTGCATTTTTGTATATTTCATTTACTTATTATTTAACGTTACGTTATGTTTATATAACGAGATTTTGAACGATTTAACTTCACGTTTCATTTCACCACTTTCGAGGAAATGTTATTATTGGATTAAATGACATAAAAACAAGATAATATTATATGTAATATTATTTTTAAACTTTAGGCATTTTAAGCATATCACACTCTCACTTTAACGATCAAATCGTTATTCGTTACTCATTATGTAATATTATTTACCCGGTTTTGTTCTGAAGCCATTACCATAATCTCACCTGAACTTACTTTTCACCATCACCAGTATCACTTAAGGTGAGTCATAGCCTCACATTTACTTATTTAACAACTTTATACTCCGTGAGGGAGATACATGCTATAAACATATCACAAGTATTTTTATGTATGCTTCACCTGACTTGATATATGCCTAAGTTACCTTATTGCCACAAGACCCTCTATCATGAGCCATTAATCACTAGTAAGTGAACGCGAATATAGTGAATAGATCTATTAGAGGTTGACAACCTATTCCACTAATACTGGACGGAATGCCTTAGTTGCTAGTCGTATTAGTCGTAATGCACTATATTTGATAAAAATAGGAATTGGCAAATCGCCTATTACTCGAGGGCCATAATTCCATCATTGATTTGATGTGAACACCTCCATTTTACGGTACTTTATTAACGTTTTTCGTGTCATGAGACTTAGGGCAATATATATACTGCAATATCAACTTTTCAACTGATTGTATTCCCTATATAGTCTTACTTGTGTATCGAACTGATTATTAAATTTCAAACTCTATGATTTCACTCAACATTTTTGTTGACTTTTAGCATGTTTATCTCAGGTAATTAGCGGAGAAGCAAGGGCATGGAGCGGGCAATAACTTATCTTTTATTCTGGTGTTAAATAAAACATGTAATTCAGTTTAAAATATTAATTCCTTTGAGGATTTCACAAACTCTGATATGAAACTTTTGTAACTGAATTAATATGAAGGACCTATATTTTCTAAACATCTCTTTCGAGCTGTTTCCTATGATTATGGCTTTGATCCTCACAGTAATACCCCGAATAGTCTTCCACTATTATCTTATAATTTAGGGGGTGTTACAGAGGTATAGTGGTGGCAGTGTAGTCTTAATAGTGGCGATGTAGATAGATTTCTAAATTAGTTTTTCCATTAAAAATGACTTTAAATACGCTCATGTTCGTATAACGCGTCTAAATTTGATATTTCACGTATTATTAGGTTTAGGCTCGTGCCGACTAGCGTTGTGCTCTACTTTCACGTTTCACACGAAATTCTCACATTTTCAATTCAAATGACGTCCAAAAGCTCGAAAATGTATAATAGGCAATAATAAATGAAACTTATTATTAAAATAAGTTTGGAAAAATCATCGTCTGCCGCAACTGGTTTCGAGTTTTATAAATAAGTATTGCCCTAAAAATGCCGGTTGCTACAGTACATCCCCGTTATAGGAATTTTGTCCCCAAAATTCAGCTAGTACCACTGCCAAAAAGTGTGGGTACTCAATTCTCACCTGGTCCTTACGTTCCCAAGTAACTCATGTGCACAGTTTAAGTTCTAACGACTTATAATTAAAATCTTGTCTCATCTAAATGACTCACTACTCTATCGAGGGTTCTGGGTTGCTCGTAAATCCATATGACCAATTTCTGTTAACGAAACTGCTAGTCTGCTGTAAACGATCTAGCCACCTATATTAGAATCAACGATTCTGCCTACTCTCACTGAAATAGGCTAGCGCATGTACGTAGAACCTAACTGTGAAGATCGTTAAGCTCGAGATTAGTTAGATCTCATCTAGGGATAATAATAACAAAAGGGAATATTCAATTAAAGAATCAAATGTTATTGCTACAAGGTTTCTTCGTCATCATCTCTAACAACGACTAACATACAAAACCTAGGCGTCCATTATAGAAACTTGATGCCTAGACACACACACCCCTTTACTTGGTGTTACATCTCTAACACCTGTATCTTAAACCTAACGCCCTCTCCTCTTTATATAATAGAGGATTAGGGTTACAAAGACTTTAACATATTGAAATTTAGGTCCTTCATCTTTGTCTTCATAAGTCTCCTTCATATTTCATGTTTTGTCAATATCAACTCAAAATATAATTCCCAACACTAACGAATGTCAAAGTTATGACAAGAGCACTAGAATTTGAATCAGGGATCCAATGTACTGGTCGTAACTTATGTGACAAGGGTAAATACTACTAATAGTTGTAACCTATGTCGTCTTAGTCCAAATTCGTACTTCTGAATGAAATGTGATGGGCAGTCGATGGTAACTTTCGGGTGACTAAATTTGATGGAATAAACCTTTTCGTTTTCGAGCAAAATCATCAAAACCTTAAACTAAGTATCAACTTGATTTTAGCTTAATCTCGCAACTCATCAAACAAGAAATGTCACGAGATTAGGCTACTAATCAAGTCACTATGAAAGAGGAATTTAACGTCTTCAATGATTTGGCTCAGTTAAGGACTTGCTCAAAACAACGAATAGGTATTTACAGCTAAAATTAGTGGGATTAGCGAAGAAAATCAAGGGTACCGTTGAGGAAATTTTTGTCACTCAGAGAATATTGGTAGAGGCGACAGGGAAAGAAACTTTGTTTATGAGACTACGTAGGTAGGCTTGAAGGAGGTTTCCCCAAACTTGAAGAGACAGGCTGAAGTAGCCACGGCGTATGTAAAGAATTATCGTCAAGTCACGATGCTTTGCAGAACGTCGAGTATCCATGAGGAAAGGGGAATCAGTCGTTATCTAACCAGCCTTCATCAAGATTCAAAATGGTTGAAGAATTTGTAGTTCCAAAGGTTTCGTACAAGTAGTAGCGATCTCTAACATCGTAACAATGAAAACAAGTCAGTTGAAGTTTAGACCTACAGACGCGAAATGGTGTATGAGGATGGCACGTCATAGATTTGGCACGAGCACTTGATACTAGTGTAGCCATCCAGGTCGCTTTACGTAAAGCTACACCTACTTAGTTGAATTGTGAAGATCGTGATCTCTGTGGACTCACAAGAGTCGATGTATTCGTCAAAGGGGTGAACTGTGACATGAGTCGCTATCGGCTAGATCAACATGATAAGAAAATTGGAGAATCTAAGGAAAGGATAAGCTTTTAAGATGATTGATGAAAAAGTAAGGGTAGCACCTGTGTTGTGCCTGGTATCTTCTTCGTCTATAACATACTTGCTTCCGTCTGACAACTGGTGCCAAAAATGCTTTGCGATTTCTTTTTCATGTCATCGCATGAGTCGTGGATCGAAGGAATTAAATGGAACGCTAGCTGAAAATTTTGTGGATGGAGAGGAATTTTATTGCTGAAGGAATCATTGATGGTATTCTCAGGGCATTGATAGGGAGAAAATCTGGTGAAATAAATTTACAGTGTAGTTAAGTGAATTTGCTGTGGCTATTGGGAGGGAGTTGTTGACCAACAGTCGAGGGGGAGAAAATCATATGTGCTAGAAAAATTGTCAAGGCTGTGTCTCCAAATGAAGGAACGTCCGACGTCCACGAAGGTTGACGAAGTAAAAATGAAGGCTTTCTAATGTGAAGAAAGTTGTTCCAATGCAATTGAAGGAAATGGGGAGGAATATCCCAACTCGTGACAAGGAGTTGGCAGTCGTGGTTTTGAAGTAATATCATAAAAGGTGGTGTTTGTATGGTACGCAGTGTCTTATCCGCACGGATCACAAGAGTCTTATGTACATGTTTCATGAGGAGTTTATCATACTCAGGCAAAAGTGTGAACGGGGTTAGTGAAGAGTTTTGATGTTGGTGTCCTTATCATGTAGGAAAGATTTTTTGACGTACTCGTTCGAAAGGAAAGAGTAGAATCCAGTAGAGTTCAATCAATGAAGACAGAGATCACTAATAGCCTCACAGCTGATAAAAGGCTTCTAAGGGAAAAATCCTTGGTGTGAAAACATTTGGGAAGAATGTGTCGTCAGGTACGCATGAATGGTTGAAGACGATGGTCTATGAATCAAAAGGTCTATGGGCAGAACCTGGTGTTAATGCTCTGGAACGCTCGAATATCATTATTAGGCGAAACTCTTATGTCTAAGTGCTAGATTCCTCTAGGCAGGACTAAGATATATAATGACTCAAAATTGTTGCCAAGTAAATACTACGCCGAGAGATCTTGTTACAAGTGAAAGGCAAAGGTCTTATGGTCCGGTGCAACTTCTTGATATCCAAAGGTAAGAGCGATGTCATGTCCCATTATGACTAGGACTCCAAAAGGCCACGTTGTTTCTTAAGTAATTACACACTGACTGTTTAATCTAACTCGTTTCGATCATCACGAGAGTCTTATCTTCTGGGATGAGTAGGAAAGTTGCTCTTCGAAAGAATAGTGTCAAGGCACGGCACACTGCTACTGACAGTCTCGGTCAGAGGAGTTTGGTTTACTTTTAAGGTCGCATAGTTTTGTAGGCATTGTGATTGTTCTCGAGGTTTGTTCATGAATGATGTGTGTTCCCTCTTGGAGGCATCGTTTTTGAAATCATTATTAGCTTTTATTTGAGTAAGACATTATAAACTTTTGACCAATAGTGTATTTTGGCGTAACTTTGTTTGAAATTTTACGATGGTTAAGTCATGTGAAAAAGATATGTTTGCAACATTTGTAATTTGAAAAATAATGATTTTTCATATATGGCTTAGATTTTTGATTTTCAAGAAAATTGACGTTTGGACAAACATTTGAAACGATTTTTATACTAAAACAATCCAACCGTTTGAAATCACAAATTTATTTCCAAACATTCTAAAATAGTTTCGACTATCAACCAAATTTTGTTTACAAGAAACATCATAACATGGTCCAATTAACAAAGATTACCAGTTCATCCTCCTTTATAACGTTCGCAAGAAACTCTTTCATTTGCACCAAAAATTTTGACAAACAAAATTTGAATGATCTAAATCAGTACCATCTCTGGAACGCGAACACTAAGATAAACATCGCTGTCATGGTCAACACAACAACTCAACTAACAAGATCACTGCTTCTCATGAGTCTTATTATCTCACTTGTACTCTCCAAGTTTCTAATCATACGAATAAACCATGAATGTGTCCAATTTAATTAGTGGGTTGCTTCCTAAGGCAACTAATGGTGTTAACCGACTCATCGGTTTATAATGTGGTGTGTTCAGGCTTGCTAATAAGAGGATTAGTGTGGGAATACAAGGCATCTGACATAATGGCATAGGGAAATACCAGAGTAATCATGTTTCCAAAATAGCTTTCGAATAATATCCCAAAATAGTATTTCCAAAATAGTATGTCCCAAAATAGTTCTCAACATAACATATCTTGTTGAACACGACTTCCTTCTTTATCATACAAACACAATCACGATGACACTCACAAACAATAAGAACACAAGAGTAGATGTATGGATCATATGGTAAATTTCAAGTCAATGTTTATTAGCTTTAACAAAGAAAGAACAAACACAGACTTTGGGACCTTTGCGCACACACACACTCTTTTACATATGTTGAATAATGAGGCACACTGATAAACAAAGAGTGTGTGTGGTTTTATGCGTATCACAGCCAACACATTGGATATGTGTGGGCTTTTACTTGGACTATGTAGTGGGCTTATAAATATTTTACACTTATACATTGGATACTAATAAAACTAATACTACAAGCCCACTTTTAAACTACATATTATACATTACACACTTAAGTCTTAAACTAATGACCATCACTTTTACAATTCATAAAATAATTGCTAACAATAACACATTTTCAAAATAGCGAAACCAATGTTGACCATCCAAAGTTGTATTCAAAAATGTTTAGCGTATCCAAATAATGTATCCAAAATAGTCTACCCAAGGTAACGTTTTCAAAATAACTTATCGCTATATATATTTAGCAAAATATATAGTATGAGTTTTATTTGCGTATAAGGATAACTAACATCAAGCGCACAAGTATGGGGAATAGTACAGGAAATACTCTAGCTCAACCAAATCAAACCATGTCATATCAACTCAACTCAAAACACATCATAATATATCAGATCACGTCACGCAATATCAAATCAAATCAAAGCACTTAGGTACGCAATCGCAAGCTCATATATTGTCCTAGAAGCTAAAAGCTTCAACACACAGAAGGCAAAGCAGCATAACCACAAGTACACATAACACGTAAGGCAGATGCACACACATAAACCAATGCATTTTCAGTTGATCTAGACTTCGACTCCAACCAAACACGATCCAAGGTAACTACCCCCATTATCCCATGATCGCTCTTGAATTAAGCATAGTTGATCAGGCTATGCATAATTTAGGAAAAACAATGGAATGCTTGGGCTAATCGATTCGTACCATGTTTGGGGTTTTAATAAAAACTTTAGTCCGGTTATAGTTGAGGTTTTTATTTTTGAAAAACCGGCACTCTATAAGCTTAGGCTCTGATACCATTCTGTCACACCCCGTCAAAGGCGGAAACATGGGATGTAACTGAGAAAGGCACATTGCATAACATCATAGATTCATACCTTTCAATCATTATAGTAATAGTTTGCAAAACATTCTTCGACCAAATTTGAAAGGGAAACATGTCTCTTTTGAAATCTTGTCCTCTTGGCAACATAATAGCAAGTATCAAATAGTCTGAATTCAATAAATGTGCCTTCAAATACTTTAGTAATGATCCATCTAAAAATGGTACTAGAAAATATCAACATAATGTTGGTGAGCTTGTAGGTTTGAAAGATAAACCACGAAGCTGTGAATAATAGAGTAGGACAATAGTGTACATGAATACCAATTACAAGCACGTTATCCAAACAGTAATAGTGTCGCGCCAACTGAACCTATAGTGTTCATCATACTCATAACCAATGTGGAAAACTAGAAGGGGGGGGGTTGAATAGTTTTACGTCTTTTTAAATTTTATTTTGAAAACTTTTGTTTACTTTTAAAAACATCGATTCGATATTATGTGACTTCAACTCTTAAACAATATGAACAAATATAGACAAGTATAAATAAGTAATGCAAGTAAAGTAAAGTAAATGAAATGAAAGATAGGGATGGAAAGATCAAACCACAACACAAGGATTTATAGTGGTTCGGCTACAAGGACACCTTCCTTGCCCTACTCCACTCCCCGAGTCACCTACTCGAGAGTGCTCTTCACTATGTCAACAAACTCCCTTATGGCGGAGAAACGTTACACAACTTTGGCTTACACCGGCTTAACGACACAAAGCTAGATGTCGGGTTCTAATCGTAGCTAGAACCAATCTCACAACTTATACACGACTTCTTCACGACGGCTTCACGAATTCTTCACTACGGCTTCACACCTTCTACACGACGGCTTCACAACTTCTAGTCTATGACTTCACAACTTCTACACTACTTCTTTACAACACAACTACTTACAACACTTTGATCTACTAACAACAACTACACAAACACTTTACACAACTATACAAATATATGAGTTGAGCTACAACACTTCTTCTCTAGATGATGAAGAGGTATTCTTCTTTTGCACTTTGATGGTGGAAGCTTGGATCACTTAGAAACCAATGCTTAAGAATATATGATCAAAGGATTTTAGAAAGGATTTACAAAGATGAGAGAGATTTAGAACAGAAGGTTTGAGGGTGCAAAAGGTGAGGAAAAAGTCCAGAGATGAACCAGTATTTATAGGCAAATCTGGGACCTAGAGGAGCGGGGCGGTCCCCTTAAATAGGTGGCCGGTCCCCTTAATTTTAAGGGGACCGCCTAGTATAATTAAGGGGGCCGCCCTTGTTTGAGGGTGCATTAAGCATTTGTTTATTCATACCTTAAGTGATTGAGTTGTCAAAATAGATATTTACAACTAAATACTTGTTTACGTCATAATCTTTCGTTTAATGATTTTACATTTTGTGATTATCAAAACGTAGAGATATCGAAAAATATTAATAACGTGTTTAGGCATTATTTATATCAACAATCTCCCCCTTTTTGATGATTACAAAATCTAAACTCATTAAATTGAAAAATTAATTTTTAATCAAGTATTTAGTGAGTTTATATCTACTTCTCCCCCTTTTTGTAGAATCAAAAAGGTTATGCTGACAATTTCTAGTTGTGAAATTTGTCGGGACGATAACTCCCCCTTGATGTGTACTCCCCCTCGTTTGAGGGAATAAAGGAAACGAGATATGGAAATCTTGCAAGAAAAATGTTAGAAGCACAAGCATATATATAGCAAAAATAAGCAAGCATATAAAAGAGAAACATTCATTAATAAAAGATGTTGTGTATAAATACACAACCAATACATCAAAGGAGAATCATACAACATGTAACAATTAATGCAACTACTAATACTACATAATCATCATAGGAGTACATGATCTTCCATGGGGCTTGCACACAAAATGGTTTTAAAGATTATTTTTAATTAAGCATTGCATGTGCTTAATTGGGTGAAAATGGAGGTGGTGATGGTGTAGTGGGTGAAGATGGTGGAGGTGGTGGTGGAGGTGGGTTGGTAAGCATGTGTTCAAGGGATGAAAACATGTATTGTATCTCATCTCTAAGACCAAAAATTATGGTCCGGTTATGGATGCAACAAAGACAATTGTCTCCATGGGCTTCAAGGAATGCCCACGGTATGGGAAAGAATGGTTGTGGGATTGGTGATGGTGAGAATTGAGCATCAAGAGGTGTGATGGGTGATAAGGAGATGGCAAGTTGAGTGGATGGAGGTTCTTGAATGAGTGGTGGTGATGATGCTCTTGGTAGTGATGATGATAGGTGGGAGTTGATGTAGTCATTGATGGATGAAGAGGATGGTATGGAGGAAGATGATGTCCCATGAGTAGATGGTGTTTTGGATGGTGCATTTGGTGCACTTGGGGATGAACATGTAGGTGGTGGTGATGGAGTTTTGGTGTCATCTTGGGTTAAATCTATGAAGAGTTGTTTTGGTGGTATGATGACAAGTCTTTGCTTCCTTGGAGTCTTAGAGATGAAGGATTTTGGTGATAACATGGTGGTTTGGGATGGTGAAGGATAATGGAATGAGAAGTGATTGTTTGGAGGGAATTTATAATATGAAAATGTGGTTAGTTTAGGTAAATTTTTGAGGTTTTGTGGTAAGATTCCAATACCAGTTCGGTTATTAAGAGAAAGGGTAGCTGAGACTAGAGAAAAGGGGTCACAAGATGCAAAAGAAAACAGTGAAATTCACTGTCCAGATGGCCGGTCCCCTTAATTGTTGGGCGGCCCCCTTAAAATTAAGGGGACCGCCTAGGAGAATTAAGGGGGCCGCCCATCTGGTGTTTTCCTAGGCGACCAAATTTGAAAAATTTCCAGAAAAGGGTTAATTTTTGGGTTGTGTTTGCAGCAAGCTCTATTTGAACCATGTATATCAAGAATGATTAAATAGTGGCATAAACATATTAAATAATCATGTATATATTTAACCAAATATTAGCATATAATAGAACAAGCATGTCATTAATCATTAGCAAGCATGTTAATTTAAACAAAGCATTCAAGTTCTAATCAAGAGAATAGTTAGGATACTAACATACTACAAGATACAAGAAATAAATAATTGTCAAAAGAAAAAAAATTGTCTAATAGCAATATTGTTCAAATAAGCCAACATTCAAATCTTTATCTCTTCTTTCCGAAAATCTTCTTGAAAGTTTTTCCTATTGACTTGAAACCACCTCTAACTTCTTCATGCATCTGTTGAGTTGTGTTGAGTAATGCGGTTTGTCGTTCGAATAGGATTTGTTCGGTTTGTTCAGAAGGACGAGGAACTTGATAATCGGAATAATTTAGTTCCGGGAGATTGTTCACGAACGTCGTGGGAGATGGAGTACTAGCACGGGAAGTACCTTCCTCCTACTCATCATCATCTCTCCGATGACATGTGGAACTACGAGGTGCGTAGAGATTTGGGCGTCTAGATTTACCCTTTGTCACTACGAGAACGACGAAGTTTGCTACGAGAGAGAGGACGTAAGACGGGATGAACGAATAGATAGATATCACTCTCAAGATGAGGGTATTTTTCCATGACCCACCAATAAAGGCGAGTAAGGAAAATGCCATAAGGAAGGTTGGCGTTGGGAGTGTTTTTGGCTGACATGATGCGATAGACAAAGAGATAGGCCAAATTGTGTTGTTCTTCGGCAACAATACAATACAACATGTGAGCAATGCTCGCCGTGAGATGATCACGGTGACCACCGTACCAAACGCATTCACGCGAATGAGTTCTTCCCAACGCTTCATGTCAAGGCTTAGCTCTTTAAGAATGATTTGGTTGCATGAATTTTGACATTTTTCGACTTGATCCTTCGGCTAGTCGTACCACGTTCTAGCTCGAGAATTCGACGAATGTCATCAGGAGAAGGAATATCAGAACGGTATGGACCATTCTGAGGTCGATTTTTCTCAAGAGATGAGAGATCCCATTCATTTGAGAAAATGGCTTGACCGTTATAGGGAATATCGAGGATTTGACCAAACCGAGAGAGAGAGAGAGAGAGAGAGAGAGAGAGTGATAAATTCATTTTGGATCATAAAGGGGATAAGAATATAGCCATACTGATCGGTTTGCACTGTCACTTGGCTATAGAAGTCTAGAACGAAGCGAGGAATGATTGGCTCATTGATTTTGAAGAGACAATCGAGACGAACATTTGAGAACATTCGTTCGATATTGTCGGATTGATAGAACAATTGATCGACAACTCTACTTTCGTGAATGTTTCTATTTTCGATGGGCCGATAGAAACATGCAACAGAGGGAGATATGCCGGGAGTTTCGGAGACTTTTGGAATGTAGGCCTTGGTTTTGGAAATATCACCAACTGTGGCTTTAGGCATCTTCACCTAATCAAGAAAGCAACAAAAAAATATAAGAAAATGACACGCATATGTTATATATGCTACTTATGTGGAACGTAAACATACTTCGACTCTAAAACTTTAATCCTAAGAAGTAGTTTACAATGTTCCTTAGTTTTAATTTTCAACTCGCTTAAAATGTATTTTATGATGTTAAAGAGTAGTTATAGGGATATTATGATAAGGAATCAAAAACGTCCAAACGCTCCTTTATACATCATAAGCTACTTTGAAACGTGGCTAGACAAACATTAGATTGTATATCTAGCTATTTCTCACGAGTATTTATGTTAAGTAACTTATTGAAAAAGGTGAAAATGTAGATTTTGACTCAAAAATTTCTTTCAAAATGCTATGCCAAACGCTCCCTTAACTATAAAAATGACAACTAATATTTCAATATACATATGAATTATGTATCTTGATGACTCAAAACAACTAGTTACATGTTTATAAACTTGTCCATTTGTTGTGAAATTTATTTTGATTAAATTTTGATGACTCTAGCTCCTAATCCAAACACTCTCTTATGTTTAACAAAAAAAAATTTTATTATGATTCGAAAAATATATTTTTAGGGTTAAGGAGTTGTGATAAAACAATGTGATTAGTTTTAACAAGTGTTTATGGAATAATTCAACAAGTTTTGAATAAGAGTGTTTGGTTTTTCAAAATTTTGACATGATTATTTTTAATTACTTAGATTCTAGGTTGATTAAGCATTCTAATCCTATGGGGAGCATTTGGTTATAAGATTCCTAGACTCAATTTCAATAAAAAATACGAATTTGAAAATTTTATATAAATGACCTAATTATGATTAGACTCAAAATTGGATGAAATTAGATGAAATGTGTTTTGGAAAACTTACAATATATGTTGCTAATCGAGATATAGGTGTTTGCCCCTTGCGAATTTAGCCCGAAGTGGTGATTTGGTGAATGGTTTTGGTGTTTCAGTTCGTTCACAGCAGAGGGAGAGGAAGGTGTGTTTGTGAAATGGGGTGTTTGGCAAAAATTTTAGAAGGAAAATTCGTTTTTGTAGCAGCAGATGGCCGGTCCCCTAAAACATTAAGGAGACCGCCCCCGTTTACAAGCCGGTCCCCTTAATTTTAAGGGGGCCGCCGGCCAAAAAATGGAGATTTTCGATTTTTGTTTCTGACAGTAAAATATTTATATGTATATATATATATAATATATCAAAAATACGTTGGATTGTATAGGCACGAGGAGGGAATGCTTGACATTTTATTAACATTTCGTTAAAAAAAATATATCTTGAGAATTTTGGATAAAATAATCAAAACGTCAAGTCGACAAAGGTTTTGAGGAATGAGAGGGAATGTGCATATATATATATATATATATATATATATATATATATATATATATATATATATATATATATATATATATATATATATATATATTTATATTTATATTGTGTGTAAACGTGGGATGTTGAATGGCGTCGAGAAATGATGAGGCAATGACGGAGATAAGTGCTGACGGTGACGGGAGTTTGTTTCATTCATAGTTTTCATGCGCGAAGGTTCGGCTTCGACTTCTATATTGATCCACTCAACTCACTTTTCTTCATCACCATGAGTTTTGCGAGAGTAGACATAGAATATTTTCATGTTGAACGTTATAGTCCAAAAGGGCAAAGCGGGAAGAAAAGGTTCGAGGATGAACAATTTCTTTTAGTTCTAGATAGTCAACAAATGACGTATCTAGGTTATGTGCGAATATATATAGTATATGTATAATAATATAGGTATATATATATTTATGTTAGATATATGTATAAAGGAAGTATAAACTAATAATCACATAAGTATTAACTAAACTAGGCATTCTAAGCTAACGGGAGCATGCAAAAGTCTAGTTCATTTATCTAAGCATATAGTGGTGAGCATGAAAGAGATGCGTACCTTTTAGTCTTCAATATGTAGTCTTCAAGCACTTCCAAGTGTATGTAATGACTTATGGAAGTCAATCATGAGTGAGATACCGAATTTCTCGGTGAGTTGACAATCTAGCCACTTGGTTCCCATGGTCTAATTGCTCCATAGTTGTTTGAACCAAACATGGTTTGCAATTGAATAGGATGTATAAATGGTGGAAGTATTCCCCAAGGATTGAAACTTGGTGGACTTGAATAATTCCACATTTGGTGACTTTTATTATGGAGGTTTTGTCTATTTTGGTTTCTTCTAGGTTAAGGGGTTTTAGGTCGAGGGTGAGGACTACTTGGTCTTCTAGGTTGAGGAGTTTTAGGCTGAGGGTGAGGACTAATTGTTCTCTTAGGAGGAGGTGTTTTTGACCTTAATTTTGGTTTAGGTGATTCTTCTTTGGCTTTTAAAGGTGGTTTGTAGAAAAATTTTACTTCATCATCACTAGCAATGGGTATTTTTCTATCTTTCATAAGTATGTACTTAGGTTTTGACTCTAATGATTTTTTATCACTAGTTTCACATTCAAACTTTACATTTTTAGTTTCACTAGTTGAATTCTTAGTTGAATTAAATCCTAATCCGGTTTTATCTCCTGATACTCTTTGAATACTTATTATTTCCCTAAGTGAATTACTACTATTTTCGAATTTGTTAAGTTTACAAATTTCTTCCTTAAGTATTTCGTTTTCATTTTTAGTTTCTTGACATGTTCTACATTCAAAAACTTCTTTCCCTTTTTCTAAGTTATGTAGTTTAATTTTTTAAATCTAGTATTTCTTTTTCTAATTTGTTATTTATATGTTTTAGTGATTTATTTTTACTCATTACTTTTTGACCTAGTTTGCATAGTTTATTATATTCACTATCTAAGTCTTTTTCATCTAATGATAAATATTCATCACTAAAGTATTCGGTTTCGGAATGTACCTCACTTGATGTCTTAGCCATAAGACATTTCTCCTCCTTTGTGGTTTCTTTCTCGTCTTCGTCACTATCACTCCATGCTCCTCCAACGAACGCCTTTTGGTTTTGCTCCTTTGACATCATAGGACATCTTCCGATGAGATGATTTGGATCACCGCATTTGAAGCACTTCCTCTCGCTCTTGCTAGCTTTATCATCTTTATTTCTTTGGAGTGTCTTTCTTTCATCATATGGTTGTCTAACAAATCTTCCTCGTCTTTTGAAGAATTTCTTGAAGTCTCTTACGGCCATGGCATATTCTTCATCATCACTTTCGGAGGTTGAGCTATCCTCGTCACTTGATGCTTTCCTAGCTTTCAACGCGATTGACTTGCTTTGCTCTTTCTTTCCTTTAACCATCTCGGAGTCTTTCTTGATTATTGCTTCATGGACCTTCAAGTTGCCAATCAACTCGTCAAGTTGAAGAGTTGAAAAGTTCTTCGATTCTTCAATCGCCGTAACTTTAGCTCGCCATTTTGGATGAAGAGCCCTAAGAAATTTCCTAACAAAATTCTTACTAGAAAAACTCTCATCAAGTGCTTTTAAACTTGTGATGATTGTGTTAAACCTAGCAAAAGCATTATCAATTGATTCCTCTTCCGGAATCGTAAATTGTTCATATTGTTGAACAAGAAGATCTATTTTATTATCTTTGACTTGACTATTACCTTGGTGAGTTATTAATAAAGAGTTCTAAATATTTTTCAGATTCCATAGATCGTTTCAAGTTTTAAAATACAGTTTATTTTAAAAATCTTGTTTGACGTGGCTCTTGATACCAATTGTGGAAAACTAGAAGGGGGGTTGAATAGTTTTACGTCTTTTTAAATTTTATTTTGA
The DNA here is from genome assembly GCA_021014915.2 of Artemisia tridentata subsp. tridentata. Lineage (NCBI taxonomy): Eukaryota > Viridiplantae > Streptophyta > Magnoliopsida > Asterales > Asteraceae > Artemisia > Artemisia tridentata. Next base: position 449,615,444 of record CP139507.1, read on the forward strand.
AAACTTTTGTTTACTTTTAAAAACTTCGATTCGATATTATGTGACTTCAACTCTTAAACAATATGAACAAATATAGACAAATATAAATAAGTAATGCAAGTAAAGTAAAGTAAATGAAATGAAAGATAGGGATGGAAAGATCAAACCACAACACAAGGATTTATAGTGGTTCGGCTACAAGGACACCTTCCTTGCCCTACTCCACTCCCCGAGTCACCTACTCGAGAGTTCTCTTCACTATGTCAACAAACTCCCTTATGGCGGAGAAACCTTACACAACTTTGGCTTACACCGGCTTAACGACACAAAGCTAGATGTCGGGTTCTAATCGTAGCTAGAACCAATCTCACAACTTATACATGACTTGTTCACGACTTCTTCACGACGGCTTCATGACTTCTTCACTACGGCTTCACAACTTCTAGTCTATGACTTCACAACTTCTACACTACTTCTTTACAACACAACTACTTACAACACTTTGATCTACTAACAACAACTACACAAACACTTTACACAACTATACAAATATATGAGTTGAACTACAACACTTCTTCTCTAGATGTTGAAGAAGTATTCTTCTTTTGCACTTGAATGGAGGAAGCTTGGATCACTTGGAAACCAATGCTTAAGAAGATATGATCAAAGGATTTTAGAAAGAATTTACAAAGATTAGAGAGAATTAGAACAGAAGGTTTGAGGGTGCAAAAGGTGAGGAAAAAGTCCAGAGATCAACCAGTATTTATAGGCAAATCTGGGAGCTACTGGAGCGGGACGGTCCCCTTAAATAGGGGGCCGGTCCCCTTAATTTTAAAGGGACCGCCTTATATAATTAAGGGGGCCGCCCTTGCTGAACGTTGCCCAGATTTGTCTTTTTGTGAGAAAGGTTTTTCTGCGATATTTTTGCCATTTTTGGTTGAAAATTTGAATTCATATTTTTATAATGAATTAAACATATTTATTTAATACCAAAAATGTTTTTCGAAAATATATAAAATGTTTTTGACATTTTATAAAAAGTTTAGTGATTAAGAAAATGTTCCTTTGATCATATAATGCATTAAGCATTTGTTTATTCATACCTTAAGTGATTGAGTTGTCAAAATAGATATTTACAACTAAATACTTGTTTACGTCATAATCTTTCGTTTAATGATTTTACATTTTGTGATTATCAAAACGTAGAGATATCGAAAAATATTAATAACGTGTTTAGGCATTATTTATATCAACAATCTCCCCCTTTTTGATGATTACAAAATCTAAACTCATTAAATTGAAAAATTAATTTTTAATCAAGTATTTAGTGAGTTTATATCTACTTCTCCCCCTTTTTGTAGAATCAAAAAGGTTATGCCGACAATTTCTAGTTGTGAAATTTGTCGGGACGATAACTCCCCCTTGATGTGTACTCCCCCTCGTTAGAGGGAATAAAGGAAACGAGATATGGAAATCTTGCAAGAAAAATGTTAGAAGCACAAGCATATATATAGCAAAAAATAAGCAAGCATATAAAAGAGAAACATTCATTAATAAAAGATGTTGTGTATAAATACACAACCAATACATCAAAGGAGAATCATACAACATGTAACAAGTAGTGCAACTACTAATACTACATAATCATCCTAGGAGTACATGATCTTCCATGGGGCTTGCACACAAAATGGTTTTAAAGATTATTTTTAATTAAGCATTGCATGTGCTTAATTGGGTGAAAAGGGAGGTGGTGATGGTGTAGTGGGTGAAGATGGTGGAGGTGGTGGTGGAGGTGGGTTGGTAAGCATGTGTTCAAGGGATGAAAACATGTAGTGTATCTCATCTCTAAGACCAAAAGTTATGGTCCGGTTATGGATGCAACAAAGACAATTGTCACCATGGGCTTCAAGGAATGCCCGCGGTATGGGAAAGAATGGTTGTGGGATTGGTGATGGTGAGAATTGAGCATCAAGAGGTGTGATGGGTGATAAGGAGATGGCAAGTTGAGTTGATGGAGGTTCTTGAATGAGTGGTGGTAATGATGCTCTTGGTGGTGATGATGATAGGTGGGAGTTGATGTAGTCATTGATGGATGAAGTGGATGGTATGGAGGAAGATGATGTCCCACGGCACAATGGACTTAGCACAACCTAATAATATAAACTTGTCTTACCGTATATTCCCAAAAGATAACTAAATACGTAAAAGTTTCCAAAATTTAACTATTCCCATTCCCATAAATAATCCAATTCCATTTCCAAAAATAATCTTGTTTTATCCGTTTATCAGTATTTGGTATCATCGTTCATGTGATAGTGCAAGGACGCTGAATCAAGTGGCCACACGCCAAGAACAAGTGACAATAACGGGATCGTCGTGGAAAATAAGACAAAAGTCAAAGAGTGACGACGGAGATGACTCGCAAAAATCACACATAACAAACACACTAAGTAGTTGACAGGATTGGTAGTCATAGGTTATAATCCATTATGTTTCTTCAAACATATGTGTTTTATTTAACAAAAACTCCTCATGACTTATTCATTCGTACAATGTTCCAAGTCGAGTGACTTTATTAGTTTCCAAATACGTTTAGTTAACAATAGATTATAAATATTATTGTTCGTTAGACATTATTTCCGGATTGTTCATCCATTACGGCTCAAATGCATTAAATTCATTATGAGTCTAATGTATTGTAGTCGTTTCGTGTCCCAATAGTCTAAAATGTCCAAAGTTCAACAGTATCTCAAGTCAAAACATATATTCCAAGTTCCGGTGTAGCAAAAATTCCAAAGTATACCGACTACCAATCAACGGCCAAAATAAATAAATAACCCAACTAGTCCAAGAAATGTTATAATCTACGGGTTACGTGTCTCGAAATGTCCAACAACCCCTCGTGGTTTCCGTTCTATTAAAATCAATGCGTATTTAACTCTTATAAAATTCACTTTTTCCTTTTAACCACTTAAGTGATTGACACAATTTATTAAAATTAAACTCTTTTAATTCTCTTTATAATTGTTTCCTTTTTGTCTAACTCGATCCAAACGCGCAATGTTTTTCACAGACGGGTTGTTTTTTCTTTTGAGTCACGCCCACTAATTATCTACGGGTCAAACTAAAAGTCAACATGTCAATATGTCCAAATATAGTCTATAAGCATTTTTGGCTTATCGAGACCATGCCGAGACTACAAAGTCTCAGTGGTACTCGACTTGGCTCAAATCATTACAATAATAATCATAAGCTCAATATAAAAGTTCCCATATGCAACAATATTTAACGGCCAATATCCTACGGCTCGTTTCTAGTTATCTCAATCCAACACTCGTCAAATTATGGTTATCGGCCCTATACCTATGGCTCAATAACCAATTAAACAAAATCGACAACCATGTTTCAAGCCTCAACAACCCATCAACAACAAATCCACAACAATACCATGCCGAGACCGATACGGTCTCGGCTTCGCCTCTCGATATGCCTCAACAACCAAACGGAACCTTTGCACATCTTTATGTAGATGGGGGGAGTTCATCAGAGATCATGTATGAGCATTGTTTTCGAAACTTTGTTTATCGAACAAGATCAAGGTTGAAGGAGTCTAGGATACCATTGGTAGGATTCTCTGGAGAAGTTAGCTGCCCACTAGGAGTCATTGACTTGGAAGTCACCATGGGGGAGTATGATAGGACCCGAACCGTACTGATGGAGTTCACGGTCGTTGATAGTCCATCTCCATATAATGTTATATTTGGAAGAACTGGGATGAGGAGCTTGGGGCATTCCATGATAAAATTCCCCACCTCTGGTGGAGTAGCCACAATCGTAAGTAGTAGAGAGACACTAAGGGAATGCAGTCATATCGAAGAAGCGCAATGCTCAAGTCGGAATGCCAAGGTATCTGGCTCGAGTCTGCGACAGACAACTTCGGGAATAACGGGTCCCAGAAGCTCATCAGTTCCGAAGGAGATGCAACCTCATGGAGAGGAGCTCCATCCACGGAGACAGGGAAAGGAACCTAGTAAGGAGCAGGCTCCCCCGGATAATGTCGGAGGAAGAGCATCGAAGCCAGAAGAGAAGGTAGTGGTTAATGACAGATACCCTAAGCAGCTCGTCACCATTGGTGGCAACTTGTCCGCAGAATGTAGGAGGGCCCTGATACAGACCCTCAAGAGGAAAGCGGACATGTTTGTATGGACTCCGTCAGACATGACTGGCGTTCCTCGGGTAATAACAGAGCATCGGTTGGACACTTACCCTCATGTTGAGCCAAAGGTGCAGAAGAAGCGGAGTCTAGCTCCAGATAGGAGAAAAGTAGTGGCAGACCAAGTTGATGAGTGGCTCAAGGCTGGGATCGTGAAACAGGTACGGTACCTCACTAGGGTCTCTAATCCAGTTCTGGTAAAGAAGGCAGATAAGAGCTGGAGAATGTGTATAGACTTCAAAGATCCTAACAAGGCTTGTCCGAAAGATCTTTATCCCCTGCCAGAGATCGACTGAAAGATAGAGTCTCTCATGGGGTTCAAGTACAAGTGCTTTCTAGATGCCTACAAGGGCTATCATCAGATCCAGATGGCTAAGAAAGATGAGGAGAAGACTGCCTTTCATACTGAGGAAGGAGTCTTTTGTTATACGAAAATGCCTTTTGGTCTAAAGAATGCTGGAGCAACATACCAGAGGCTTGTGGATTCCATATTCAAGGATCAGATCAGAGTAAACTTGGAAGCTTATGTGGATGATATGGTGATCAAAAGTCGCACTGAGCCAGACATCATCAAGGATGTGGAACAAACTTTTGCTACTCTTCGGAAGATTAACATGAAACTTAACCCCAAGAAGTGCTCGTTCGGAATGGAAGAGGGGAAGTTCTTGGGGTATGTGGTCACCTCCGAGGGAATCAGAGCCAACCCAGAGAAGACAAAGGCAGTCATGGACATGCCTTCACCCAAGAACCTCAAGCAGATGCAAGGCCTAAGTGGGAAGTTAGCAGCACTTAATCGTTTCTTATCCAAATCGGCTGAGAGATCCTTACCTTTCTTTGATACGTTGAAGAAGTGCACTGACAAGAAAGATTTCAAGTGGACAGAGGCTGCTGAAGCAGCATTTCTAGAGATGAAAAAACTTGTGTCTGAACTACCAACTCTTACCACCCCAATGAAAGGTGAAACCTTGATGATGTACTTATCCGCTGCAGAGGAGGCGGTTAGTGCAGTACTTCTCACGGAGAGAAACGGAAGACAAATGCCCATACACTACGTCAGCAGATCATTGCAGGGAGCGGAAGCAAACTATGCTCCAATGGAGAAGCTCACCCTTGCATTGGTTCATGCAGCTAGAAGGCTGAGGAGATACTTCCAGGCTCATCCGATCAAGGTTATCACAGATAGGCCTATCAAGCAAGTATTAAGCAGCACCGAAGCATCTGGAAGGCTTGCAAATCTTGGCGGACTTCTTGGCAGACACTGTGGCAGAATTACACGACGATCCTACGGTCGAGAGAGCTCCGATGGTAGAAGACATTCCAGAGTCATCAAGAGCAAGGGAAGACTTGACTCCAGGACCTAGGGCTTGGAGGTTGTATACCGATGGTGCATCAAATGAGAATGGCTCCGGAGCCGGACTCATCCTTATCGCTCCAGACGATGTGGAGTACTCCTATGCACTTCGCCTAAATTTTTCTAATTCAAATAATGATGCCGAGTATGAAGCTCTGCTGGCTGGGTTGAGAATAGCAAGGGAAATGCAAGTGACAGACATACATGCTTTTGTAGATTCCAAGCTGGTAGCTAGTCAAGTTGAGGGGTCATATGAAGCTATAGGCGAAAAAATGAAACAATACCGAGAGAAGGTCATTGAGCTAGTAAGGTCATTCAAAGGGTTCCGGATTAGTCATATCCCTAGAGCTCAGAATAAAAAGGCTGATGACCTGAGCAAGCTAGCTGCAGTTCAATTTGATCATCTGTCTAAGGAAGTCCTAGTGGAGGTGTTAAATGAACGTTCCGTTGAAGCAAAGGAGGTCAACACGATAGTGGAAGAGGAAGGACCTACCTGGATGACTTTTATCCACAACTACTTGGAGAAAGGGATTCTACCCGAAGACCCGGTGGAAGCCAGAACCCTTAAGGAAAAGATCAAGAACTACACCTTGGAAGATGGAGTCCTGTACAAAAAGTCTTACTTGGTACCACTGATGAGGTTTGTGGGACCTCTTCAGGCCAATTACATTATTAGGGAAGTGCACATGGGCTCTTGTGGAATGCATGATGGACCAAGGCAAGTAGTAGCTAAAATCATGAACTTGGGATAGTATTGGCCTACCATGCACCGAGACGCAAGAGAGTTAATTGAAAAATGTGATAGTTGCCAAGCTCACGCGTCTGTACCAAGACTACCCAAGGCAGACATGATCTCAGTAACATCAGCTTGGCCATTCATGAAGTGGGGAATGGACATTATGGGACCTCTGCCGGAGGGGCCTGGAAGAGTCAAGTTTTTAATTGTGGCAATTGATTATTTCACAAAGTGGATGGAGGCAAAGCCAGTAGCTACCATCACTGGCAAGCAGGTAGTGAACTTTGCGTTTGATAACATTGTATGCAGATTCGGAATTCCAGCCTTCATCATCACAGACAATGGAACTCAGCTTGTGAATGATCCCTTCAAGTCATGGGCGGAGAAGCTTAAGATTAAGATAATCTCCACTTCAGTGTATCACCCTCAAGCTAATGGAGCGGTGGAAAGAGAAAACAGAAGCCTCCTAGATTAAGTTAATCTCCACTTCACTACAACAAAAGGGTACGTCATGTGCAGTTCAAGGTAGGAGAGTTTGTCCTTAGAAAGAATGAAGTTTCTAAGGTAAAAAGCACCAGCAAACTCGGTCCAAAGTGGGAGGGGCCTTACAGGGTGACCCAAGCATTTCAGAGTGGTGCCTACAAGCTAAGCGACATGAACGGGCAGGAGATACCAAGAACCTGGCATGCTTGTAACCTCCGAAAGTGCTACATGTAAAGCACCGGAGCATTCTCACTATTACTATGTATTCCCTCCGGAGAAGCAATTTTCAAAGCGCAAGGCTTGCTCCAGAGGTAACTTTAGATATTATTGATATATTGTTTCTATCGGCATGGTATGAATGAAACAAAATTTTCCAACAATTTTTTAAGTTATATAATTGTTCATCATAGTGTGACTATGAAACGACGGATGGCTCGCTACCTCCGTTCGAATAGGGTGACTCCTGCTAATGTGTTCCCCATGGTGAAATCGGTGCCATTGGTGGTTTAGGCTGAGCAACCTTTGCTAATTGACTCCGCAGCAGAAGCGTCAGGATCAAACACCTTCCCCTTTCACACATAATAATGGCTCTCCGGTGAGTAGCTACACTGGATAGAGAAGACGGCGTGTGATAACGCTCAAATTGTGCATGTTTTTAGTAGCGTTATTCGTGCTTTTGTATATGTTATTTGGTTATATTTATATGCTTTTGTTACTTAATCGCAACAAAGTATGTTTGCAAAGTATATGTAGCCAAGTACAGGAAAAAGAATGAAAAAGTGAAAGATTGATGAAGGAAACAAGGATTCACGATCGTACGAAGATTCCCATGTCAAGATCCACACGGAAAAGGCATTTCATAGAATGAAGATCCAAGTATTCATGATTCCATATCCTAAGACAAATGAAAGATCAAGTTTGGACAGAGAACCAAGAGCTACGAGAAAGATACAAGCCAAATGTAATACCTCGTAAAAATCCCATGTCATTAATAATGTTAATCACCGAATAATACCAATTTATGTTAAATAACCTTTTGTGCGGACTACATTTTTTTTTATGGCAACGATCACCAAGTCACCCCAACAAATTCGAACTCACCATGAATAGCTCGCACGCGTACCGTCACCACAAAAGTAATGACTTAAATCTTATAATTAGTTGTCGGAGTCAATGACCCTGTTTTTAAAACATTCTTATGAAAACGTTTCCAGAAATATATTTTAGTATTTTTACCATACCAAGGAATCATGTCTAAAATTTAGCTCAGCGAGACACGGAATACACTGGGAATCAATAAACCTAATAATCCATTTAAGATACAAACCGCCCCCTACTTTATCTTTTCTTATCTTCTCCTTTTTACTTTATTTCCTTTTCTCTGCTTTTATTCTTCCCAAAGCCACGAGACACCCTTGGAAGATGGAGATGATGGCAACCCTTGCTCAGAATAGCCCTTCCCAAGAAGCACGCCAGGAAAGTTTTGGTCAAAGCTACATTCTTTTCTCTTTTAAATCGGATCGATGCTGAAGATGGAGACACACACTTGACTGATATATCACATACATCATTCACTCACATCCCCTCACTTTCCAGCCGCCACTATATTTCCGACCAAAACTCCGGCCATCCGTCTCCCATACCACCATAGTCACCACCCACACCAAGACCACGAAAGGACCAAGATACTGTTACTACGGGTTGGAGTAAAAGATGACGATTAGGAGTCTGTTTTTGCTTATGGATTAGGGTTCGTGTTGCTACTCGTCTCGCCGTCTCCCTTCCCCTCGTTCTTGTTTTGGTAACCATTTAACTCATTTTGTTTCTCACTTGAATTAAACCAATCGTTATTTTGTTTCGTGGTTAAATACGGATTAAAAACATGGTATTAAAAAGATTGTGAATTGTTCGTGTGGAACAAGGTGGTGTTTGTTTGTCGAATTGATTTGATTCGGGTCGGGTCAGCTAACCCGGAGTTGAACCAGTTTCTGTTTATCATTGTGAAATCTTGGCGTCCTTGAATGATTGTTGTGGTTTTTGAATTAGCTCATTTTGATGTCTTGGTCAGAGTTCTTATTCGAATCCTTGTGGTACTCAGTTTGTTAAGCCCCAAGAGGGTGTGTTGATTTTGCGTCTCATTTTTCGGAGTTGATTGTTAAGTCTCATTTTCGGTGTCCTTGTTATAACGAAAGAGAAGAAAAAGGAAAATATAGATATATTACAGTAAGGGTGCGTTAAAAATCAGTAGAATAAGGGTGCGTTAGAATAGTAGCAGCCAAGAGGTATTCATTTGAGAGTTAGATACAAAATGGGTCACCTGGAGTGCTAGTCTCCTGGGTTGAGTTGGGTTGTTATATCACATAAAGGGGTACATATGGTCTCAGTAGCTAAATTCAACAGTTGGTTAAATACAAACTTGATAAAACTTGAACTAGGAACCTGTATTACTATTTTTTTCCACTAAGCATAGGGTGCGTTTGTTGGGTCTGTAGACAAAACATGTTATCCTTTGTGTCATGTGAAGTCGTTAAATAAGAAGCCAGTTATCTCTTCGTTTGGATATATATGTAGTAAAAGAGTTGAGTATATGTTAATGAAGCTGTCAATAAAGAAACAAAAAGAAATGATATCTAAAGGCATCTATTAGTATGAACTTTTAATTTAGGATTTGGTCTTTTGACGTGCATGAACTATCAGATTCTAAGACCAAGAGTGCTAATATGTATCTTAAATTCTAAACATGAAATATTCAGTAATTATTAGAATACTATAAGTAATTAAGTAAATGCAAAAATGACATGAACACGACATGATTTATAAATTTCTAATCTTATAATTTAAAATTCAAAAAAAAAAAAACATTTTATTTTATCTAATAAAAACCCGGCAATAATCAAAACTTGAACTTATTAACATGGAAAAACATTTACTATTAGAACTTAAAGTACCTTTCAAAACTATGTTAATTATCTTCAAACTATATGGGGTTATTGGGTAGACATCTAAGACATAATAATTGACTTAATTATAAATATCCTTCTTTTGTCACTATTTTCTCGACTTCGTTTGTCATTCTTTTCCTCGACGTGTCGATTTTCTATTCCTTTTGGCGTGAGTATTCTTGAGTCTATGTTTCTTATCACCACACGAAACATAAACATTAAACTTTTTACGAACTTTGATACGAGTAATCCACGAAAACTAAGACGTTTGTTTTTTTAAAACTCTTTATTTTTCGAGACGTATTCTGAGATAAATATATATATATTAGGTTGTGCCGATCCGGAACCGTTGTGCATGTGACCGTTGTAATATTTTTGCGTTGCTGTTAGCTAAGGTGAGTTCATAGTCCCACTTTTACTATGTTTTCAAATCCCGTGGGGAGATACATGCTATAAATCTGAACACAAATATTTTTGTATGCTATCCTGATTGATATTGCTAAGTAATATTGCCTAAGTTACCACCCTGCCAAAAAGTCCCTTATATCATGAACCATTAATCACTTGCGAGTGAACGCGAATTTAGTGAATAGATCTATTGGAAGTTGACGACCCACTTGAAGTTAGCCTGGAATGGTAACCAAGTGCACTTTATTCGAATTATCAAGAGTTTGGCAAACTCCTACGACGAGGGCATTATCACCTACATCATTGCTATGATGTGGGCCATTTATATTAATTATTATTACACCCGATGTTAAGGTTTGCGTGTCATGAGGCTTAGGGCAATATTTATATCACACTACAATATCATTGTTTTTACTATTATCTGACTTGTGTTCAAACTATTACAAATAAAACACTGTGAATTCACTCAACCTTTGTGTTGACATTTTAAGCATGTTTATCTCAGGTAATTAAAGAAATCTCAAGCACGGAGTTGGCACGGGCATGGAGAAAAGACCCACCTATGTTCCAAATAACTATATCATTCTTTTCAAACTCATCATCACTTTTGTGAACTACTACCCCTTTTATTAACAAATATGTAATTTCTGAATATTGAGTTTTCATTGAATGACATAAAATTTCCCTTTTTATCAAAAATCTATACTTATGACTGTGATCTAGTTGGTAATACCCCGTTTAAGTCTTCCGCTGCTTCATTACGATTTTCGGGGTGTTACAGATTGGCATCAGAGCCTAGGTTATAGAGAACCAATTGATTTTTAAAACATTGGACTATAACCACGATTTCTAAAAGGACCATTTTTAAAAACTCTACCACCCTGTGCCCTCCGTGCCAACACTTTGCTACACTTTTGCATTGAGATTTGCTTGGCAGATTATGCATAGCGAATGAATTTTATCACTTACGAATATTTGCATTGAGATTTGCTTGGCAGATTATGCATGACGAACAAATTTTATCACTATAGAATATTAGCATTGAGATTTGCTTGGCAGATTATGCATAACGAATTAGTTTTATCACCTACGAATGTTATTATGGCTAATGCATATGTATATTATTAATGACTTACACTTATTATTATTGGGATATTACAGTACCATGTCTCCTTCATCTCACCCCATCATCATCGCTAAGAACCTCGATATCGAGGATGCCTACTCATCCACCAATAATCCAGCACCTCCCTCACCACACTCCGCTATACCTACATCATCCACACCATTTATTAGACCCGCCATACTTATCAGGCCCGGGAAGGATGTTCCACCCCATTACATTTTCCGATATTACCCCAATGGACCCAAGATGGTACACACCAGGAGTCGCCTAGTACGCCCACTCATACCACTACCACCATCATGAACCCCTGGCATGTTTACCTATGAAGATTTGGATACCTCACTATGGATAGTGCCACGACCACTACTTCATACCACCACCGAAGATCCACCCAGAAGAGCACCACGTAGTTCTTAGACTACACTATTATCATAAGTAGCTTTTATCCTAGCCACGAGATGTGTGGCCAAATTAGTGACGCTTGTAGTACCTCTTTGTTGTATAACAAATGCGAGACAAGTTATCATTTGGACATGTGGTTCGGTTATGCTATGTATTGATATCGGTCTATAAGAGCCGAGATTTTCCATCATATATGTGGTGATGATATCATGGCAGTAGTGCTTTATTCCGACTTTATCATGTTTAAGCGAACCTTGTCATATTACCTAGAATTTGTGTACAATCTCATGTCAACTAGATGTGCCAACAGTCGCCCATTGCACTCCATATTTTACAAACTATTATTATACCATTTTACAAACTATTACCATGTAATAGGCCAATTTGATACCCTACTGCTACCAACCAAGAATAATTCACTAACACCTTGTTATTATCTTACACTTATCACCTCCTTAAGGATTTCCTTATAAACAAATAACCAAACTCACCATCAACTTATGTTGAATTGCATTTTCGTAAACATATTACAAAACCGTTTTACTACTACCTTGTGAAAACATTTACTAAAAAAAAAAAAAAAAAAAAAAGGGTTGCGAGAACTTTATATATATTATTTATCACTATCCATTTTTCAACTGCTTAGCTACTTTACTTTCTTATTATAAAAATAACAAATGGTGTCTTTAACCACATACAATTTATTTTACAAATCATCCCACCGACTATTTGGATATAAACGCAATAAACAAAATTTACTACCCTATTAACCAACAAGTTTTTACTAACGTCCTGTGAACAAAGTTGCAAACGCCCCACATGATTTATTATTGTCTTATAAATTATTTTCCCAACCGCTGATAAAATAACAAACTATATCGCAAATGCATTATAAACCAATTTGTCGAACTGTTTTACTACCACAAAAATCAAAAATTTCGGCCTCATTGCCAACTTTTGAATAATAGAGTGTCATCCCTATAAACCACTTCACGTAATATTTTATGAACTATTTTGTTTTATGAAACAAATCGATTTGCTGCTTTATATTATTCCATAGACCAACAAACGGTTTCGCCAACATTTTGTAAACTATCATACATTTATTCAAAAATTTCCACTACCATTTTATAAACTCTTTTACACACCGTTTTTACAACCTATTCTACAATCACCCTATGCACTAAGTCCTCTTTGAAAAGTATTTTAAGCTACCGCCTTATGAACAAGAGTTATCGATACCTTCCTTTAAACTAAACCCGACATTGCATCGTTGAACTTTAATTATACAAAGCTTGATCACCTATGTATAACTCGAGTAGGACCACGCCATGTTGGGGATAGTTGTCTAAAATTTTTATTCCAAAAGTCAAACTTTCTATTACTATTTTTGAGAAATCACAAACTAGCATAAAAGTTGTGCAAGTCATGGGCATCTGTACTAAGGAGCACAATAACCAAGTAGACTTTGGCACCATCTTATCACATGAAATCAGTTTAGTCTCGCCACACACTCTAACCCATAAGGAACAGTTACATCATCACCCATCACAGAAGCAACCTATCAACAAACATGGCCACAATCAACGGGATTACCTACGATCGTTGCCATAAGAATTTGTACGAGACTTAACCTTATGACTTTTCACTTACTTCACAATTTCGAAGAATCCCACCGTTGAACGGGCACCCTCTAAATTCAATAACTACCGCATGACTCGTAACCCCAAAGGTGATTAAGACTTACCCTCACATATACTCGATGTCAATCATGATGATGATTGCATTTAGCCCCTAAGTAGAAACCATGCTTGCTGCATTGGGCACTAGGTACACTAATGAATCAACTAACTGATTGCTAGTAGCAACCCATTTCCATTCTTCGAGACTCTATCCTTCACGTTAAGTATTAAGTGTACCTACGAACAAGCCAATTGACTGCCAATAAAACCAATGTCATCTTTCGAGATTGCACCCCAAAAACCTACTAGGTACCCAGGAGTTATCAACCTAGTTTCCACATAAATTGAGGTTTAGACATTTTTGGGCTAGTTACTGAATTATCCGCGATGAGAAACTCGTCTGCATACCGTATAGTAAGAGGATCTTAACAATACAACGAGGACCCCTCGAGGAAGGTAAACAATGAAGGAATCAATGGAACTTTTAACAAAGGCTAGGAACTTACAATGGGATGACAACCTAACGAAAGTCTTAAGAACAAACCAAGCCACCACCTTAAGAAATTGCCAAATCTTTCACACAAATTTTGAGGATATTAGCCTGACTAAGACGTCGGAGTGGTCCAAAATGCCGCTGTCCGCGAGACCAAACCCTTGAGGTTAACCAAGCATCCCTGTCCTCAATTAGGAATGACAAGATACCATGACGCTGTTCAGCTAATGAACGATTCACCCTTTCCACACCATATAATGAGAATTCCCTTATAAGTAATGGATACCTTGGATTGGACAATCCATATACGATCACCCTTACAACGTGTCCCCTAGAAGTTCTAGACTATTTAACCTCAAGAATCTGTTTTGAATTAGCCTCACTCCCACGCTAAAATACCAAGTGGTCTCAACGTACCAAACAACCATTGATACACAACTTACACTTGTAGCCAGGGAAAACACCCCATGACATAATATCCAACTCACCCATAAGTCATGATACATTCCAAAACTGTCCTAGTGAATTAAGTACCATATCTATGAAACTTCACCGGCATTTAACCACCAAATACTACCGAACATTGGAAGATAGACTATGTCCTTAAGATTTTTGAAACTTGTATAAATGCCATACCCAACCATACCGCCAGCTGTGATGATCTCATTTTCGAGAATCATTCTCTAAAAACGCGTTTATAACAATTACAAAAAGTATTTCTCTAAGATACTCATTTTTTTTAAAGGTTTTCTCTGGTCAGACTATACCAAAGCTTTTACATTTTGAAGAGCGACTAAGTGTCAATTTTGTGAAATTATTTTTATTTACACCATGCTTAAAAACCCACGCTACAAAAATTAAACCTCTATTTTAGACCTTACCAAGCCTTTGTATGCCAACAAATTTGATTTACGTGAAATTGTCTTATCTGAACCACATTTGAAAATTCGTTTCGCTAAACTTTAAATTTTTCAGGGTCGCATAAATTTACTCGACTATTAACCTCAAACAAAGAAAATTGTGTCTTTTAAATTATCGATTTGGTCGGATTTGTGTGAACGCATACTCAAATAAAAATTTCGAACAACATTTTTATCAATATCTATAAGCAAGAAAACGCGTAATCTCAGAACAAAAATTAGGATCAAACCTCGAAATGCCTAAGATTGATAATAGCGATATACCATACCTTAACACTATTTCTTCGAAGTACAACTTTTCCACTCATCCTGTAAGATAAGATTTTCACCCTGGTAGAAGCACGTGAAATTGAATAAGCAGTTACTCAAGAGACGAAGTGCCCTTCCAGAGTTTTAGACAGCACAAATTACTTTGACACGTGACATCACTTTCACTTAGGATAATAATAGATCACATTTGACCGTAAGACCTCTAGCTTCTTTCTATAACGGGACAACATCCCTTGACAAAGTACCCACCTGACTTAGACCGCTATACCACGAATCTCTAGTCAAAATACACCATAGCTCCACCTTAACAAGATAAACACTTGAAATCACGAGCAGTATCCGATGATAACTTTTGAGCGTTCCCAATCATTGGCATCCTAATTTTCCCTTAGTTCCCTTGACTCATGAGCACTCACTCTTGACTAGCCATGTAAGCCTACGGACATGTTATTCTTTGTCATTCACACCAAATGACTTATTCCCTTAAATTCTCTATAGTCGCCATGAGAATAATAGCGATATCTAGCCTCATTGTTCTAATTCAAATGGGATCCACCCTTCCATTTCAATGTCGACAACTACACTTACCTCCCTCGAAAGATGAGGACCAATCAGGCTCTAGGAGACATATTAATAGATTGAGCGAACGATTTTGTAATGGCTAGGATAACCATTTGACATTAATCAAAATACTCCCACCACCACAAGGTATCTCACTAGTAGAAGGACTCAACAGAGTACACGACACCTTCATGTATCGAACCTAAAGAGATGCCTAGCGGATGAAACCCTTATAATTCCCTTAACGGAAATTGGACTAGACGACAAGCTAAATTTTATCGAAGAACCAATGGAAATCTCAGATAGAGATGTCAAGCGATTGAAACAAGGCCGTATTCCCATTATCAAAGATAAATGGAACTTTAATAGAGGATCAAAGTACACCTGGGAACACGAAGGCCAAATTCGTGCTAATTATTCTCAACTATTCGATAAGACAATCCTGACAACTATCACATCTTTAGATTCGGGACGAATCCAGTCTAACGGGTAGGTACTGTAATACCTCGTAAAAATCCCATGTCATTAATAATGTTAATCACCGAATAATACCAATTTATGTTAAATAACCTTTTGTGCGGACTACATTTTTTTTTTATGGCAACGATCACCAAGTCACCCCAACGAATTCGAACTCACCATGAATAGCTCGCACGCGTACCGTCACCACAAAAGTAATGACTTAAATCTTATAATTAGTTGTCGGAGTCAATGACCCTGTTTTTTTTAAAACATTCTTATGAAAACGTTTCCAGAAATATATTTTAGTATTTTTACCATACCAAGGAATCATGTCTAAAATTTAGCTCAGCGAGACACGGAATACACTGGGAATCAATAAACCTAATAATCCATTTAAAGATACAAACCGCCCCCTACTTTATCTTTTCTTATCTTCTCCTTTTTACTTTATTTCCTTTTCTCTGCTTTTATTCTTCCCAAAGCCACGAGACACCCTTGGAAGATGGAGATGATGGCAACCCTTGCTCAGAATAGCCCTTCCAAGAAGCACGCCAGGAAAGTTTTGGTCAAAGCTACATTCTTTTCTCTTTTAAATCGGATCGATGCTGAAGATGGAGACACACACTTGACTGATATATCACATACATCATTCACTCACATCCCCTCACTTTCCAGCCGCCACTATATTTCCGACCAAAACTCCGGCCATCCGTCTCCCATACCACCATAGTCACCACCCACACCAAGACCACGAAAGGACCAAGATACTGTTACTATGGGTTGGAGTAAAAGATGATGATTAGGAGTCTGTTTTTGCTTATGGATTAGGGTTCGTGTTGCTACTCGTCTCGCCGTCTCCCTTCCCCTCGTTCTTGTTTTGGTAACCATTTAACTCATTTTGTTTCTCACTTGAATTAAACAAATAGTTATTTTGTTTCGTGGTTAAATACGGATTAAAAACATGGTATTAAAAAGATTGTGAATTGTTCGTGTGGAACAAGGTGGTGTTTGTTTGTCGAATTGATTTGATTCGGGTCTGGTCAGCTAACCCGGAGTTGAACCAGTTTCTGTTTATCATTGTGAAATCTTGGCGTCCTTGAATGATTGTTGTGGTTTTTGAATTAGCTCATTTTGATGTCTTGGTCAGAGTTCTTATTCGAATCCTTGTGGTACTCAGTTTGTTAAGCCCCAAGAGGGTGTGTTGATTTTGCGTCTCATTTTTCGGAGTTGATTGTTAAGTCTCATTTTCGGTGTCCTTGCTATAACGAAAGAGAAGAAAAAGGAAAATATAGATATATTACAGTAAGGGTGCGTTAAAAATCAGTAGAATAAGGGTGCGTTAGAATAGTAGCAGCCAAGAGGTATTCATTTGAGAGTTAGATACAAAATGGGTCACCTGGAGTGCTAGTCTCCTGGGTTGAGTTGGGTTGTTATATCACATAAAGGGGTACATATGGTCTCAGTAGCTAAATTCAACAGTTGGTTAAATACAAACTTGATAAAACTTGAACTAGGAACCTGTATTACTATTTTTTTTCCACTAAGCATAGGGTGCGTTTGTTGGGTCTGTAGACAAAACATGTTATCCTTTGTGTCATGTGAAGTCGTTAAATAAGAAGCCAGTTATCTCTTCGTTTGGATATATATGTAGTAAAAGAGTTGAGTATATGTTAATGAAACTGTCAATAAAGAAACAAAAAGAAATGATATCTAAAGGCATCTATTAGTATGAACTTTTAATTTAGGATTTGGTCTTTTGACGTGCATGAACTATCAGATTCTAAGACCAAGAGTGCTAATATGTATCTTAAATTCTAAACATGAAATATTCAGTAATTATTAGAATACTATAAGTAATTAAGTAAATGCAAAAATGACATGAACACGACATGATTTATAAATTTCTAATCTTATAATTTAAAATTCAAAAAAAAAAAAAAAAAACATTTTATTTTATCTAATAAAAACCCGGCAATAATCAAAACTTGAACTTATTAACATGGAAAAACATTTACTATTAGAACTTAAAGTACCTTTCAAAACTATGTTAATTATCTTCAAACTACATGGGGTTATTGGGTAGACATCTAAGACATAATAATTGACTTAATTATAAATATCCTTCTTTTGTCACTATTTTCTCGACTTCGTTTGCCATTCTTTTTCTCGACGTGTCGATTTTCTATTCCTTTTGGCGTGAGTATTCTTGAGTCTATGTTTCTTATCACCACACGAAACATAAACATTAAACTTTTTACGAACTTTGATACGAGTAATCTACGAAAACTAAGACGTTTGTTTTTTTAAAACTCTTTATTTTTCGAGACGTATTCTGAGATAAATATATATATATATATTAGGTTGTGCCGATCCGGAACCGTTGTGCATGTGACCGTTGTAATATTTTTGCGTTGCTGTTAGCTAAGGTGAGTTCATAGTCCCACTTTTACTATGTTTTCAAATCCCGTGGGGAGATACATGCTATAAATCTGAACAAAAATATTTTTGTATGCTATCCTGATTGATATTGCTAAGTAATATTGCCTAAGTTACCACCCTGCCAAAAAGTCCCTTATATCATGAACCATTAATCACTTGCGAGTGAACGCGAATTTAGTGAATAGATCTATTGGAAGTTGACGACCCACTTGAAGTTAGCCTGGAATGGTAACCAAGTGCACTTTATTCGAATTATCAAGAGTTTGGCAAACTCCTACGACGAGGGCATTATCACCTACATCATTGCTATGATGTGGGCCATTTATATTAATTATTATTACACCCGATGTTAAGGTTTGCGTGTCATGAGGCTTAGGGCAATATTTATATCACACTACAATATCATTGTTTTTACTATTATCTGACTTGTGTTCAAACTATTACAAATAAAACACTGTGAATTCACTCAACCTTTGTGTTGACATTTTAAGCATGTTTATCTCAGGTAATTAAAGAAATCTCAAGCACGGAGTTGGCACGGGCATGGAGAAAAGACCCACCTATGTTCCAAATAACTATATCATTCTTTTCAAACTCATCATCACTTTTGTGAACTACTACCCCTTTTATTAACAAATATGTAATTTCTGAATATTGAGTTTTCATTGAATGACATGAAATTTCCCTTTTTATCAAAAATCTATACTTATGACTGTGATCTAGTTGGTAATACCCCGTTTAAGTCTTCCGCTGCTTCATTACGATTTTCGGGGTGTTACAAAAGTGCAAAAGAAGAATACTCCTTCAACTAGAGAAGAAGTATTATAGCTTAACTCATATCATCATTGAAGTTGTGTAAAGTGTTGTATAGTTGTGATAA